>CM062288.1:326866340-327466340 GCA_031216915.1 Pictodentalium vernedei | reverse complement strand
ACCTGGCATGCTTGATTGGGGTGACCTCTAGATGGGAGCTATCGATTTTCTTCAATTTCCGTCAAAAAATGTTGCCGCGGCCAAGGTTCTTAGAACTTAGTTTAGTCAGACCTCAATATTTCCCTTTGGCACACCCTGCAGGGCACATTTATTAGCTCAACTTGACAAAGTCAAGCTGAGCTATTGCCATCACCTCTCGTCCGTCGGCGTACATACATACGTCCACAATTTCCTTTGGCACACCTCACAGGTCACATTTATTTTCATTTCCTTTAAAAAATTAATGCTGTTTTCACCGGTCCTACTATTTAACGAACACAAACGAACATAAACGAACATAAACGAACAGAAGAGAAAATAATAGGAAATACAAGTTAGAAATGGTTGAGGGTGCATATGCAGGTATATGTGGGTATATATTATTCGTTTGTAAAATTTTATTCACTTCTGATGAGTATTTTGATGATTAATAAGGTTTATAAAATGTACGACGGCGCGAAATTCTTGTGTTCGTTAAGTAGTAGCCTGCTTGAAGCTGTCGACAAGATGCGACAAAGGTGTGAAATCAATTAGCTGTCAATCTGAGGAAGAATGTCGCTGAGGAAAACAGTGAAATTTAGGTTTAAGAGGATGGCAAGCGCCTATTTTAATCGTGTGTAAAATTGTATCCACGTCTGATGAGTATTTTAGTGATAAATAAAGATTATAGCCATTATTTGGATTGACAAACATGCATCAAACTCTCGCTTTTGGATTCCGAGGACGCATCACGGCGAGTCGGGGACAAACCGTGATCTACCTTTAGAAAGCGGAGCAAGACTCGGATACATGTAGCATATTGTACACCCACATAATGATAATAGTCTAAAGATCTTACAATATCTTGTGGATAAGTCATTAAAACCCAGTTTAAGCTTTCCTGAAAACTTTCCCCGAACAAGCTCACCCTCCACCAACGCGGGCTCCCAGTTTCGGGGGGGGGGGGGGGTGCGATAACTGGCGGCGGGGGGGGGGGGGGGTTATAGCCATCAGATGCGCGAAAGGCGGGGGTGGGGGGTCTGGGGTTTTTTTCTTTTGGGGGGGGGGGGTATGGGGAAAATTTCCCAGGAAAATTTTAAAATCTAAGTCTAACTACTGGCGGGAAACATTTGGAAGGGGGTACAGCTACATTTTGGGGAGGGAGCACCTGCCCCCTGTGGCAACGACAAATCCCGGGACACCTCCACCCACAGACTCTCACCAACGAGCCCCATCCACCCCCGGTTCTTTCCAGGAAACGCGTTCCATGATACAGTAGGCCTAACCGCTTCGCGATAAATGTTAGCCCAATAATATTAGCCTTCGCCTGTGCTCCGAATTTATTATTATTATTTTTTTTAATATGTCGCACCGGTGCGACATATTAAAAAATAAAAAAATAATAAATTCGGAGCACAGACGAAGGCTAATAGTATTGGACTAGATAAATGTTAAACTCCAATCATCTTGAAGAGCACCCCGAATGTCTCTAAGTTGGTCAGTCACAATGCCATGTAGATTGTCAGTACGGTCAGTCAATTTAAGTAGTTTCCAATTGTTTTCCAACTTTATAATATTGTTCAAACTTTCACAGTTATTATTTGTCCACGATTTCGGAATTATTGGATTTTGTTTGCGAGCGTTAAAAACTTTAGACCGTAATTTGTCCATGAATGTTGTAAGATAGCGTCTGTTGCACTTGTCGACAATGTCAGTCTCAACCTCACTATACACTAACTCGGTATCTACTGTGATGAGGCCAGCATCACTTTGAAAAAATTGTCCGACAATTTTGTTTACAGTCTGCTGGTTGTCTGTCTTACTCAGGTTTCGTATTAGGTTTTCCTTGAGATGTCGTGTGCACAGTGTGTGAGTGGAACTTGGAAAGCACACTGCGATGGCATTTACAAGAGCAGCTTCGTCGTCTGTTCCAAATACAATATTGCCCTGGGGAATGTCAACAAGCTTGCTGTTCAAGTACGAAAGAAAGCGATGATATGTTTGAAAAGCAACATCCCAATGCAGAAAAAGAGGGCCCAGCAAAATTGGTACTTCATTTGAAGATGACTTCCTCACAATATTTGGATTTTTGAAGCATATCGTAGTGACATAACACGCCCCCAAGTTGAAAGTCCTATCAATTCCTATAACACAACCACTTTTGATTGCCGACTTCAAAAGAGCAATTTGTTCGTCTGTATGCAAAATAACCGAAGGTGGTTTGGTTGGGTCTGAGGACACAAACTCCTTGATGAACGAACTATCCAAAGATTTATTGATCACAGCAACCAAATCATCGGCCGTGTTTCGGCGATGCTCACCCTCGGGCCTAGTTTTACACCTTTCCCTGTGTCCCATGTTTTGAATCTGACGAATGTTTATTGGCTCTTCTGGATAAGCCCGACTCACAAGGCGCTTGATTTGACGGGGACTTTGTCCATGTTCGATACTTTCCTGAATGAGACACCTTTGGTTTTTAGACATGCGTTGGTATTGCGTTGTCGCTGTCTTGACATTGCCATGAACACTGTCCTCTGATGGGTAAGGGCCAATATACTCAACCACGGCTGTAGACAAGTCCGAGAGGCACGTAACTCGCTTCTTAAACATGGGCTCACGCTGCTGAGACGAATATTTCCAAACAACTTGCGACTCGATTGGCTGGGGATCAAGCGGTTCGAAAGACTTTTTGACAATCTTACCAAATAAACCATTTTTATTCTCCACATGAACCAACCCATTAACAGTGCGAATAGAATATGTTGTTTTGACTGTGTTGCATTTTGGATTCCACGCACCACAATCGTCTGGGTGGTAAGTGACTTTGTTGAGAGACTGCCGCCTCTTGTTTTCCGTGTCATCGATCAAAAAATAAACATTCTCTTTTATGCCTGGGGGAACCGAAGGGAGGACATTCTCCGCCACCAAAGCCAGTTCATACAGTTGATCAACAGCTGGGATGAATTTACCATTCAAACCGTTAACTGTCGGATTCCGATATGGATGTGTAAACGCAGAAGAGAGACAAGTGACATCAGGACCAAAAGATCACCAGATGAATCTCCTCTAGTACCAGACATGTCACCCCTCCCTTCCGAATCAATCTCGTTGTCATCATTCGTTTGACCCTCCGGCACCTCGATTTCAACATCACGTTCACGTGCCTCCGCTGTAAACTCACAAACACCACTCACTTCTACCCCGGGTCAGATGTGACGTTAGCTTGCTGGTGTGACTCAATATCTCCTTCGATATGCATACTGTCCTCCAATATGCTTTCCGAAACACCAATTACCTCATCGCTTCGCCCGGAATCCAAATCGGAAACATCAGAAATGACATGAATTACTGGTGGCACTGGCTGAGATGGAATCAGTGGCACAAAATGATTAGGACTCCATTCTATCTTGATGTCTGGGTGTTCACCTGCCCAAAATATCGAAATAGACTTATGTTTTGTGCCAACTCTTGATTTGAAAACTGTATAAAGTATTCGGATATTTCCATCAGCTGGGCCATTCACTGTTGGGTACACAGATCTTACGGGCCGTCCAATAACTGACGCAACAGCATGCATGGTCCACGCTGAAGACCAGCCTTTTTGACGCGCACACGCATTGACGTCATCATCTGGGGACGGGCTGACCAAAGGAATTTCGGTGTTGTTGTGAAACGAATCATAAAATGACTTATTTAGCAGCAGCTCTATACATGTTCTGACCCGGAGTTCGGTGCTCATTAACTCACCCCCAATTAAGCACACTGACACTGAATTGAATAGACAATTGCCATTTGATCTCACAGCAATGGGAATAGACTCGATCCAGTGTGATCCAAGAAGGCCGGACGCCTGTGTATCCCTGTTGTAGGACTTCATGGGGTGGTATCGATAGACGTCTGATAACTGAACAAGCGGGAAGAGGCGTAAAAAAATTGCTTCACGTTTTACAGCTACTTCCAACTTGCCCTCACGTAAAGCAGACATCAACCGCATGTGAGCTAATTCCCAGTCAAACTTACCTTCTTGAATCAGACAGGAACTGCAGAAGAAGTCTAGACTGGACTTTGTGAAGAAGCCAAACTGTTGAGCTCTGAGATTTTCACATTGTGGGTGAAACCACCGACTGCATAAATCACACCCTATATACTTTTGATCTCATGACACTCGTCACCACATAAACCACAAGGATACTTTAGAGAAGACATTGCAGTAATCAGATCGAAGATCAGACTGAAAAGTTAGGAAATCAGACTATGTTATATACTTTTGAGTACCCACATTAGCTTGAAATTTATTATTGCCAGAACAACCAAGCTGTACTTCAAAAAGGCCGATATGTTTTTGTTCTCAAGACCAAAGTTATTGTTATAAAAACAATCAAGTTGCACTTATTACAAAAACAACTTAACCCCGTTAAAGATCAGAAGACTTGACTGTCAACGATAAAACAGAAATCCAGAAAGATAAGAAAAATAACACGGTTAAAATTTACGCTCTTCAACATTTTAAACTTATATCTCCCCCCCCCCCCCTTTTTTTTTTTATTTTAGTGATAATCCAACTCGGATTGACAACTGATTAATTTCACACCTGTGTCGCATCTTATAGACAGAATTCCTAAATTTATTTTGGAAAACTCATTCTTTCACATCAAATATAATTATGGTAAGGCAGTGAATTGAAAAGAAAATCAGAATATATCTACCAAAGAAGTAAATATAATAATTGTTTGGAAAACATAAACACTCAAAATTCGCCTGATTTGACTTTGTTAAGTCCACCGGTGCCAAGCCCGGGCAAAGGATGAGGGGAGTTTAAAATTTATTGCTAATTTTTTTTTTTATAATTTAAATGAAAATAAAACGGGATGGGGTGTATGTAGAAGATACCACCGCGAAGCGGTTACTGTAACATGGAACCCGCTTCCTGGAAAGAGCCCGGGGTGTCCCCCTCGTTGGAGAGAGTCAGTGTGGGGCGGGGGGGGGGGGGTGCCCGGGATTTGGGATGTTTTTCTCGGGTCGCGTTTCTAGGAGAGTATGGGTAGGGTTGTCCCCAATGTCGTAGCCACATGGGGCTGGGGGGGGGGGGGGCACTTACCCCCTCCCCAAAATCTAGCTGTGTCTCCTTCCAAATGTTTTCCGCCAGTAGACTTAGATTTAAAAAAAAAACGGGCTGGGGTGTATGTAGAAGATATCACCGCGTTACTGTATCATGGAACCCGCTTCCTGGAAAGAGCCCGGAGAGTCAGTGTGAGGCGGGCGGGAGCGGGATTTTTTTTCTCGGGTCGCGTTTCTAGGAGAGTATGGGTAGGGTTGTCCCCAATGTCGTAGCCACATGGGGCTGGGGGGGGGGGGGGGCACTTACCCCCTCCCCAAAATCTAGCTGTGTCTCCTTCCAAATGTTTTCCGCCAGTAGACTTAGATTTTAAAATTTTCCTGGTGGAGAACCCCCCCCCCCCCCCGAAAAAAAATTCCTGGAGAAGGACCCCCCCCCCCCCAGCACCCCCGCCTTTCGCGCATCTGATGGCTATACCACCCCCCTGTTATCGCCCCCCACCCCCACCCCCCGGGAAACTTTTTCCTGGCTACGCGCCTGGTTGTCCTCTCTCGTTAGTGGGAGCCCGCGTTGGTGGAGGGTGAGCTTGTTCGGGGAAAGTGTTCAGGAAAGCTTAAATGGACTTTAATGACTTATCCCCAAGATATTTTAAGATCTTTAGATTATTATCATTATGTGGGTGTACAATATGCTACATGTATCCGAGTCTTGCTCCGCTTTCTAAGGGTAGATCACGGTTTGTCCCCGACTCGCCGTGATGTGTCCTCGGAATCCAAAGCGAGAGTTTAGTTTAAACAATATTTATTGGAAAATTTGTTACTTGTATACATTACATAGTAAATAATAAGAAAAGTACAACACAGAATGCACAATAGTACACAAGATGACAAAGATGAACAAATAGATGGGTTACAATGTAAAGAAGGGATTCGACAAAAAGCTGACAGCTTATGTAAGTCGTCTCCCTGGCTAGTTTATTAATTCACTCGGGCAGGTGGTAACAGTTAGTAGGTAAACTCGCACATCGTCACCCGAGGACCCCCACCCGCCCCTCGTAACCCCCTTCCCTACATGGATAAAGGGATGACTGTTACAAAAAGGATTTCATTGGGCATAGACAAATTTATGCCCTCAGAGACAGCCCATCACCCCCATTGGAACGCGCTTGAATTGATCGCTCCAACAGGGGGTCATAAGACAAGTCTCCGAGACCAATACTGAAAACTGAATAAAATATAGGTGGCTAGCTTTATTAATAGCACTGATCGTACTGACCATCACGCGTAGTAAGGGTGGGCGGGGGCAGACCACCGGGCAACGATATGCAAACGTGTTTGGACTACAACAGGAATGGAATAAGACAGATATGAAAGGAAAGAGGAAAAGAAAAGAAAAAAAAAAAGAAAAGTGAAAAAAAAAAGAAAAAAGAACCAGATGAAAGAAAAGAAGAGAGTAGGCCAGTTAGAATACATGATGTATTAACTACACTCGAAGAGTGCTTAAGTGAGTAGGTTAAATCATTCAATTCATTTGGTAAAGAGTAATGAATAAAGTCTACGAATAGAGTCTACGATCCAGATTAAATTTGTGCCGCCTCAGTAAGTCCAAACGGCACCAGGCTTTAGCGCAAATATGATCGATGTGGTCGTTCCATGTACATGTACTATTCAGTATGACTCCTAAATGTTTATGGTTGGACACTTCAGATATCTGAGAATCGCCTAAAAATAAGGGTGGATGGGTGCTGCTTTTACGCGAAATTAGCATACTTTCTGTTTTATTGGGATTGAACTCAACCAGCCATGTTTTAGCCCAATGTTCAATTGTGGCTAAATCGTGATTGATTAAGGTCGAGGCTTGATCTGGGTCCTCTATAATGAGATATAAGGAAGTATCATCTGCAAAGAGGCGTATACTGCTAAGCAGGTTATCGGTTATGTCATTAATGTAAATGAGGAACAGAAGGGGGCCGAGAATCGACCCTTGGGGAACACCGGCATTGATGGGTCTCCACGGAGATGCCTCTGACGCTACCACAACACGTTGCAACCTATCTGCAAGATACGATTTTAAAAACAACAGGAGTTCTCCAGAAACGCCAATGCTCTCCAGCTTGTAGATAAGACCAGTATGCCATACTTTGTCAAAGGCCTTACTTACATCACAGAACACTACCCTAACTTCTTTGCCTTCATCGAGTGCACGGCAGAATTCATCATATATGTCAGTCTGTTGGAGGAGAGTTGAGTCGCCAGATCGAAACCCTGACTGAAATTGACTGAGGACATTATTTTCAATCAGAAAAGCCCACAGGCGTTTAAATACACATCTTTCGAAAATTTTGCCAACACAACTGATTAGGGATATTGGGCGATAATTAAGAACCGAATTAGAGGGTTGCTTTTTCAAGATTGGGGAGACGTTTGCCTTTTTCCACAGTGAAGGAAAGTACGAGTTGTTCATCAGTATGTTAAATAAGATTGAAAGTGGCTCACATAAAGAGGTTTTACATTCTTTAAGAAGACGCGGGCTTATCAGATCTGGGCCAGACGCCCTGGACACTTTTATCGACTTCATTGCAGTATATACTTCGCTACAATGGAGGGTGATACTATCAATACTTTCAGAAGCACGGACCGGTGGGTCAGGCAGGGAAGCATTCGAATCGTCAACTGTTGAGATAGAACTGAAATATTCGTTGAACACTTCCGCTTTCTCAGCACTTGATGAGTATATTTTGTTTAAGTGGATGAGAGTGGGAATTCCCACTCTATTACTGCTACCGATAAATGATTTTAAGGTCTTCCACCACCGTGATGGTGGGGTTTCATTGCTCCTTAGAGTGGACTGGATTTTGGACATATATAACGCTTTGGCCTTCCTAACAGCCGACACAACTTCGTTCCGTTTCAGTTTATATTTTACCCAGGCATGTGGAAGATCGGTGCGTTTAGCAATGCGATACAAACGTTTTCTCTGTCTAATCAGTAATCTGATTTCGTTATGCATCCATTTAGGTTGGTCTATTCGCGTGGTAATAAATTTGTGGGGTATGTGGATGGATGCAGTATCGAGTATTTTGTCGGTGAAATCAGAAACTATAGTATCAAGACATGGATTATCGAATAGAGAGTCCCAGTCAGTGTTAGAAAAAGCATCATTCAATGCTTCATAATTACCCTGGGAATAGAGCCATATCCTTCTTTTAAATGAGAGAGGTGGTGATTTTAAAAATTCGACTTCGACTGAAATTGGACAGTGGTAACGAATCATGTCTGGGATAATTGGTTCCAGGACCTCACAAGTTTTCACGTGGATTGTATCGCTGAGAGCAAAGAGGTCCAGTATCGAAGCCGACGACTCGGTAAAACATGTTGGCTCACTCACAACCTGTCTTAAATTGAAATAATGTAAGATTTCAGAAAAGCCGCTTCTTGAGGGAACCACTTGATTGTCATTGAAGTCACCTGTAACAATTAAGTCGACAATTGACGTGTCTCTGGCTTTTTCAATGGATGCTGATATGGCTTCCCATGCATCGGGAGGACTGTTGGGTGGCCGGTAGAATACCCCTAACAATAACGATCTACTCTGTTTTGTGTATACTTCTGCCCAGAGGCACTCCGTATTCAACGTACTTAGGTCCGGTCTTGGTCGAAATGAGATACCGTCTTTAATATAAATTGCGACCCCACCTCCCCTTGTCGTGCGGTTAAATCTCAATGGTTCTTGAAACCCATGGAGAAGGAGATCGGATGTGGGGTCATTGCTACACAGCCATGTCTCAGACAATGCCACGACGTCAAATGGTGCGAATTCATATTGAACGATATCCAGTTTGGGTTTTAGACTCTGGACGTTAAGATGGACAATTTTCAATGTATTCTGTTTGTGATCCGAGTTAAACGAATTTGGGCCAGGGTTAGTTTCGATGTCGCCCGACAATAATAATGTTAGGGCCAAGTGGAACAGCGAGGTGACAAGGAAAGCTGAAACCAGCACTACTAGTGTAGGAACAACCTTTGACGCGTTCACGTCACTGTAACGATATGGAGTTTCATCCAGCGGACCTACTAAATCAGTAGTAACGGACTCACTGAAGGAGCCAAAGAACAACGTAACCATAGTAGTGAAGCTTTCTTGCAGCCCAACCACACCGAGACGCAGGAGCAGATAAGTTAAAACACAAGTGGAACTTTTTTTTGGCAGACAATACTTCAAGTTACTACAATACATTTTAAGATTGAAAGTGCCTATCCGAACACGATATGATTCAAGGGAACACATTGTGGACTACTATGTAACCTGTTGATATAGATAAAAAAAATATCTTCGGAAGTAAAATTATATTCAAGCTGGCTAGGCAAAAGAGGATGAGGTGTAGAATAAGGAGAATACGATAGTTGAACTTAAGACTAAAGAATACATAAAACACTAAGAAAAGTAGAAGGTAAATATATACAGAATGAATGTAAGTGCTTATATATAAGTTTAGGATGGAATCTGCTTAACCGAGGTCGAGAATTGCTGTAACTAAGCGATGTGGATGTTCTGTATATCAATGCATTAGTTATCAGATCGGTGAAATAACATGACGGATATTGGGGAGTGCTGAGGGAGAGGCACTTGACACCCAGACAGAGTATATGAATGGGGTTGGGGAGGGGGGGGGGGGTTGAAGAGCGGTTGGGGAGCCTTATGTTATAGCTCACAAATACGTTGAAGCATTGGTGAGGTTCACAGCTTGACAGCTTAGAAGATACTTGTCACATCTATAGCACATGTTGGCAAGGAAGAAGATATCTTACGGAAAAAAGTTACCGTGATTGATCCCCCACCTAACGCGAAAGGCAGATACCACTTCTATAATGAACAATTAGTGCAACACTCAACTTTCTCACCCTAATCTCGAAAGCACAACCCATGATCCCTCAAAGGAACGAGCTCATTGGGCTCGTTCCAACGAGGGGTCACGGACCGTGTCTGGGAGAGAGGGAGTGAAGGCATAACCAAATTTGAACGGCTATAAATGTAAACTGCGTTGATCGCTCCTGGCCGCAACGCCGGGCAAGGGCCCAGCAAGTACGATATGACATAGGAAGTGCTAGAAGGAACAATAGAAGGAAAAACACAAGTCACAGGGGTGTAAAATGGCCTTGGTTATTACTGTCTAGATTAATAATTCTTCTACCATTAAGTGATGGGACGTAGAGTTTGTGCGGAAATAGAGGTCTGTTTATAATAACTGGGTGTTGCGCGGGAATCATCAAGGAATTGGTACCATTACCACAAAGCAGTCACATTTGGAACGATAGACGAAACCCTTCTTGTCACGAAAGTGTCGAAAATTGGAAAGAAGGGAATGTTGTTGTGTTTGAAGTACAATGGCATGGGTGATGGGGATTCACCCCTGAATAGGCTCGATCTTACAAATCTTATACTGGAACGATGTCATCCTGAAAAAAAAAAAAAAAAAAAAAAAAGAAAAGAAATTGCAAGAGGGAGTCAAGGGTGTCCCACCTAACATGATGAATCTGGAGCAAGGTTGTAAATTGTATGTAGCAGCCAGCTAAGACTCTATAAACCTCTTTGGATCTTAGGTTGTTATTACAAAGATAGTTGTCTATGCCCACCAAGCTCCTTTTCTGAAAGATTAAATATTTCCACACACGGCCTGTGACCTCCCATCGGAATGAGCGCGGCGAGCACGCTCCAATGAGGGGTCACGGGGCATGTCCTCAGGGCAATTAGTAAGCAAATACAGTAGCTTGGTTAGCAACTTTTGTAATTGTCAGTAGGCAGTCTTTGCCTAGGTTGAGGTTGGATGTAGGTTTTACACTGTGTCTCCAATATGCCAAGTCTCAATGTAAAAGGGATAGCTAGGTTCGCCAGAATCACTGAGCCAGGCAAGAATTATCTACAAATTATCAACACAGAACAAAAATGGCACTGTAAACTTTTGCGAAAAGTGTCTTTTTTTCCGGCAAATACGATGTAATACAACGAGGTGAAAAGCGCTAAAGCGGAGATAAGACTTCGGCCGGATCTCGAAAAAATCACGATCCGGTCGAAATTTTGTGACCGGTTTTGCGAGAATAGCACAGGGTGTTGGTAGCACGGGGTAGATTGGGTGTGTAGGGTAAATCGTGATATAGTATCAATACATTAAGTACCACCAAGGTACGCTTATGATCACGCAGAAGGTATTTCGATCGATCAGATAGCAAATGAAGTGTGATACATTGCACACCAGTTAATTGTAATTTTTCGTAATTTGAAAATCGAAAGAGCAACGTTAGAAAATCATAATGCCATGACCGAAGCAGGGAAGGTTCCTTAGCGAGACTTAAGATTGAAAACTAGACCCAAGACTGAACATTCTCAAGTGCATATACGCATATATACATATTGAGCAGACAAACATTAGTGAACTTATTTTTCTACATAAACCCGAGACAAAGATGTTAAAGAATCTATTTTTCTTTGTTTTCCTTTTTTTGGGGTGGGGGGGGGGGGAGATTAAAATCTAGACTCAAAGTCAAACATTCTCAAGTGCATGTACGCATACATACATATTGAGCAGACAGACATAATCAGGCAACAAAAAACAGGTCAAGAAAATTTATGCAAGTGTCGTTCACTATCCGGGTTGGGAAAGGGTTTTTTTACAGTGAAAAGGGAGCAAGCGAGAGTTTGATGTATGTTTGTCAATCCAAATAATGGCTATAATCTTTATTTATCACTAAAATACTCATCAGACGTGGATACAATTTTACACACGATTAAAATAGGCGCTTGCCATCCTCTTAAACCTGAACTTCGCTGTTTTCCTCAGCGACATTCTTCCTCAAATAGACAGCTAATTGATTTCACACCTTTGTCGCATCTTGTCGACAGCTTCAAGCAGGCCACTACTTAACGAACACAAGAATTTCGCGCCGTCGTACATTTTATAAACCTTATTAATCATCAAAATACTCATCAGAAGTGAATAAAATTTTACAAACGAATAATATATACCCACATATACCTGCATATGCACCCTCAATCATTTTTAACTTGTATTTCCTATTATTTTCTCTTCTGTTCGTTTATGTTCGTTTATGTTCGTTTGTGTTCGTTAAATAGTAGGACCCGTTTTCACCAGCCTTCGTACTTACTGCATTTGTGTAGCAACTTAACCCTTTTGCACTCTCTGCAGGGTATATTTATGAATTTCCATAAAAAAAAAAAAAACATTGCCACAAGCAATGACATTCAAACTTAGTGCATTTGTGCAGTAACATCTTCCTTTGGCATGCCTCAGAGGGCATATTCATTATCAGATTGTTTTGCAACTTTGTATGCTTATGCAGGGTGACAAAGATATAGGAGCTATTGATTTTCTTTTCATTTCAATCAAAAACTATTGCTGTGAGCAACAATCTTTGAATTTATTGCCTTTGTGAATCAGCATTCTTTGACATGGCCTACAGGCCACATTTACCATAGGATTGTTTTTGAACTTGGTGTGCTCATTGGGCAAGACCTTTAGATAAGAGCTATAGATTAGCATTCATTCCTGTGAAAAAAGTTGCCATTTACAATAACCTCTGAACTTACTGCATTTGTGTATCAACATTCTTCCTTTAGCCAGTCTTACAGTTTACATTTAAAACTTCAAGGATTACTCTTGACTTTGTGCACACACAATGCTGTTATGTTGAAATTTTACCAAATAACATTGGTACCAATGATCTTCAATTTTGCCATTTCACTCATAACTTACCAACTTCAAGTTTTTCAAGTTGAGCTACAGTGTCATTGACACTTTCATTGTTCTGTTGTATGAGTCATACAGGTAGTTGTAGCGTCTATTCCCAGAAACTTCTGAATATAATTTGCACAGGTAAAAACTAAATTATGAATTTCCAATTGACGAGAAAAACTATCACCACCAAGGGCCAAAATGTTCCCTCACTGAAATCGGTGCACTTGAGGCCTGAGATGTTTCGTCTTGTGATAAAATTTTTATGTTTCTTTGACAAATTTAATTATTCCCTTTCCAAATTCTCTTCATCAATGACAATCAACCCCAATATAACCCCCCATCAATTATTAGTTAATTGGTTTAGTGGGTGGTGTTGGGCAGGGGTGTCCATATATTATTTGTATGCTTTTATTGATAAATACCATTTAAATTGTTCAAATAAAATTAAGTATAATATATTAGGATGGAGTAAGGGTGGAGCTGAGAAGTATGAAATGTAAATTATCGATGTGCTGGCTGTATGCGCAGTTCTCCCTGGCAAGCATGGAAATCTCCCTAATCGCTCACCAAAATCTCACTGACAGTCATATTCAGAGGTTAATGGGTCTTCATATCGTGATTACCTATTCTACTATATATAAAAAGCTTATGACATAAATTTTAGCTTTACTCACCAACTGTGGTGAACACACCAGCAATGGGATTCCAGTTGTAAAAATTTACACCTACCGTGGAACTACATCTAAGTTGACCTTTGGTGACCTCGACCTGAATGCAAACTTGTCTAAATTTATTGCTCGTCGCCTAACGAAGAGTGGAATGGAAGCGATAATTATTTATTACATTTAACCCTTTACCCAACGCAGACGATATTAAAATTTATTATTTTAAATATCATTTTTTAAAATTTTTCCAAAAATTTCAACAAAACCATATCATGTGACCCCTCGTTGGAACGAGCTCATCAAGCTCGTTCCAACAAGGGGTCACATGGTATGGTTTTGTTGAATGAAATGTTTTGAAAAATAATATTTTTTCAACTGCTGAATTTGCATATTACGCGGGCGGATGCGAGCGATTCGTTGGGTAAAGGGTTAAAGGAGTTTACCTCACAAGATACCCAAAATTTACAAACTTGTATTTTCTCATGTTAATAAAGCAACCATAATTCAAAATACATAGTATGTTATTAAGATATTGAAATGAAAAAGGTCCTGTGATTTGCACATTTCTTTGTCCTTTTTTTCGGCGATCAAGTTGACAGCGGAAGTACCGCCTACTGGTGCTCATGTAAACAAAAACAGATTCGTACAAAGGGGGCATTGTTTAGAATTTAATATTGAATATTGTATTATTCAACATTTAACCCCCTTCACACTGATGTTGAAATGTCTACTAAAGTTCAAGGTGCAAATATTTCCCATAATGCAACTAGAAATTTAACCAATTCAATCTTGTTTGACAGAGCTCAATGAGCTCTGTCAAACAAGACTGAATTGTTTAAATTCCCAGTTGCATTATGGGAAAAATGGCTACTCAAATCTGGATATTTTGACATCAGTGTGCAGGGGGTTAAACTCTTAATAATCTGACGATCATAGTATAAATAAAATATACCCAAAGTAGCTTGGTGTACCAAATGTTCACCACTCGTGGTGAAGTGTTGTTAACCGCTCACCAAAGGCTCGCGGTTAACACCACTCAACTGGGAACCCTGGAAGTGGAGCAGTGTTTGTTTACTGTGGTAAACACCAAATGTTCACCACTTGTGTTGAAGTGTTGTTAACCGCTCACCAAAGGCTCGCGGTTAACACCACTCAACTGGGAACCCTGGAAGTGGAGCAGTGTTTGTTTACTGTGGTAAACAAGCTGTGCTTTATAGGCAAAATAGGACCTGGTATCAAATTCAATTCAATTCAATTCAATTCAATTCAATTCATTTTATTTAACGGTATGTAAAATATAATAATCAATTCAGTTACAGAATAATATTGTGATACATATACATACCGTTGAGGGACAGCATAGCCAGATTGGCTGTCTTCCTGCTATGCCCCGAGGTAGAAATGTAAATAGAGCAACATCATATCAGACAGAGTATACAGCTGGGAAGAGATTTAATACAGATCCTTTTGGAGTAATGTTGTATTCTTGCATTGTTGCATTAATGCGTGGGAAACAAAACACTTAAAATATCAATAATATTATTAGAATAATAATAATATTATTAGAATATATTGAAAATAATATTGATAATAGTTTGGGAATTATTTATTTATTTATTTATTGATGTTTAAGGTCACATATTTAGTTTGGGAATAAGATGAGTGACAAACTGACGAGCTAGCCGGTAAAAAAAAAAAAAAAAAAAAAAAAAAAATGCCTGTGGTGGAAGTCTTCTAAACTGGGCAGCATAGGTATAAATATAGAATATACCCATAGTAGTTCATTGTACCAAATGTTCACCACAAATGGTGAAGTGGTGTTAACCGAGAGTCTTTGACGCATGGTTAACACCACTTTACCACAAGTGGTGAACATTTGGTACACCAAGCTTCTTTGGGTAAATCTTATTTATATCATGGTCATCAGATTATTAAAAGTCACTTTTATTTTTTCTCGATTTTACTGAACAGCAGCCATACATGTGTGCAAATTTGTTTTTGTTTACATGGGCATCGGTGGGCAGTACTTCCGCTGTCAATTTTATCACTGAAATGAAATAGAAAAAGAAACATGGTGTTTTTCATTTTAATGACATAATAACATACTGTTTCAAGTTATGAATTCTTCATTAACACGAGACAATGCATCTTTGTTCATTTTTGGTGTTTTATAGGGTAAACTCATTTAAAAACGTAATAAATAATTGCCACTTTCATTTTACTCTTCGCGAGGCAATGTGCAATAAATTTAAACAAGTTCACATTCAGGTCGCCATCACCAAAGGTCAACTTGGATGTAATTCCACTGTAGGTGTAAACTTTAACTATTGAAATCCCATTGCTGACGTGTTCATCACGGTTGGTGTGTAAAGCTAAAATTTATTTCATAGGCTGTTCATATATAATGGAATGGGTATATATATATATTTATTTATTTATTTATTTATTTATTTATTGGTGTTTAAGGTCACATACTTATGCACGATGGCTAATCGTGACCGTGACAGTTTTACGGGTGGAGGAAGCCGGAGTACCCGGAGAGAACCACCGAGCAATGACGAGCAGCTGTCAGCTCTCCAACATCGTAACTCTGAACTCTGCACCGCAGCACAGGCAGGGTTAGATTGGTTGAAGACATGCGCACCATCGACGTGCAGTACGCCTCAGTACACAGCATCATCGTGCCCCCATGTAGGCAATCGGGGTGAAGTGTCTTGCCCAAGGACACAACGCGGTTGCCGCAGGTGGGATTTGAACCGACGACCTCTCAGCTTGCAGCCTGCACCTCTACCAACTGAGCCACCACGCCCCCAGTGGAATGGGTATATTTGGTTAATTAGCAAACTGCATTATGGGAAATACTTGCTGCTGAAAACTGTGTCATTTTGACATTAGAGTGCAGAGGGTTAAAAGAGTATCAACATTAAATGATCGTAATAATAAAAAGAAAAAAATAATGTATGTCTCATCTATCACTGACCTTTAACCCCCTGAACACTGATGTCGAAATATCTAAAGTTCACGGTGCAAATATCTCCCATAATGCAACTAGAAATTTAACCAATTCAATCTTGTTTGACAGAGCTCAATGAGCTCTGTCAAACAAGACTGAATTGGTTATATTCCCAGTTGCATTAAGGGAAAAATGGCTACTTCAAATCTGGATATTTTGACATCAGCGTGCAGGGGGTTAATCATGGTATAAACGACTGGCTAAACTTGACTTCATACATATGTTGTGGTTATGAAGTAGCTATAGATACTGACCTTCAATACCAATACACAGAACGACATACACTTGTGAATGGGTTAATCAATATGGCATGAGTGGCAGCACAGAAGGATAAAATGAGAGGCTGCATTTGCATATTGGTTAGACTATTTCATACCATTGAATCGTAAGTACAAGTAAATGGACCCATTACATGTTTCTAAAAATTCTATACACAGAACAACACATGCGTGTAAATGGATTAATCAATATCGCTCGAGTGCAGCATGGAAGGATAAAACTTGAGGCAAGCAGGGGAGCGCGGTGGCTCAGTAGGTAGAGGTGCAGACTGCAAGCCGCGAGGTCCTCGGTTCGAATCCCACCTGCGGCAACCGCGTTGTGTCCTTGGGCAAGACACTTCATCTCCATTGCCCGCGTGGGGGCACGATGACGCCGTGTGCTAAGGCGTACTGCACGTCGATGGTACGCATGTCTTCAACCAATCTAACCCTGCCTGTGCTGCAGTGCGGAGTTACGATGTTGGGGAGCTGGCGGCTGCTCGTGGTTGCTCAGTGGTTCTCTCCGGGTACTCCGGCTTCCTCCACCCGTAAAACTGCTGCGGTCATGATTAGCCACTGTGCATAAATATGTGACCTTAAACATCAATAAATAAATAAATATGAGGCAAGCAGCCTCTCATTTTCTCCTACCGCAATGGCACAAGTGCCCTATCGAATAACCCATCCACACGAATGCCGTTTTGTATTTATTTTAATTGATAGGCTGCAGGCCTCGATCCTTCCGCAATAGCACAAGTGCCAGATCGTTTAACCCATTCACACGTTTCTGTTGTTCTATGTTTATTATATGCCTTCACATCTATAAAAACAATTATCAGAAGGACACTCAGCAATTCATTTGACAACTATCAACAAAAAGAACACATTTTATCACCAATCAAATTTGCGAGGGGAACCTGTGTTACGATTTCGTCCCCTGAGTTCCAATGTGTTCTATGTGCCTACTGGCACATAGAACACATTAGAACAAAGGGGATGATTTTCAGCTATCGGTAGCAATTCAAACTGTAATTGCATTGCGCAATTTGTAGAAAATTCCAGTGAAATGTTGCTTCTATTTAAAAATAGTCTGTCAACGATTTCCATTTCGCACATATGTGCAGAACAGATTTTCATTTTCCGCATAGTTTAGTGTTGCTGTAGATGGGGATTACATAGAACAGGCATGTTATAAAAAATGTGATTTCTATATCAAGTTGTGGCAAAATGCCTAGACTGAATCTACTTCTCCTTGTTATATATCAGTTTAACGGTACTAACAACCCAAGAGCATCAAACCTTCCGTAAGCGCCAATGTAATTAAAACCCTCTGGGCTCTCTAACTGTTGGGGGCTGAAGTTTTAGAGTTGTCCAACTGAAGTCATCAGGTTCAAATGTAGCTTACCAGGAGAGCCAGAGCTTTGAATTTGTGCTACATGACCAAATTGATTTAGAAACTTATATTCAAACACCAATGCTCAGAATTGTTGCAGACAATGTAATTAAAACCCTCTGGGCTCTCTAGGTGTTGGTGGCTGAAGTTTCGGAGTTGTTCAACTGAAATCATCAGGTTCGAATGTTGGATTACCAGGAGAGCCAGAGCTTTGAATTTGTACTACATGACCAAATTGATTTAGAAACTTCTATTCAAACACCAATGCTCAGAATTGTTGCAGATGGGAGATGGCCGAGGCAGGCCTGGAAATAACATGCAAATGATCGTTTAGGTTTCGTGGTGGTTACATCAGATGTAAAATATGCGAACGTTGTACAGGGGACCGCGGTGGCTCACTGGCAGACTGTTGGACTTCTATGTTAGAGGTCCTGAGTTCGATCCCCATCAGAGACGACCCATATTGTGTCCTTGGGCAAGGCACTTTATCCCGGTTGCCTACATGGGGGCACAATGATGTCGTGTACTAAGGCGTACTGCACAACGATGATGCACATGTCTTCAACCACTGTAACCCTGATTGAGCAGAGCTTGAACAGAGTTAGAATGTTGAGGAGCTGACAGCTGCTCGTCGATGCTCAGTGGTTCTCTCTGGGTACTCCGGCTTCCTCCACCCATAAAACTGTTTCGATCATGACTAGTCATTGTGCAGAAATATGTGACCATAAACACCAATATATAATAATAATAATAACGCTGCACAGTTATGATAAAACAATACAACATAAAATCAACTTCCTAATCCTGCATGTTTTACCAAATATGGCAATTTTTTGGAAGACACCTCGTCCTCTGAGTTCCAATGTGTTCTATGTGCCTACTGGTACATAGAACACATTGGAACTCAGGGGACGACCTGGCTGAAAGGTTGCTCATTGCATCCATATATTACTAGAGTGGCATGCCATTTGCATCACAACAGAATTTCCATCAAAATAAATAGCAACAACTGACGTGCAATCGCATCAAAGTGAGATCTCGCCAGAGCGAGATCACATATTAATTGTTGTTATTTATTTTGGCTTAAATCCTGTCAAGACGTAAGCCACATTTGGTGTGCTGTAAAAACAGAGAAAGTGGAAAAACAACACAACCCCGTTTCCTATAGGTTATCGCTCTGTTATATAGTGTAGATGTTCACTCTTTATTTCCAGGCCTGGGGGTGGGAGATATGGCTTGTATCGCGATACAATGTGTATCTCAATACCGAAATACGTATCTAGATACGCTCCCTATCCTAGATCAACATGTTTTATTTTTTTGGAATTTCACTAAAAAAATTGGGTGAAAAATTGAGTATACACAGTCCTTAACCCTTTGAACCCTCGTGGTATCTTCCATATCAGTTCAACGGCAACAATGGGAAGAGTCCATATTCTTTATTTGGGGGTAGACCAATTAATATTTTCAACGTGCAGCCTTGGGGCTGCGCGTTGAAAATATTGATTGGTCTACACGACAGCTTCACTCAAAAGTCAACCTACTTAATGAAATTATGAAGTTACTGGGCAAGAAAAGCGCCCTCTGGTGTTCAAAGGGTGAAGAGTATGAGATAAATTTTTTACTAGGTAAACACGATCCTTAGGGCATGAGAATTATACCCTCGATAGTATATGCCATGTCGAATCTCGCCACATATCACTGTCAGAATGCCTTGGACAAATAGCCATGGCAAAGGATGCACCCAATATCCAAGATATATGAGAGCGTGCAACATTCAGGGTATAAGCACATGTGAAACATCAGGGGGTATATGGTTTAAACGAAAGCTTTCCGCTTTTGCTCGTCTCGAAATAAAAATTGAATCAAAAAACCTGAAAATAGTCACAAATACCATCAGATTTCCGACAAGTCAGTCATAAAAATAAAATAAGAGGAAATAATTCATCCCCTGGGTACCAATGTGTTCTATGTGCCAGTAGGCACATAGAACACATTGGATCTCAGGGGACAATATGTCAACAAAATACTGTTTACACGTTTCCTTAATGACCCAAGGGATGTAACTCTATCTTTTGTCTTCTGCGATTATAAAAACAAAATAATTATCATGAATTTGGTCCAAGTGATTGTGGAGCTGAGAAATCTGTCCACAAATTTATTTCCACTATATTTATATTGTGTTTCAACTGGGACAAAAACATTATCTCCTCCAACATGTATGGTATATGGAGATTTAATACCCAGATGCCTCATTTAAACACCTCGTCAGTGGCTCGGTGTTTAAAAACCAACATCCAGGTATTAAATCTCCATATACCATACATGTAGGGGGAGATAACTTTTAATGTCTTATACATTCAATTTTGCAAAATACGAAAGTTATAATTTTCTTTTTCAGTGCCACTGAAGATAAAGTGATTTTTCGCAGACAGGATCTTTCACTCCAGCCTGAAAATAAGCAATAAATGAATGTCCTGATGCTATCCCATTCAGTGGGCCAATGTATCCTCTGGGTACCTCTTTCTCTTTAGGTTTGACACCCTGATTCAGATTGAGGTTCTCAGCAGAGTAGCATCATGCATCACCAAATTCACCCTCTGGGGACCTCATTTTGCAGATGACAGTCTGCTTATTTTCTGGCTTGTTTTCACTCCTCTACCTTAACTGGTAGAGTGCTGAATTATTTTTGATCATCAAAGTTTATACACATATCTTTACCAAGTTGCAATTTTATGGTAGAGTGCCAACAGGCACTCTCCCATAAACTGCAACAAGGCAAATCATAACAGACTAAATAATTTCACTTCAAAGGTGATATGAACAACATCCACTCAATATGAAACCTTTAATTTGAGATACCAAGACTTCAAAGCAAAGCCCAAATATGGGCTTCCAGCACTCTACCAGTTAAAGTTTATTGAAGTCATATTTCCTCATCTGTATTTAGTCATGCTTGGAGAGTTCAAGAGTTGGCTTTGGGCTCCAAATACCAAAATAGTAATTGTTGGATAATTATTTTTAGCTCACCTGACTGCAAGTCAGTGTGAGCTATTGCCATCACTTGGAGGCTGTTGTCTGTTGTCCGTTAACGTTTGGAAACTTCTCTTCTTCTTTAAAACCTTTAAGCCAAATTCAAACATGTATTGCACAGACCATCTATGGAGTATACCCTTTCTTTTTTGTTCAAATGAAGTAGCTGCCATCTTCAGGCTGTTGTCAATGCCCCAAAAGCCTAAAAATCTTTAAAAATCTTCTTCTCATGAACCACCACAGAGAATGCTTTGATATGTGGTATGGAACATCCTTTGGAGTTGAAGATTAAAGTTTGTTCAAGGGAAGTTGGTAGGACAATATTTGGGCTCTCTGTTGGAGCATATCCATTTTGGGCTCCAAAAAATTGTAATTCAAGGACAGATGGGCCAATTTTAACCAAATTTGGCATGCAGTATAAGTAATTGATTGATGCCTGAACATTTTTTTTTATAGCCCCGTGGGAACCCCAGGGGCTAAAAATAGAAAAAAAAAATCAAAAGCCCATATATCCCAAACCACATGGAGCAGAGAACTGTTATTTGGCATGAAGCATGCTTAGGACCAGTTGAATGAAAGCAAGTTTGTTCAAATCAGGCTCTTGGTTAATATTTAGGCTCTTTACTGGGGCCATATTTTTACTCTGTGCAATGTCAGAAAATTTCTTGAAAAATCTTCTTCAGATGCACCAGTCAGAATCTTTTCATATTGGGTGTGTGACATCTCTAGGGGTGTCAGATTCAAGTTTGTTCAAATCGAGTCACTGGGTTAATATTTGGGCTCCATATGACGGTCATTTACTGATACACTCATCTCTTTTGACAAGTTGAGCCAGGTGAGTGTTTTAGGCTCACTTGAGCCCCTGGTTTTGTTTTAGTGTGACTTGGTAATTTACACAGCAGTAAAGGTAACCTGCATCAAATGTGTGAGAGGCCAGATTTTGTCTTTTCTGAGGGGATTGAAAAAAAATATAGCAATTTTTGTGAAATTGATACACAACTTGCATTTTTTGTGAAATTCATGCAGTTTGCCACCATTCAGAAAGTGTTGATTTTTGGCAAGTAGCACAATTTCACTCATTCATGTTCAAGTTTGTTCAAGGCAATTTTCTGCGTCCATTATTTGGGCTCATTTTGTATGCCCAAAAGTTGCATTTAGGCTCTATAATCCAAAATGAGGCTGGTTATTCATGCATCCATCAAATGTTAATGCATAAACTATGTGTGCCATGCCTTATTTTGAGCTTCCAGAGGGGAGATAACTTGCAAAAAAGTTGCAGTTTTGCTAAATTCGTACAATTTGTTTCTCTTGTAAAACAAGTGAATTAAATTTAACCCTTTACCTAACATGAAAAGCAGACGACACTTGCAAACAAAATTCTTGAATCACTCCTTTTTTTCATTTTTTGTCTCAAAAACATAGGTTATGAGCTCGTTCCAGCTCGTTTTTTTGAAAAAAAATAATGAACTCTGCCTGTAATCCTGCTTTGCACTGGGGTGGGGATGGCATGATTTGCACCCAGCAATAGTTGTTTGAGATTTATATTGGGTTCACAGCATCCGTAGGGCCATGGGATTTCCATTTACTGAAAGCAAGTCTCCCACTAGATATTTGTGCTTTCTATTTCTGAATTTCTCCCCATGGGAAGTGGAATAGTGGTGGTTTACTGTGGTGCACCTGTTCTTTTGCACTTGTAGAATAGGGTTGAATTCTCTGATATGGACCAGTCAGTGGGGCAATGGGGCAACTCCCCCCCCCCCAAACAACATCTCTAGGGACAACCTGGTTATGTACTTGTTAACATCCAGGCGTATTTACCTTCACTGAATTCTCTGATACGGACCAGGCAATGGGGCAACCCCCCCCCCAAACAACATCTCTAGGGACAACCTGGTTATGTACTTGTTAATATCTAGGCGTATTTACCTTCACTGGTCCAGGCATATTTACTGTCGCTGGTAGCAGCCAGGCATATTTACCTGTACTGGTAACCGCCAGGTGTATTTAGCACCAGTGGTAATAGCCATGCATATGTAGCTTCACTGGTAACAGCTATGCATATTTACCTACAATAGTTAACATCAAGGCATATGTATCTAAAAGGTTAACATCCAGGCATATTTATCTTCACTGGTAACAGCCATTCACTGGTAGTATCCAGGCATATTTACCATCACTGGTAGCATCCAGACACATTTACCTTAACTGGTAACAGGCAGGCATATTTACTATCACTGGTAGCATCGAGGCACATTTACCATCACTGGTAACAGCTAGGCATATTTACCATCACTGGTAACAGCTGGGCATATTCACCTTCACTGGTAGCATCCAGGCATATTTACCTTCACTGGTAGCATCCAGGCATATTTACCTTCACTGGTAGCATCCAGGCATATTTACCTTCACTGGTAGCATCCAGGCATATTTACCTTCACTGGTAGCATCCAGGCATATTTACCATCACTGGTAACAGCTAGGCATATTTTTCTTCACTAGTAGCATTCAGGCATATTTACCATCACTGGTAGCATCCAGGCATATTTACCATCACTGGTAACAGCTAGGCATATTTTTCTTCACTAGTAGCATCCAGGCATATTTACCTTCACTGGTAGCATCCAGGCATATTTACCATCACTGGTAATAGCCAGGCATATTTACCATCACTAGTAGCATCCAGGCATGTTTGCCATCACTGGTAACAATTAGGCATATTTACCTTCACTGGTAGCATTCAGGTATATTTACCATCACTGGTAGCATCCAGGCATATTTACCATCACTGGTAACGGCTAGGCATATTTACCATCACTGGTAGCATCCGGATATATTTACCATCACTGGTAGCATCCAGGCATATTTACCTTCACTGGTAGCATCCAGGCATATTTACGATCACTGGTAGCATCCAGGCATATTACCTTCACTGGTAGCATCCAGGCATATTTACGATCACTGGTAGCATCCAGGCATGTTTACTGTCACTGGTAACAGCTAGGTATATTTACCTTCACTGGTAGCATCCAGGCATATTTACCAACAATTGTAACAGCTAGGCATATTTACCATCACTGGTAGCATCCAGGCATATTTACCTTCACTGGTAACAGCTAGGCATATGTAATATCACTGGTAGCATCCAGGCATATTTACCATCACTGGTAGCATCCAGGCATATTTACCTTCACTGGTAACAGCTAGGCATATTTACCATCACTGGTAGCATCCAGGCATATTTACTATCACTGGTAGCATCCAGGCATATTTACTGTCACTGGTAACAGCTAGGCATATTTACTGCCATTGGTAGCAACCAGGCATATTTACTGTCACTGTTAACAGCCAGGCATATTTACTGTCACTGGTAGCAACCAGGCATATTTACCTTCACTGGCAACAGGCGGGCATATTTACTGTCACTGATAACAGCTAGGCATATTTACCATCACTGGTAGCATCCAGGCATATGTACTGTCACTGGTAACAGCCAAGCATATTTACTGTCACTGGTAACAGCCAGGCATATTTACTATCACTGGTTGCATCCAGACATATTTACTTTCACTGATAACAGCTAGGCATATTTACCATCACTGGTAAAAGCCAGGCATATTTACTGTCACTGGTAACAGCTAGGCATATTTACCATCACTGGTAGCATCCAGACATATTTACCTTTACTGGTAACAGCTAGGCATATTTACGGTGATTGGTAGCATCCAGGCATATTTACCTTCACTGGTAACAGCCAGGCATATTTACTATCACTGGTTGCATCCAGACATATTTACTTTCACTGATAACAGCTAGGCATATTTACCATCACTGATAAAAGCCAGGCATATTTACTGTCACTGGTAACAGCTAGGCATATTTACCATCCCTGGTAGCATCCAGACCTATTTACCTTCACTGGTAACAGGCAGGCATATTTACTGTCACTGGTAACAGCTAGGCATATTTACTGTCATTGGTAGCATCCAGGCATATTTACTGTCACTGGTAACAGCTGGGCATATTTACCATCACTGGTAGCATCCAGAAATATTTACCTTCACTGGTAACAGGCATGCATATTTACTGTCACTGGTAACAGCTAGGCATATTTACTGTCATTGGTAGCAACCAGGCATATTTACCTTCACTGGTAACAGCTAGGCATATTTGCCATCACTGGTAGCATCCAGACATATTTACCTTCACTGGTAACAGGCTGGCATATTTACTGTCACTGGTAACAGCTAGGCATATTTACTGTCATTGGTAGCATCCAGGCATTTTTACCTTCACTGATAACAGCTAGGCATATTTACTGTCTGGTAGACATATTTACCTTCACTGGTAACAGGCAGGCATATTTACTGTCACTGGTAACAGCTAGGCATATTTACTGTCATTGGTAGCATCCAGGCATATTTACCTTCACTGGTAACAGCTGGGCATATTTACCATCACTGCTAAAAACCAGGCATATTCAGTGGCGTCATGCCAACGGTGTATGGGAGAGGGGGCAAATATTTTCAGTGAAGGCCTGGGAAGTCCCATTTCTGGCAATCTGGGAAGCATTTTTGCCAAAATTTTGAGGCCCGCTACGCGCCAACCGATGGTGGCTGTCGGGTCAGATGATGTTACCGATCCGCCCCCCCCCCTCCCGATTTTTCCCAAGCGTGACGCCCCTGGGCACATTTTATCTTCACTGGTAACAGTCAGGCGTATTTACTGTCAGTAGTTAACATCAAGTTGTAGTTTGATAGTATTTTCAATTTCCACAGAATATCATTTTTCAACATCGCCATCATTTTCAATCTCATACAGATGGAATCTTGAGTGAAATAACGATGCTGTACAAAGAAAACATGTTAACGCCTTATCTAACACGTAAAGCAGACGACACCTGCAAACAAAATTCTTGAATACCTATATTTTGTTTTCATTTTAGTCGAGTTGTGACGAAGTCAAACTCGACTTATAGTTTGGTGAATGGCGGGCGGGTGGGCGGGCGGGCGGGCGGGCGTAAACAACTGGTTTCCGGATGATAACTTGATAGTGGTTCAACTCACATTCATTAAACTTCATACGTAGGTTGGTCTTGGTGGGAGGAAGAATCCTATTGATTTTGGACATGCTACGTCGAAGGTCAAGGTCACAGTGACCTTGAACATAGTAAATCTTAAACAATTGGTTTCCGGATGATAACTTGATAATGGTTCAACTCACATTCATGAAACTTCATAGGTAGATTGGCCTTGGTGAGGGGAAGAACTCTATTGATTTTGGACTCGCTATGTCAAAGGTCAAGGTCACAGTGACCTTTAACATAGTATATCGCAACAATTGGTTTCCGGATGATAACTTGATAGTGGTTCAACCTAGAGTCATGAAACTTCATAGGTGTGTTGGCCTTGGTGCGAGGAAGAACCCTATTGATCTTGGACTCACCAGGTCAAAGGTCAAGGTCACAGTGACCTTGAACATAGTATATCGCAACAATTGGTTTCCGGATGATAACTTGATAGTGGTTCAACCTAGAGTCATGAAACTTTATAGGTGTGTTGGCCTTGGTGCGAGGAAGAACCCTATTGATCTTGGACTCACCAGGTCAAAGGTCAAGGTCACAGTGACCTTGAACATAGTATATCGCAACAATTGGTTTCCGGATGATAACTTGATAGTGGTTCAACCTAGAGTCATGAAACTTCATAGGTATGTTGGCCTTGGTGCGAGGAAGAACCCTATTGATCTTGGACTCACCAGGTCAAAGGTCAAGGTCACAGTGACCTTGAACATAGTATATCGCAACAATTGGTTTCCGGATGATAACTTGATAGTGGTTCAACCTAGAGCCATGAAACTTTACAGGCGTGTTGGCCTTGGTGCGAGGAAGAACCCTATTGATGTTGGACTCACCAGGTCAAAGGTCAAGGTCACAGTGACCTTGAACATAGTATATCGCAACAATTGGTTTCCGGATGAGAACTTGATAGTGGTTCAACCTAGAGTCATGAAACTTCATAGGTGTGTTGGCCTTAGTGCGAGGAAGAACCCTATTGACCTTGGACTCACCAGGTCAAAGGTCAAGGTCACAACTCGACATTGGATCTGTGATCCTGAGCGGCATTTTTTTCATATTTTTTCTCAATGAGCTCGTTCCAATGAGGGGTCATAAGCTATGTTTTTGAAATAAATGAAATAATAAGTAAAATTGATTGGTGATTTTTTTGCGAATAGTGCTGGCCGTTATTGGGCATTACGTTGGTCAAAGGGTTAACCCTTTACCCAACGTAACGGCAAAAACCAGCAGCGCTATTCTCAAAAATAGCCAATTAATTTTCATTATTTTTTTCATTTTTTGTCTCAGAAACATAGGTTATGACCCCCTCATTGGAACGAGCTCGTTCCAATGAGGGGTCATAACCTATGTTTTTGAGTCAAAAAATGAAAAAAATTAGTTATTCAAGAATTTATTTTGCAAGTGTCGTCTGCTTTTCAAGTTAGGTAAAGGGTTAAGTAACTTTAACTAGTAGAGTTCTAAATTATTTTTGGTAATCACATTTTATTTGCATGTCTTTGCCTTGTTACACACTCTCTCGTAAATTATAATAAGGCAAATCGATGCAGACTAAATAATTTCACTCCAAAGATACTACGAAGCATATCCACTGAAATTGAAGCCTTTGTGTTACTGCACCTGCCCAAATATGGGCTTCTGGCAGTCTACCAGTTAATTCAGTTTGTAACACATCTGCATTTTCTGAATTATGCATTGTCAGTCTTTTCAAATCGCATATATCCCATCATGATCCCCGTCTCTCAGAAAATAACATTCATGTAATTGCGTCCTATTTTTCTTCTGCACAGATCCACGAGGATCAAACAGTGAACTTTCTATCTCCAAAAGTAACATATTATATTGCACCTTCACCATTTTCACGGTTTTGACCATGATTCCAACAGTTTGGGGCTCGTCTAATTTATACTGCCACACGTATACTGGAGTATGTATACCCACCACAGTATCATTCCAACAGTTTGGGGCTGGTCTACATTATACCGCCACACGTATACTGGAGTATGTATACCTATCACAGTTTCACTCTAACAGTCTGGGGCTCGTCTAATTTATACCGCCACACGTATACTGGAGTATGTATACTTATCACAGTATCATTCCAACAGTTTGGGGCTCGTCTAATTTATACTGCCACACGTATACAGGAGTATGTATACCTACCACAGTATCATTCCAACAGTTTGGGGCTCATCTAATTTATACTGCCACACGAATACTGGAGTATGTATACCTACCACAGTATCATTCCAACAGTTTGGGGCTCGTCTAATTTATACTGCCACACGTATACTGGAGTATGTATACCTACCACAGTATCATTCCAACAGTTTGGGATTCGTCTAATTTATACTGCCACACGTATACTGTAGTATGTATACCTACCACAGTATCATTCCAACAGTTTGGGGCTCGTCTAATTTATACTGCCACACGTATACTGGAGTATGTATACCTACCACAGTATCATTCCAACAGTTTGGGGCTCGTCTAATTTATACTGCTACATGTATACTGGAGTATGTATACCTACCACAGTATCATTCCAACAGCTTGGGGCTCGTCTAATTTATACCGCCACACGTATACTGGAGTATGTATACCTACCACAGTGTCATTCCAACAGTTTGGGGCTCATCTAATTTATACCGCCATACGTATACTGGAGCATGTATACCTATCACAGTATCATTTCCAACAGTTTGGAACTCGTCTGATTTATACCGCCACACGTATACTGGAGTATGTATACCTACCACAGTATCATTCCAACAGTTTGGGTTCGTCTAATTTATACTGCTACATGTATACTGGAGTATGTATACCTACCACAGTATCATTCCAACAGTTTGGGGCTCGTCTAATTTATACTGCTACATGTATACTGGAGTATGTATGCCTACCACAGTATCATTCCAACAGTTTGGGGCTCGTCTAATTTATAGCGCCACACGTATACTGGAGTATGTATACCTACCACAGTACCATTCCAACAGTTTGGGGCTCATCTAATTTATACCGCCACACGTATACTGGAGTATGTATACCTATCACAGTATCATTCCAACAGTTTGGAACTCGTCTGATTTATACCGCCACACGTATACTGGAGTATGTATACCTATCACAGTATCATTCCAACAGTTTGGGCCTCGGCTAATTTATACTGCTACATGTATACTGGAGTATGTATATCTACCACAGTATCATTCCAACAGTTTGGGGCTCGTCTAATTTATACTGCCACATGTATACTGGAGCATGTATACCTACCACAGTATCATTCCAACAGTTTGGGGCTCGTCTAATTTATACCGCCACACGTATACTGGAGTATGTATACCTATCACAGTATCATTCCAACAGTTTGGGGCTCGTCTAATTTATACTGCCACACGTATACTGGAGTATGTATACCTATCACAGTATCATTCCAACAGTTTGGAACTCGTCTGATTTATACCGCCACACGTATACCGGAGTATGTATACCTACCACAGTATCATTCCAACAGTTTGGGGCTCGTCTAATTTATACTGCCACACGTATACTGAAGTATGTATACCTATCACAGTATCATTCAAACAGTTTGGGGCTCGTCTAATTTATACTGCCACACGTATACTGGCGTATGTATACCTATCACAGTATCATTCAAACAGTTTGGGGCTCGTCTAATTTATACTGCCACACGTTTACTGGCGTATGTATACCTATCACAGTATCATTCCAACAGTTTGGGGCTCGTCTAATTTATACTGCCACATGTATACTGGAGCATGTATACCTACCACAGTATCATTCCAACAGTTTGGGGCTCGTTTAATTTATACCGCCACACGTTTATACGGGAGTATGTAAACCTGTCTCAGTATCACTGTACTCACTTGGATGGTATCGGGTTTTGAGATTTGATTCAATTCGATCCCCGTGGGAACCCCTGGAAGTGAAGCAGTGCCTATTCACTGCAGTAACCAGGGTTCTGTTTTACTGGTAAAATATGGCCCGGTCATCAATGCTTGGGAGGTGTAAACCCTCCCTCAAATGGGCAACATGACTTATTAATGCTCACCCCGGTCTTGATTGATACTCCTGCTGTGGTGATGATTAGCCATTGTGCAAAAATATGTGACCTTAAACACCAATAAATAAATAAATAAATGATTCAATTCGAAACCTCAGCAGAGATTCGATTTGAGATATGATTCGTTTCATTAATTCAGTGGTTAACATCCAGGAGTATTTATCTTAACTGATTAACATCCGGGCATATTTACCTTAACAAGTTAACATCCGGGCATATTTACCTTAACAAGTTAACATCCGGGCATATTTACCTTAACTAGTTAACATCCAGCCATATTTATCTCAACAGGTTAACATCCAGGCGTATTTACCTTAACTAGTAAACAGCCAGACGTATTTAGCTTCATTAGTTAACAGCCAGACGTATTTAGCTTCACTAGTTAACAGCCAGACGTATTTACCTTCACTAATTAACAGCCAGACTTATTTACCTTAACTAATTAACAGCCAGACTTATTTACCTTAACAAGTTAACCAAGTTAACAACCAGACGTACTTACTGCCATTAGTTAATACCCTAATACCCGTGCTTATTGACGTTCATTAGTTAATAATTACATTGTTAATGTAGTTATACGTTTTGGGTCCAAATACTCAATTCCCATTGGTCAGCTGGATGAAAACGTTTTGACCAAATGTAATTCATTTTCCAATGAATACATTTGGTCGAACTTTGACCCGCATTTCGGAAGAGCTCAGTTGACAGAATGTAATTCGGGCGGTGTTTGGGCAGGTTTATAACTTTTAGCGTCTCTCGCAGTAATCATTGATTATAGTTTACTGATATGTTAAATAAATTGTTTTGAACATTCCAAGTTTCGTTGCGAAAGACGGCTATTTGACAAATTTGGGTCAATGCCGAAAACCGGCGCTCAACTCAGAGTTGTGCGCTTTGTCTTTTGTGTGAGGGTGGTTCTTCGCCTCGTTCGTTCGTACATGTTTTATTTCGTCTTTCTGCTTTGTTGTTTGGTAAAAAGTAGTTTAAACAGTTACGAATGTAATTATAAGAATTGAATGCCATTTTTATAATCTTTATTGGAGTATGAACGTGTGGGAATGGGTACAAATTATGTATGAATCCTTCGGGATTCATACATAATTTGTACCCATTCCCACACGTTCATACTCCAATAAAGATTATAAAAATGGCATTCAATTCTTAAATATTCCGGCGTATTTACCTTCACTAGATAACATTCAGGCATATTTACCTGCACAAGTTAACAGCCAGACGTATTTACCATTATCAGTTAACAACCACACGTATTTACTGCCACAAGTTAACAACCAAACGTATTTACCATCACTGGTTAACAGCCTGCCGCATTTACAATAACTAGTTAAGCGCTGGTCGTATATACCATCACTAGTTAACACATCCCGGTGTGCTTACCATCACGGGTTCTCTCCCGGTATTCCGGTCTCCTCCCTACGTAAAACTTCTCGAACGTTGCGAGCCTGGCTGTTGAAAGTGCCGTTAAACCCAAATAAACAAACAACCATTTACCTTATGTTAGCATCCAAGTGTATTTACCTTCACTAGGTAATTGCCAGCTACCAGGGTGGAAAATCTTCCAACACGGTGGGATGAGAGTTAAAAATATTTCGACAGTGTTTTCTGGTCGTTGACCATCCGGTATGAACTTGAAACTTAACTAATATACTTCTTTAAGCATTTGAACCCGAAAGGCCGTTTGTCCGTACCAGGAACATGATACGTCATGTTTTCGTTAAGTAGGATGAGTGCTAAGTGCATGTGTGGGGTAGACCTAATCAATATTTTCAACGTGCATCGCCAAATCTGCACGTTGAAAATATCAAATTGTCTAACCCCCCCCCCCCCATAATGAATATGGACTCCACCAATTCCTGACATTGGACTGACATGGATAATCTTGCTAGGGTTCAAAGGGTTAACCCTTTACCCAACGCCGACAATATCAAAATTTATTATTTTAAATATCATTTTTTAAAAATTTTCAAAAAAATTCAACAAAACCATATCAAGTGACCCCTCATTGGAACGAGCTCAATGAGCTCGTTCCATTGAGGGGTCACGTGATATGGTTTTGTTGAAATATTTTGAAAAATTTGATTTTTTCAACTGCTCAATTTGCATATTACGCTGGCGGATGCGGGCGATTCGTTAGGTAAAGAGTTAAAGCAATAACAACAGGAGTGGTCTGGGACAAAGAAAGTTGAACCGCCTTAAAATGTTGCACTCGGAAATGACGCAATCTCTAAAAATAAACAGCCTTGGGAAAATCCATTGTTTCCATAAACGTTTGAAACATTCTATTGACATCTTGCATTATTGTTGAATATTCCTGATAAAAAAGAGGGTGATTTGATGACTTTTGGACCTAAAAAATTCAATTTACTTTTTGTGTGTTTTTGTAGGGAATTCCCTGAAAAATATGTGCACGTGACAGGTACTTCCCTTTGTGTCAGTTTTTCTCTCTTATTTGTTGCATGACCCCTGTTTTCAGATCAGAAAAAGTTGTCTGAAGGGCTATACTTGACAGAGATATTTGAATGCCAAAATTAAAGTGATGCGATCATATTTTTTTCCACCTGAACGTTATAATGGTCGCCTATGGGAAAATATTTAGTTCTGTGATACCTTGGCTATAATGGTTGCACCAAAGAGGGCACCGGACTCATCGCGCTTATCATAGTTCGGCCCAATGGAAGAAAATTTTGATTTTTCAAACCGAAAAACGCTGTTTCCTTGCATCTGTCCAATCAGTGGCAGACGATACCGCTGGTATATTGAAATACCCTCTATGGGCAATCCACATAGAGGGCATTTCGATAAACCGACATATGCAATTAGAGCCACTTCGCCTTTTGGTCATTTTCACGAAATTTCATGCGTCAACAAGTGTTGTGCTTCATCAATTTTGGGGGCCCGGGGGGGGGGCTCCCAATGGGGGTGGGGGTGGGAGTCCGCTCTGAATAACAAAAGATAACAAGATAACAGCTAGAAAACGTTTGTTCAATATTTGTATTATTGTAAACAATTACGCTTGTCATACACTTCCGACGAGTGCTTTCATACGAAGGATATTTGAAACATACGAATATATTTTGCATAATGAAATTTGCAGTTTCGCCAAATTGTCAACAGATTTTTTCACATAAATGACTCTCAGAGAAAATATTGGAGTCCGAGCGGCCAACAATTTTTCCGACAGTCAACAAAATGTTCGGACAGACAGGGTCAAGGGGCGAACCGCACCAAATACTCCCCCCCCCCCCCCCCAACACTCACTTGCTTCGGGTCTTCTCGGCGAATTTACTTTCACCGGTTAACAGTCAGAGTTTACTTTCAATTTTGAAAGCGGTTGGTTAATAGTGGTTTGATACAAGATTATCCGTCCCAGTGCTCTGAGCCATTGGGGGTTAACCCTTTACCTAACATGAAAAGAAGACGACACTTGCAAAAAAAAGTCTTGAATAACTACACGTTAAAAACTAAAGTGTTAAAAACTACACTTGAAGTGCTGTATTTAACACTAAGTGCTGAACTAGCACTTTGTTCAAGTGTAGATATCATAGAACTCGACAGGTGTTACAATAATACCACTTGACAAGTGTAATGTCGCGACACTTAAAAGGAAACAACGCTGATGACGCGGATCAGGCTCGAACTCTCGAGCCTGATCCGCGTCATCTACGTTGTGTCCTTTTAATTATGTACCCACCAAGCACAAATCAAATTATGGACGATTCTGGAAGAACCACCGATGCTAGACACATGGGAGGTGCCATCCATTCAAGTTTCAGATGTCTGACGATTGTAATGTCTAAGTGCTTAAAGCATTGCACTTTGAGTGTTAAAATCAAACCCTAAGAGTTAGAATGGGTTTAACACCTTGAAAGTGTCAGTTTTTAGACTTTAGTTTTTAGTGTGTAGTTTTTTCTATTTTTTGTCTCAAAAACATAGGTTATGACCCCTCGTTGGAACGAGGTCGACGAGTTCGTTCCAACGAGGGGTTATAACCTATGTTTTTGAGACAAAAAAATGAAAAAATAATGAAAATTAATTGGCGATTTTAGAGAATAGCGCTGGCCAGTTTTAGCCGTTTCGTTGCGTAAAGGGTTGAATGGTAATTGAACGAATTTCTGATCTTCAAAAAGAATGAATGGATGTTTGAGAAGTACTGATCAAACTGGGAACGGAGAAACGAATGCCAACATTAATCCATTTACAGATGACAGTTGAGATTGGTACAATTTTTATGTGACATCGTTCATCACTGTCATTTCCAACGTCATGTGTCCTACAGCGGATTGAAGTTTCTCGTTACCCAACAAATAACAATAGTTCCTTAGTGCGAATAATGGAGTTGGAAAGTTACACCTTTTTCACATTTTTGTGCGTGATACTTGTCCATACAGCTTACAGTAAGTAGTTTTCTTTACGTGTTAGTAAACTTCAAAACACTTAAACTTTAAAGAGATTTCCTTTAGTTTACTGAATGAGTGCTGGAAGCCCGTATGTGGGCTTTCCTTTAAAGTGTAGGTCCTGCAATTCCGAGGCTTCAAACTCTGTGATTGCCCTTCATCCAGGCCTCGCCTTTTGAGGGGAACTCCCCTAAAACCAAATTGAGGAGAGCCATAATTGCCCTCCTATCAGATCGTAACAAGGGAAAGATTCGTGAACATATTTTGATGACTGAAAATGGTATAGCTATCGACCAGTTAAAACAGTTCAAAATTTGGAAGCAAAACCAGTGGCGGCCGGATGGTGGTGGGGGCCCGTGGCGATAATCCATTAGGTCTCCAAGACGCACGGGATCGACCATCATGGTCCGGCCCGGGTGGGGGTGGGATGAGATTTTGAAAATTGCGCACGAAAAGGAGCAAAATCCTCAACTCAGAGAGTCGATACACTGAGGAGAAAAAAAATACTATTCGACGTCGCTTTTATACGTGGGACCACTGTTAAGCGTGGTGGACCGATGTTGTGTCCATGAACTGGTCTATTTTGTACAGGGCCTCTCTGTACGCACATGCTGGGCGCTTGTCTAGTCTCGAGGACCGATGTGAGGGCCCCACAGCGGTCTGCGGAACTCAACGAGGGCCTGCATGCAAGGCGATTTAAGATACACGAATTCAAAATCGCTCAAATACACTCGGACATCCTCTCTCTCTCTCTCTCACTCTCTTTTTTGTGAGCTTACAAGTGGGCCCATTTTGACCTTGTGGGCCCCATGTTTGCCGTGGGAGCCCCTGAGGTGGTGGTGGGGGGGGGGGGGGGCTGTTACTGGCCACCCTGTCCCAAAAGTCGAGTCGCTCAGGAACAGAACTGGAAAACTGGTGTTGTGTACAAATTATATCTTTCATACAGTTCAGCGATCTGAACGTCGTGGCTACCCCTCTTGAGGGGTAGCCACTTCGTTCAGGTCGCTGAACTAATCTTTCATATCGAATTTTTATGTATAATTTGTCCCGAAACTGACAGATTGTCATAGATTTACGCAGTCATTATATACATCCTCAATTGGTGCGAATTCCCACAGTCCTCTCCACTCAGTTTTTATTTTTATCGAAGCGTATCTTTCACAACAACAAAGAAAGACTTATGGCTTGGGGCCAAATATGTGCTGGTGAAAACACTTTTGTTTGAACACATAATTATCTAAAGTTTCTAAACACTTTGCATTCTTATAGCTTGAACTGTGAACTCTCGGTCCAATGGGGGCGTCGGGAAGATGACTGGTTGGGAAAGAGAGGAATGTGTGACTTTGATGGCTCCAGTAGTGCAGAACGCCTTAGTATACAGCTCCCAAATGTCCCCAAATTTGCACCCGAGATAGCCAATGTGGGGGACATTGTTGCGCTGTACACCCAACGCACTGCACGCCGATGATTGCCAATGTGGGGACATTGTTGCGCTGTATACCCAGCGTACTACACGCCGATGATTGCCAATGTGGGAACATTGTTGCGCTGTATACCCAGCGTACTACACGCCGATGATTGCCAATGTGGGGACATTGTGGCGCTGTATACCCAGCGTACTACACGCCGATGATTGCCAATGTGGGGACATTGTTGCGCTGTATTCCCAGCATACTACACGCCGATGATTGCCAATGTGGGGACATTGTTGCGCTGTATACCCAGCGTACTACACGCCGATGGTGCACTTGTTAGAGTTAGTAAATTGGAGAGTTATCCCCGTGGAAACCCAAGAAAGTGAAGCAGTGCTTGTTAACTGTGGTAATCAAGTTCTGCTCTACTGGTAAAATATAGGACCCGGAACCAATACCTGGCACGGAAGTCCTCTAAAGTGGTAAGCATAAGCACAAACGATTGGCTGAACCATCCCTGACAGTTGCTCGCCGCTGCTTGGTGGTTCTTAGCGGGTGCTCCGGCTTCCCCCACCCGTAAAACTGACCGACACGACGTGACCCTAGCTGTTATTGTTACGTATCCATAACCTGTTCACTGTGGTAAACAGGCTCTGTTTTACTGGTAAAATAGGACCCAGTCTCCAATGCTCGGGAGGTGCATACCCAGTCTAAAATGGGCAACATGGGTTATTAACGCTCACCCCTGGTCTTGAGTTGATACTCATGTTGTGGTCGTGATTAGCCTTTGTGCAACACCAAGAAATAATCCGTATCCATAAATCCCATAAACACACAAAAACAAACTGCGCCGGTGGCGACTGACTTCTAATAGGACGATTGTCTTATTTTTGGCATATGTACTCAGGCCTGGCATTTTCAGGAGAGCGATTTATTCGCTCGCCTACTGCTCGCCTTAAAAAATTTAAGGAGGGCGAAAACTAGCCCCCCGGCCTTAGAAAATGATGTGATGATTACCATAACAGCCTATTCCTAAAGCCCGCACCTTTTCAGGTCGCTGTTATGTTAGTGGTCTCTGTAAGACGGCCCCTCTCACCTCCGGGCCTTGCGGAGGCCCGGAGGTGTGGGAGGGGCAGCGTAGCCGTCTCACAGAGACTACCTTGTTAACAGCGCCAAATAAAATGTACAAAACTCACGAGGCAGAATTGATTAGTAGTGAAACTTCATTTTGCTACTTTGTAAGCCTGAGGAGAGCTAATCGCTCTCCCAGGCCCTGTGAGGGTAGCGATTTTTAGCCCTCCTTGATTTTTAAGAATGCCAGACCTGTGTACTAAGCGTTTCATCGTTGGACGGTGTACCCTATTAGATGACCTTGGTGGTTTGTTGACCTACTTTTTGGCTACTATTTTCATCCTATCTGTAATGGTGTTTTTACTCTGGAATACTTACGGTCGGGTCAGTCTATACACCAATCAAAAACCTTGAAGATAAACTTAAAGGATGCCGACGGGCTTCTGTAATGGAACCTGGTAGGTCCGAACGACAACCACCGTCACCCCTGAATGAACTGCTAGCATTCCGACTGAGCTAACTCATAGTGCCCACACCCCAAGCAAAAGGTTAACATTAACTCAGATTAGGGATCTGCGAATCACAAATTTTTTTCGAATCGGATCTCGAATCGAATCGTGCCTCTGATATCGATATCGAATCGAATCGAATCGAATCTTAAAAGACAATTTATTTCATATTGCACCAAACGAAAGTTACGGAACAGTGTGATAACCCTTACACGACTGAGTGAACACCGTAAACACCAATAACTAAATATTCTCTGTAGCACCGTCGCTGAAACAGCTGGGCCTATTTATCCATAGTTTTAGTTTTCGAAGGCTTAACTTGTTACTATTCACGTTCTCAAGAACGTGAATAGTAACAACTTAAGCCTTCGAAAACTAAAACTATGGATAATACTCTGGGCAAAATTCACTACTTACCAAACAATTAAACTTTGTCGGTTACTCAATTACCCCTTTACCTAACATGAAAAGCAGACGACACTTGTAAAAAAAATAAATTCTTGAATAACCAATTTTTTTCATTTTTTTCTCAAAAACATAGGTTATGATCCCTCATTGGAACGAGCTCGACGAGCACGTTCCAATGAGGTGTCATAACCTATGTTTTTGAGACAAAAAATGAAAAAAATAATTCAAATTAATCGACGATTTTTGAGAATAGCGCTGGCCGGTTTTGGACGTTACGTTAGGTAAAGGGTTAAATAGGAATTTAGCTTGCATGAAGGAATTTTCTAATGACAGTTTTATCCAATTTTTGTTGGAAATGTAACAAATTGAAGTTAGTACGAGAGATTCAAATAAATCGAATCTTGAGACTGATTCGGGATCGATCTCGAAGCAGACGTGTGGTATCGATATCGAATCGAATCTCGAATATTCGAAGGACCATGACTCAGATGTACAAGGGTTGATTAGAGCTGAAACTGTTAAGGGATTGTTTTGATTGATTAATCACGTGGATTAACCTTGGTTAATGGATTAATCACTTGTCCATGTTGATATCTGAATAATTGCCATACCGTTGATGATTTATTACATGAACCATTTACCCAACATAACAAATAAAACCGACTTGGCCTGTAAACAAAAAATCCATTCAAATTTATTATGTTTTCAATTTTTGTCTCAAAAACATAGCTTATGACCAGGTTCGTGAAGTTAGCTCAGTGTTCAGCGTTCAACATTCGTTCAACATTCGTGTGAAGTTAGCTCAGTGTTCAGCGTTCAACGTTCGTTCAACATTCGTGTGAAGTTAGCTCAGCTGAGCTAACTTCACACGAATGTTGAACGAATGTTGAAGGCTGAACATTGAGCTAACTTCACACGAATGTTGAACGAATGTTGAACGCTGAACACTGAGCTAACTTCACACGAATGTTGAACGAATGTTGAACGCTGAACACTGAGCTAACTTCACGGACCTCTTATGATCCCCTCATTGGAACGATCTCGTTTCAATGAGGGGTCATAAGCTATGCTTTTGAGACAAAAATTGATTTTTTTTTAGTAATTCATGAATTTATTTTGCAAGTATCGTATGCTACCCGCAATGGGTAAAGGGTAAGGAATGACCATTTCGAGCTGCTGGTGGTAACACAGAACTAAATATTTTCCCATAGGCGACCATCATATCGTTCAGGCAGAAAAAAAATATGATCGCATCACTTTAATTTTGGCATTCAAATATTTCTGTCAAGTATAGCCCTTCAGACAACTTTTTCTGATCTGAAAACAAGGGGTCATGCAACAAATAAGAGAGAAAAACTGACACAAAGGGAAGTACCAGTCACGTGCACATATTTTTCAGGGAATTCCCTACAAAAACCCACAAAAAGTAAATTGTATTTTTTAGGTCCAAAAGTCATCAAATCACCCTCTTTTTATCAGGAATATTTAACAATAATGCAAGATGTCAATAGAATGTTTCAAACGTTTATTGAAACAATATATTTTCCCATGGCTGTTTATTTTTAGAGATTGCATCATTTCCGAGTGCAACATTTTAAGGCGGTTCACTCTAATTTCAATATTTAGTTCCGCGATACCTTAATACAGTATAATGATCATGCAAGGTGAACAAGTATGTCAGCAAGTAACTTGCATGCTTTATTCTGTCTCATATAATTGATCTGAGTCAGTGTGACAATGTCTGCCTGTTTTTGAGCAAGTTTGTTCCTTTGTTAACCCATATAATACAGTAGACCAAAAGCAGCGGTTCATCGATCATTTAATTTCTGGATCGATCAAGATGTTGATCATTGATTAATCGGTTAACCGTTTCAGCTTTAGGGTTGATAATTACTGGATATTGTGACTGTTAGCCGAAATTGTCCACGAAACGTCCTGTTTTTATTCCGAGATCTACACGTGGATCGTCTACTTTTACAATTGATGCAAGCTGAAACGGAGTGCTGTGGTCATTAGTTCCCGTTTCAACGCAAAAATTTGAATAAAGTGGAGATCGGAGAGAATGTGGTTGTACATCGTCCATTTCAAGCAATTATACAACTGCTGTGCGTATTTTTATTTATTTATTTATTTATTTATTTAGCAGGATCGGGCAGTTTTACGGGTGGAGAAAGCCGGAGTACCCGGAGAGAACCACCGAGCAACGCCGAGCAACTGTCGGACTCCCCAACGTACTAACTCCACACAAGTATGGTTGCTAGCATTGTTGAAGACAAGTGCACCATCGATGTGCAGGACACCTTCGTACACGGCGCCGCTGTGGCCAATCGGGATTAACTGCCCAAAGGACACAACGCAGTCACACCTGGTGGGGATCGTAGCGCGAACCTTTCGGCTTGAAGTCCAGTGACGAAACCGTTGTGCCATCGCCCTCTCGCAGTGCGTATTCAATGTTACCCAATACAAAACACACATTTGTAAATGTGCTATGTACTCCTCGGTGGACCTTCTTCAGTATTTCGTGAATACAGGAAAAACTCAACCTCGGGTCGTTGCATCTAATCCCCCTCCCCAAATACTCCACCCACGTTGTGTTCCTTCATATTATCCTACTATCTGTGTAATTTTTTCCAAACTGGCCTGAAAAATTCAAAGCCAGCAGCGATTGTGGGTTGGAACTTGGAACCTGAGTCTGCGTTCTCCATCAGCTAGACTTGCGTTCTCCATCACCTAGGCTTGAATGATCCGCCACTATACGGATTGAACGAAGGCACTCCCCCCACGACCCCCTAAAACATTGAAATTGACTCAGAATTTTGGTTCACTTCCAGAATCCACATTCATAGCTCCACATTCTTTCCATCGAAAACACGATTCCTCCCTCTTGGTCTACAATGCGTTAGTGATGCGGACCCGTAGTGGTCCAGTCCAGTAGAGAGGCGGTCAATCCCATCCAGTCCAGGCCATTGCGGCCCGTAATTCGTGCCTGGTCCAAAGCGGCCCAGTTGACAGATATTAAGATAAGCTTGTTTATATGGTAGCGTGTAGGACTAACTTTCGGTATACATGGGTGGTTAGAATAGATATGATTAAATGGGTATGTATAGCGCCTGTAATTCCAGAAATGTCCGAGATGATAGATTGTTCATCCAGAAACATAATCAGTTTTAAAAAATCCAAATTCAACCCTGGAATAAAAAACATATTGTAACCAAAGACGTTCGACGCAAACCGTCGCCTGGGTGCTAGAATGTTCTATATCCCCTATGGGACTATATATTATCTCCCCTATGGGACTATATATTGTCTCCCCTCTGTGACATAGAACATTTTAGCACTCAGGACACGAAACTGAGAACTCGAAAGAGTGATATTTCAACTGTTCTGTTCGATTCTCTGTTGAGTGTTCGATCCTGTCGATAGATAGACCAGGTCCGCGCAAACGGGGCAAAGAGGTGTGACACTTCCGCCCTTTAGAATTCCCCCTTGCTAGTAATCATGTACATGGAGGGGGATGTGACAATCGTTACTGATTCCCGGTCCTTATTCGTCATTCGTTATCAACCGATAGAATCGGTTGATAATGAATGTCGAATAAGGAACTGGGAATAAGTAAGGATTGTCACGTCAGTCAAATGGAGCTATGTAGTACCCGATTCAGCCCGTTCGCGGCGCGGCATTTTCAATTTGGAGTCCCGATACTGTACACATTAATTAAACAAGAAGTTGCCCCGCCAATACTACGCGCATATTTTTTTTCCATAAACAAATTTATTTGAAAGAAGAATTTGAAAAAAATTGAAAAAAAATTCTAAGAAATTTCATGTTCTTAACTATAATTCCCACTGACTAATAATATTCCTTCGCCTTTGACCCATCGGGTCCGTAGGTTAATATTTGGGCTCGCTATGGTAGCCCAAATTTTAACTTAGTGCAATATGAGGAAATTTCTTTAACAATTTTCTTCTTCTGTTCCACCAGTCAGAATGTTTTCATATTTGGTGTACAACATCTCTAGGGGGTAAGATTCAACTTTGTTCAAATCGAGTGTTTGGGCTGCCTATGGAAGCCCGAATTTTACCTTAGCGCAATATGGGAGCTAGAATTGGCCATGTGGCTGAAGAATTAGAAATTTTGTATTCAGTATCTTCAAGTGGGGTGTAACTCAGATTAATCCACATAGGTTGTATCAAGCGGCTTCATAAGGCTCCAAGAGAGCTCCACTTTTTACATTATGATCAACTGAAGAAAGGCATGATGCTTGGACTATTTTAGTCACTCCTGGGGGACTCAAGGCTTGACAATGGAGCCTATGGAGATGGATTGCTTAATGTGGATTCATTCTTGGACTCTGTTTATATTGTGTTCTGTTCAAGGTGAGCGCTTCAGGTCCCGTGGGGCCTCTTGTTATTAGCTCAACTTTGGCGAAGCCAAATTTGAGCTTATGCCATGGCCAGTTGTCCGTCGTCCGTCTGGCTGTCTGTCGTCAACAATTCAATACGACTCGGGCTAGAGGCCGTATTTATGAACCGATCTTTACGAAACTTCTTGGGTACGGTACCTTTGTTTTGACCGTGGGACGAGAACGAGTGTTTTTAAGTCCGATCCGAAATTCAAGTTGGCCGCTGGCAGCCATTTTGTACAAAATTAGGTGCAATCAGATTTTTGCGCAGAACTTCCATATGAAAGCGCTGATTTGAATAATTTTTTGTATGAATGTTTAGTACCATGGGATACATCACATATAATACGGGTTTTTTTCTCGTGCGTAAATTATGCAAATTAGACTAACATTGATGTATTTAGTGTTACTTTCAGCACTATAAGTGCAAATGCCAATACGGCTCGGGCTAGAGGCCGTATTTATGAACCGATCTTCACGAAACTTCTTGGGTACCTTTGGTATCACCGTGGTCCGGTCTGAAATTCAAGATGGCCGATGGCAGCCATTTTGTACAAAATTAGGTGCAATCACATTTTTGAACAGAACGTCCATATGAAAGCGCTGATTTGAATAATTTTTGTGTGAATGTTTAGTACCATGGGATACATCACATATAATACGGGGTTTTTTTCTCGTGCAGAAATTATGCAAATTAGATGAACTTTGATTTTTTCAGTGCTACTTACACACAGTAAGTACACATGTCAATACGGCTCGGGCTAGAGTCTATATTTATGAACCAATCTTCACGAAACGTCTTGGTACCTTTGTTATCACCTTGGGACGAGAACGAATGTTTCTGGGTGCGGTCCTAAATTCAAGATGGCTGCCAGTGGCCCTTTTATACCGAAATTAGGTCTAATCAGTTTTTTGTACACAACTTCTATACGGCTCAGGCTAGAGGCCGTATTAATGAACCAATCTTCACAAAACGTCTTGGGTACCTTTGTTATCACAGTGGGATAAGAACGAGGGTTTTTTTTTTTTTGGGGGGGGGGGGGGGTCCGAAATTCAAGATGGCCTCCAGCAGCCATTTTGTACCAAAATTAGTGCAATCAGTCTTTTGTGCAGAACGTCTGTATGAAAGTTCTGATTTGAATAAATTTTTGTATGAATGTTTAGTAACATGGAATACATCACATATAGTACGGGTTTTTTCTCGTGCAGAAATTATGCAAATTAGATGAACTTCGATTTATTCAGTGCTACTTATACACTGTAAGTGCACATGTTAATACGGCTCGGGCTAGAGGCTGTATTTATCAACCGATCTTTACGAAACTTCTTGGGTAGCTTTGTTATCATCTTGGGACGAGAACGAGTGTTTCTGGGTGCAGTCCAAAATTCAAGATGGCTGCCAGTGGCCATTTTGTACCGAAATCAGGTCCAATCAGTTTTTTGTCACAACTTCTATACAGCTCGTATTTATGAAATGATCTTCACGAAACCTCTTGGGTACTTTTGTTTTCACCTTGGGACAGGAACGAGTTTGTTTTGGGGTGTCTTTGTTATCACTGTGTTATGACAACAAATATTTTGGGGTTCAGTCAGCCCCACTCAGGGACTCAAAGATTTCTTTTCTAGTTTAGCATCTGACTGTCACCCACCTTTACAATACTTTACCTATACATTTTTTACAGGCTACGGTCAGTATTTATGCACAGACCCTTACAATACTTTATATGTACCTCTGTTATCAGGTCATTACCTAGATGTTTGTCATTGATGTGTCTCATACTATACATGCACATGTCTAAACAAGTTGAGCTATAGTGTCGTTGACACTTTCATTTTATTTATTCGCTAATACAATTTGTTTTTGGCTGGCTTCTCAAGGATAAATGTTCCACATCGAATTTTAAAATTCTACAATGAAAGCATGTGTTAATTCATGTAATGATTTTATGCAGTAACTGCAGTATTGTTTGTGAAGGTATAGTGTGCATAAACTGATAATCGCCGATTAGTTCTTCGGATAACAGTTACACACTGCTTGGTGAATCTTGTATATGAGAAGGGTTTAATTGCTGTTTTGAGTATGTTTTACCCGCCGTCGTTATGAGTAACTACTTGAATATAATGTTATTATTTTCTTGAACCCAGTAGTCTGGCTACCAACTTTGAACTTGAGTACGTCAAGTTACCGTAGCTGAATGTGAATAAATCGTCGTCTGAATGCTAGAGTGTCCTATGTCCCCTATGGGACATAGGACATTCTAGCACCCAGGCCACGAAATGTTTAAAGTTGACAAGTCGTCCCCTGAGTTCCAATGTGTTCTATGTGCCACGAAGGTATGCCTTGATGATGTTTTTTTTTATTAGGGTTTAACGACACATTAACAGCCAGGGTCATATCATGTCGGTGACAGTTTTACGGGTGAAGGAACCCCGAGAGGACCACCGAGCAACGACGAGCAGCAGTGAGGTCCCCAACATCGTAACTCTGAACTTACCGCGGCACAGGCAGGGTTAGATTGTTTGGAGACATGCGCACCGTCGACGTGCAGTACGCCCTAGTACACAGCGTCATCGTGCCCCCATGCAGGCAATCGGGGTTGTGTCTTGCCTGAGTTCACAGCGCGGGAGCACGAATCAATCGCTGAAATGATCACCCATCCATCTACTTACCGCGATCGACGTTGCTTAACTTCGGTGATCTGACGAGAACCGGTTACCACGACGCCACCGCGCCCCTACAGTCCCTCTTTCCAATGGGTCATTTTCAAGCTACCCCTGATTCGAATCGAGGTTCGAATTCGATTTCGAATAATCGACCCGATTGGACTCCAGATTCGATTCCTTATAAAAATGTGTAATTCACAGGGACCTACCACAACTCGTCCCCTGAGTTCCAATGTGTTCTATGTGCCAGTAGGCACATAGAACACATTGGAACTCAAGGGATGAACTGTAATTCTGTTCGGAATCTGACGCTGTTATGGGCTGTTAGTTTACCCAGTTTTTGTGTAAATTTGCGGGCAGACAACCTTCGATAACATTTGTTGTGTCTTTACCTACAACGATCGGTAGATATCTTTTCCTGCCCATTTATAAATATTCCAAACAATAAATAGTCAATCCCCCTTGAAAACGTCAAGGTATTAACATAAATTTATCATATGACTCGTCCATTTTGTTCACTTTAAAACATTTGATATTTTGTTTTCATATTGATCAGTGATAAATAAAGCCTTCCGTCAATTTCATTGGTCAATTTCTAAACTAAACAATTTGATTGGCTGAAAAAAATACAACTGGGCCACATTTTCGTAATTTGCATAATTAGAGTTGGGAGCTTTCATTGGTCAATTTCAAAACTGGACAATTTGATTGGCTAAACAAAATACAACTGGGTCATATTTCCATAATTTCAGTTGGGAGAATTTACGTTATCTGTCCTATATAGGGTGTGTATATTGTATTAATTTTTTACCAACAAGAAAAACGCCATTCATTTTTAGCTCAACTTGACAAAGTCAAGCTGAGCTATTGCCATCACTTCTCGTCCGTCGGCGTGCTTGGCACACCTCACAGGTCGCATTTATGATCAGATTACTTTGAAACTTGGTATGCTTGTTTGGGGTGACCTCTAGATGGGAGCTATCTATTTTCTTCAATTTCCGTCAAAACATGTTGCCGCGGTCAACGTTCTTAGAACTTAGTTTAGTCAAACCACAATATTTCCCTTTGGCACACCCTACAGGACACATTTATGATTTGATTGCTTTGAAACCTGGTATGCTTATTTAGGGTGACCTCTAGATGGGAGCTATCGATTTTCTTCAATTTCCGGCAAACAATGTTGCCACGGCCAACGTTCATAGAACTTAGTTTAGTCAGACCTCAATATTTCCCTTTGGCACACCCTACATGGCACATTTATGATCAGATTGCTTTGAAACCTGGTATGCTTGTTTGGGGAGACCTCTAGATGAGAGCTATCGATTTTCTTCAATTTCTGTCAAAAAATGTTGCCGCGGCCAACGTTCTTAGAACTTAGTTTAGTCAGAAGACTCAATATTTCCCTTTGGCACACCCTACAGGGTACATTTATGATCGGATTGCTTTGAAACCTGGCATGCTTGTTTGGGGTGACCTCTAGATGGGAGCTATCGATTTTCTTCAATTTCCGTCAAAACATGTTGCCGCGGCCAACGTTCTTAGAATTTAGTTTAGTCAAACCACAATATTTCCCTTTGGCACACCCTACAGGGCACATTTATGATTTGATTGCTTTGAAACCTGGTATGCTTATTTAGGGTGACCTCTAAATGGGAGCTATCGATTTTCTTCAATTTCCGGCAAAAAATGTTGCCACGGCCAACGTTCATAGAACTTAGTTTAGTCAGACCTCAATATTTCTCTTTGCCACACCCTACAGGGCCCATTTATGATCAGATTGCTTTGAAACCTGGTATGCTTGTTTGGGGAGACCTGTAGATGGGAGCTATCGATTTTCTTCAATTTCTGTCAAAAAATGTTGCCGCAGCCAACGTTCTTAGAACTTAGTTTAGTCAGAAGACTCAATATTTCCCTTTGGCACACCCTACAGGGTACATTTATGATCGAATTGCTTTGAAACCAGGCATGCTTGTTTGGGGTGACCTCTAGATGGGAGCTACCGATTTTCTTCAATTCCCGTTAAAAAATGTTGCCGCGGCCAACGTTTTTAGAACTCAGTTTAGTCAGACCACAATATTTCCCTTTGGCACACCCTACAGGGCCCATTTATGATCAGATTGCTTTGAAACCTGGTATGCTTGTTTGGGGAGACCTGTAGATGGGAGCTATCGATTTTCTTCAATTTCCGTCAAAAAATGTTGTCGCGGCCAACGTTCTTAGAACTTAGTTTAGTCAGAAGACTCAATATTTCCCTTTGGCACACCCTACAGGGCACATTTATGATCGGATTGCTTTGAAACCTGGCATGCTTGTTTGGGGTGACCTCTAGATGGGAGCTATCAATTTTTTTCAATTTCAATCAAAAAATGTTGCCGCAGCCAACATTCTTAGAACTTAGTTTAGTCAGACCACAATATATCCCTTTGGCTCACCCTACAGGGCACATTTATGATTAGATTGCTTTGAAACCTGGTATGCTTATTTACGGTGACCTCTAGATGGGAGCTATCGATTTTCTTCCATTTCTGTCAAAAAATGTTGCCACGGCCATCGTTCTTAGAATTTAGTCTAGTCAGACCACAATATTTCCCTTTTGTACACCCTACAGGGCACATTTATGATCTGATTGCTTTGAAACCTGGCATGCTTGTTTGGGGAGGCCTCTAGATGGGAGCTATCGATTTTCTTCGGTTTCTGTCAAAAAATGTTGCCACTGGCAAAAAAATGACATTAGTAACAATGATCTTCAATTTTGCCATTTCATTTATAACTTACCAAGTTCAAGTTTGTCAAGTTGAGCTACAGTGTCATTGACACTTTCATTTTTCATATTTTCACTTTTTGCTTCCAAAACATAGGTTATGACCCCGATATTTTGGAAGCAAAAAAATGAAAAGAAAATTTTTAGTTAAACGAGGATGTTTTTTCCAAGTACCGTCTGCAACTCAAGTTAGGTAATGGGTTAAAAAGTCATACAAAGTGGCTAATTTGTGCGTGTGTGTGTCATATGATAAATAGAATATGAAATGAGTGTTTTTCTTATATAATATTTATGAAACTCGTCCGAATTTTCCGTTTGGGCTCGCCAGAGGCGGTACCGTAACTTCGCGTTTCCAACCAACTGAATATTCGAAACGAGTGAATCTAAACATGGGTGATGACCTGTTTGAAGGCTAGACTGGTTCCAGGCCATAATATCGTCGAATTTCTTCCGGAATAAGACTGGTGTCCCGAGAGATTGCCTCGGGGGGTTTGACGCTGGGGTGGGTAGTTGTATCAAGTGAAGCGAAACGGACCGCCATGTTTGTTTTCAAAATGCAGACGACGATTAAGATGATTTGGTGATCATTAAAACATATTCAATTGAGGATGGTCACGTGGGGGTAGATAAAAGATCTGCCCCACCCGGTATCTCACTCAGACAGAACACACTTTGTTTCAATAGTCAGGGTGAGGTGGCGGGAGAATGGAGGCGATAGAAAGTGATGGTTGTTGTATTGGGCAACAGGTTGATTGCAAAGTAGGCCTACTCTAGTGTTCAATCGATTACCAAAAATTGTCGCTGACCGATTACCGATTATATTTGAGCTCACAATCGGCCGATTTTGATGCTGATTCCGATTATAATACCGTGCACTACTAGACAACAAGTCGAGGCTCGAAAGAACTACATTCAACTCGGGGGGGGGGGGGGGGGAATTGCAAAACACTGATGCCGGGGTGGGTGGGTGGTCAAGGAGGACAAAAAAAAAATTTCCGATGCTTGCAAATTTTTCCTCAGACACTTTTGGGCAAAATTGTATACCATAATCAGTGAAGTATCTTTCGAGAACCAATAAAAAGACACTCAAGTTATGAGGGGGTACCTACCATGGGTTATATACGATTATAAAACTGTTATTGCGGCTGAGCTATGATCCGGCTTATAGTGATACAATGTATGACATATTGAATAATGCAAGTTAAAATGCATCAATAATTGCAATAAGATAACTATAAGTAAAAAATTAATGATATGACATTCAAGAGTGTTAATGAATTACAATAGAACATGCCTTAATAGACCGACGTCTTTGGAGACCATGTTTTATGTGGACATACCTGGACAAAACAGCTTTACTCTATATTTGATTTGTTATGGGAGACCATCTGCCTTAAGAGACCACTTTGGTCTGATAAAACGGATGTTCTTTCAAGACCTGTCCTACTGTACAAGGTCAATCACTCAACACTGTATGATAAAATTGGTTATGGTACAGTATGGTGGTCAGGATGATGCAGAAGCATATTTAGTGGGGGTAGGTGGTTAAGATAACCCCGGAAAAAAATTGTAAAACTGGAAAAAAGATTACATGGGGTGGATGGGTGGGTCCTCCGACCGCTCAAAAACGAAAAATCGGCATCGGTGTCTGCAAGTTTTTTCCTACCCCACCTCCCACCCTGTTCAACTGAACATTTTTCACAGTGTTAAACTTCGTTGAGGGGGGTTGCAGTAAAATTACTAGTCGCGCACACTTGGGCGATAAACGTGGCTCTCAGAGCCACGTTTACCGCCCAAGTGCGAGCGACTGGTAATTTTGCTGCGACCTGAGTCAAATAGAGTGCAACCTTCACTTTCCCGGTATGAACTGACGATTGCTGCAAGTACGCTCAATTGTAAGCCTTACGGTGGTTTAACTTGTATATCCCGTAAAGGGGCTCTAGGGAGATTAAGAATACACCTTGTGGTGGCTTCTCAACTTTATTGAATGGTATCATTGACATCATTTTACATAAACATTTGAACAATTGCAGATGATAAAATGCGGTTAATGAATCATCACAAAATGCTTGGCAACAATCGGTTCAATCGATGTTCCAGGAGCCGTTGTCATCCGATTATGCACAATTGATCGATTGTGGCGGCCGATTCCGATCATCGATTGAACATTAGCCTACTCATCTTTTTCACTTCACATTCGCTACATTATGCTGTTCAACGACTACGCCCCCTCGTAAATATCTCCACCATGGCGACAGCAAATCCATGCCCACAGGAGTTATCTGCCCCGTTCGTCCTGGTGTTTTGGTTCATGCTCACCTGAGCTTTGGGAAATTGACCCCGCATGCCCGCGCTACCGCCCTTCTTAAAACTTCTTTTTCTTTAACCGAACATCAAAACAATCATTTGAAAGATGGAACACCTTTGTGTTAGCAGACTTGTATATGTGTCAACACCGTGTGCACGGGAGATGACCGTTAACGGTGCAGACTTTTCACTTGTGTATCAACTGTGATATCTTACCAAGGCACAATGAGCGAATGTTCGCTTGTACACAGTATCTAAATACCGATGACTTCAGCTTAGACTCCATTCTGCCTTAACCCTTTATCTAACATGAAAAGCAGACGAAACTTGCCAAACAATTCTTGAATAACTAATTTTTTTAATTTTTTTTTTTTTGTCTCAAAAACATAGGTTATGACCCCTCATTGGAACGTGCTCGACGAGCTCGTTTCAGTGAGGGGTCATAACCTATGTTTTTGAGACAAAGAAATAATGAAAATTAATTGGCGATTTTTGAGAATAGCGCTGGCTGGTTTTGACCGTTACGTTGGTTAAAGGGTTAATGTATTTATGTGGAGCTTGAAAAATTAAAGAGCAATTTTGACAGACGAAGGAAGGTACCAACTTTCAATCACGTGGTTTCACGAAATAATTCTTCTTTGTCTTACGACGCACCCGTGAATCACATTTGTCGTTATTGGTACATATTGAAATGGTCCTTCGCTCGAAATGACATCTCAGATTGTACTTACAGCTGTCAACATTTATATTTTCGTATAAAGTGACTACAGTGGTGTGTGACTCAGAGAAGCCCCACATGGGGACGTTCCTCTCGGTGTGTTTGTTCCTGTCTTCGTCACCGACCATTCTCTCCTTATACAGACTATCCGTCACAACCTGTCCCTGAAAATCTAAAAAGGCGCGTACAGCAAGGTAGGTTATCTATTGGGGAGGTGGAGGGGCAAGGATTTGGGGGAGAGGTCCAATCATTTTTTATGCCACAGGTATAGTCTGGCGATCTGGATCCTGAGTTGATGAAGGCATGGAGCAGATGTCCCTCTCGCGTTGGTGTGACCGGAGGGTTTATCAAACAACTCTGGGTTTGCCACGGAATATTTTTTGAAAGATATGCTCCAGATGGCGCTGTTAGGAGACATTTTGACACTCGAAACTCAAAATTTCCACCATGCGTAGTATGTAATCTATGGTATCATTGGTTCTCGTCAGATCACCGAAGTTAAGCAACGTCGAATCCGGTTAGTCCTCGGATGGGTTTCCGTCTGTGCGATCGATTCGGACTCCCGCGTTGTGTCCTTGGGCAAGGCACTTAACCCCGATTGTCCAAATGGGGGCACGATGACGCCGTGTACTAAGGCGCACTGCACGTCAATGGTGCGCATGTCTTCAACCAATCTAACCCTGCTTGTGCTGCAGTGCGGAGTTACGATGTTGGGGAGCTGGCAGCTGCTCGTCGTTGCTCGGTGGTTTTCTCCGGGTACTCCAGCTTCCTCCACCCGTAAAACTGTCACGGTCACGATTAGCCATTGTGCATAAGTATGTGACCTTAAACACCAATAAATAAATAAATAATGGTATCATTAATGGAGGTCCCACACAGATCGCAAGATTTTTTTTTGGGGGGGGGGGGGGCGTGACTCCTCTAGCCACCCCCAGGCTACCCCATTGTTTCAAATATATAACACTACATCCCATTGCGTGGTGATAAGCGACTGCCAAACTAGTTTATGTACGGGGAACAACAACTACGAGGGACAATGAGACGCATTTGACATGTTTACAACTCAACAACATCTGTAAGGATACGCAGAGATACGCAGGGGTGGACTGGGCCAAGAAAAGTTACCAGGAAATGCACCGGGGTGGGGGGGGGGGGGGGGGGGGGCATATTCGGAGAAAGTTTTGATTTTTCGAACTGAACGAATGCGACTTCTTTTTATCTAACAATCAAATCCATTTTGGCTTGAAAACCACGAGAAACTGTACTTATCACATAATGTGTTCCGATTCCGTATCATATAGACGACTCGTTTCCGGGAACGCGACGGGCAATCATAACAGGCGCACGAATACATTCTACTTGCGTTTCAATGATCGACTCAGGTAATCTTTACAAAACAAAACAAATTCCTTACAATTAGCGACAGAACTATTAATAGAATATGCCCCCCCCCACCCCCCACACACACACACACAATAAATAGAAACTGCACAATTAAATATTACACACTTGTAAATTCAAGCGTATCATCATAGGAAGTGACATTGGGAGTGAATAATTTTACAACGTAAGTTTGAAAATTTGCGGTGACCGCATTACTCATTGTTTATTAAAGCGCACAACAATATTGTTCCATAAAATATGGGTTTTTTAAAACTATTTTTCGCTCAACAGTATGTCCCAAAACTGTATTAATAATTTAAGGTTTAATCTGTGTGTGTGACAGAATTGTTGGATAAATGAATTATCATGATAACGTGCATGTCCTGTAATTTGCATCAGATTCTCTGTGGTGTCCAGAATGGGATCACAACTCGCCGGCAAAGCCGGCGAGTTGAGATCCCATTCTGAACACCATCTGGAATCTGATACAAATCACAAGATATGCACATTATCGTGATAATCTGTGTGTATCTGAGCGGTGAAAGGCGGACCATTTTGAGGACATTTCGATGGCATTTTTGTATCATCTTCATCCATCAAAAAATGGTTCCCGGGGAAGTGGGGGCATCTGGAAAACCCTAGTGTGGGTCAATCGGTGAAAATTCTCTTTTTTCAAACTGAAGGAACGCTGTTTCCTATCATCTTAGCCCTTTACCCAACGAATCGGCCGCATCCGTAATGTGCAAATTCAGCAGTTGAAAAATATTATTTTTTGAAAAATTTCAACAAAACCATATCATGTGACCCCTCGTTGGAACGAGCTCGTCGTGCTCGTTCCAACGAGGGGTCACATGATATGGTTTTGTTGAAATTTTTTGAAAAATTTAAAAAAATTATATTTAAAATAATAAATTTTAATATCGTCTACGTTGGGTAAAGGGTTAGAGATCAATGGCAGACTAGGCTGCTGGTATATCTAAATGTGTTTTATGTGGAGTGCCAATGACAGTCATACCACAGTCTTTGCAATCAGATCCATTTCACCTTTTGGCCATTTTCGCGCACCACCATGTGTTGGGGGACCCACCGGGAATTTTTCCGGTGGACCATACGGCCAGTCCCCGTCTGGGAATACGCATACAAATGGATTCGGCTTGGATCATTTCGTTCTCTATAAGAGAAAATGGGAATTTGGAACCTGTATTTATTATATACTGAGTCAAAAAAGAACGTATAATAAACTTTGTGGAGCAATTGTTTTTAGAATTATCGACTTTAATCCCAAACAAATTATTGTAAATTCATATTTCGAGTCTAGCTGTATGAATTTGCATAATTTCATGTTCTTACTGTTGCCAGCGTCACGTCAGGACGTCGCAGTTCAGACATGGGGTGAAATGAAAAAAGTTCATACATGCAGTCAATAGCGCGTATGTCCACCGTTTGCCTCTTGCGTGGCAAGACATCGACGGCGCATGGATCTGATAAGTCTCTGGGTGTCACCCTGTCGTATTGCGTTCCACTCCTGCCTTAGAACATTACGTAAATCGCCTAACGTATGAAGATCATGAAGTCTTACCCGACGGTCCAATTGTTCCCAAAGATGCTCGATTGGCGACAAATCTAGTGAAAGTGGGGGCCAGGGAAGAAGTTCGCTGCTCTGCTTCTCAAAAAAGTCACGACAGATATCGTGATATCGGGCACTGCGTTGCTGGAATAACTACAATCCGACGTCAGCGTTGAACAACGGGACAACAACAGTGTTAAGAATTTCGTCCCTATATCGCTGTCCATTCAGATTACAATCGATGAAGATCAACTGCGTTCGATGGTGCAAAGAAATTCCTACCCAAACCATCACACTACCCCCCGCGCGAAACGGTCGCATTCCCGCACGCAAGCATCAGAAAACTGTTCTCCTCGTCGGCGATACACTCTTGACCTACCATCAGCGCGCCACAGAGAAAATCGTGATTCATCACTGAAAAGAACTGTGCTCCAACGCAGCTGAGTCGAGCGAACACGCTGACGTACCCATTCCATTCTGATGGTACGATGAGGTCCGTGGTATGGACGCCTACTTCGGATGTCGTGTTCAGCGAGTCTGTTGCGGACAGTTTGTGCACTAATTCTATTGGTAGTTCTACCAGGAGTAATTGCTGCTGTCCTTCTCGCCGGAAGGAAGCGATCCCGCAAGTGAGACGTCCTGAAGTGTCGGTCGTGTGCAGGGGGCGTAACTCTTGATCGACCTGAATGCGGTCGGTCCACAGTAGATCCAGTTTTTCTATAGAGACGATAAATAGTGGCCACAGAGACTCTGAACTCAGCAGCGAGGTCATCTGGAGGTATTCCAGCCTCATGCATACCAATGGCACGGAATCTCTGATTTTCGGTTAACCTTGGCATTGTTTAAAATGTCGGAAGACAAAAACTAGCGTGTTTTCTCAATAACCCAAGCTCTCTTGAAAAACATAATACAAAGAAAATCGTCGGTCACCCATTCAATTTGACATTCTCGGGTGGCACGTGCTATTTTGAAATCCGTAGCAAAATTATATACTGTTGGGTGGGCAACAACATGTCATTAAACTCTTTGCACGACTTCTTGTCCGCAAACATACAACATTAGAACTATTATGTTTCATCCTTTATGCTATTTTTCACATTTGTTTCTATTATACTTTTTTTTTTGACTCAGAATATAAATGTGGAGTGTGTGGTTCCGTGACTCAGACCGTGTCCTTGTGCCCCAGTCAGAAATTCAAGCGTTGATTATCTCCCGCGATTTGTAATGCAACCTAGAAATTTTCCGTCGCATGGGCAGGGGCTATCCGTCCATGGACGGGCCGACCGCTAGTTTTACATAAACAGCATTAATACTTGCAGAGTTAAAATGAACTGAACGAACCTATTCATAATATGAACAACATAGTTTCTGATAAAAAATGATCTATAACCTTAGTGACATCAAGAGCGGGCAAGAAAAAAAGCAATCAAAATCCCTTGAGGCAGATAAGCATCAGAAATCGGCGATGTCGTGACGTGAACTCACCTCGGGATGTATAAACATTAAAATAATGTTTGTCGATGTTCACGCGATGCTTCATATAGAATAGTGTGTAATCACGATAGGGCTGAAGCGGTTGGTTCATTTTGTAACCGACTAACCGAGAGCTATAACCAGATGATATCCGGTTATCCGTGGCCATCTTGGGCGCGGTGGAGTTGCGGTAACCGGTTCTCGTCAGATCGCCGAAGTTAAGCAACGTCGAGCGCGGTTAGTAGTTGGATGGGTGACCATTTCAGCGACTGATTCGTGCTCCCGCGTTGTGCCCGATTGCCTACATGGGGGCACGATGACGCTGTGTACTAAGGCGTACTACATGTCGATGGTGCGCATGTCTTCAACCAATCTAACCCTGCCTGTGCCGCGATGCAGAGTTCCGAGTTACGATGTTGGAGAGCTGACAGCTGCTCGTCGTTGCTCGGTGGTTCTCTCCGGGTACTCCGGCTTCCTCCACCCGTAAAACTGTCACAGACATGATATGACCCAAGCTGTTAATGTGTCGTTAAACCCTAATAATAAAAAAAACCGTGGCCATTATTTCACCGAATATGGGATCAAAACTATAGGAATTGGAAAGCAGTATTCTCAAACTACTCCGTAGTGTACTCGACAACGTTCGTTTGTATACACACTACGGAATAGTTTCTGCGATTACTCATTGCTCTCGGAAACTGCCGATCATTAACGAAGTTATTTCTCAATATATACAACGCGGCTACGATGTGAAATCTATCACAAGGGAGAAGGGGGAAATTTACTACGTTCTAAACGTGGAATGACGATCACTATCGAAATTTCGGATAACCGGTTGACGGTTTCTTCTAATGGGTTGGGCAGCTAATGTTACAATTGGGATCATTGTATGGCGCACCATAAGCCAAATGTTAGCAGTTGTTTTGGCCTGTTTGATTCAAACCCTTCTACGGTTGATTCCTGCTAATTAATAAATATTTGTCCAGTCCTTCTTAAAATATAGGTATTTGAATTTTTTATCTTTAGCTCATTGGGTTCCCACGGGTGAGGTTTTATTTTTCTTATTGGAAACAGAAAACTAGATTGTGCTAATAATGTTTACCCCCCCCTCCCCCCCCCCCCCAAACAAAACAAAATATTAACACAGCCGAGCCCAAAAGCACTCGTTACCGCCCCATGATGATAACAAACGTAGTCATAGAAGTTCTGGACAAAAAACCGATTGCACCTAATTTTGGTATAAAATGGCCACCGGCAGCCATCTTGAATTTCACACTGCACCCCAAAACACTCGCTCTCGTCCCAAGGTGATAACAAAGGTACCCAAGAAGTTTCGTGAAGATCGGTTCATAAATACAGTCTCTAGCCCGAGCCGTATTGACATGTGCACTTACTGTGTATAATTAGCGCTGAATAAATCAAACTTCATCTAATTTGCATAATTTCTGCACGAGAAAAAATCTCGTATTATATGTGATGTATTCCATGTTACTAAACATTCATACAAAAATGTATTCAAATCAGAACATTCGAACAGAAGTTCTGTACAGAAAAATACTGATCGCACTAATTTCTGTACAAAATAGCTGCCGGCGGCCATCTTGAACTTCGGACTGCACCCTAAAACACTCGTTCTCGCCCCACGATGATAACAAAGATACCCAAGAAGTTTCGTAAAGATCGGTTCATAAATACGACCTCTAGCCCAAGCCGTATAGAAGTTCTGTAGAAAAAACTGATTGTTCCTAATTTCGATACAAAATGGCCATCGGCAGCCATCTTGAATTTGAACCGCACCCCAAAACATTCGTTCTCGTCCCAAGGTGATAACAAAGGTACCCAAGAGGTTTCGTGAAGATCGGTCCATAAATACAGCCCCTAGCCCGAGCCGTATTGACATGTGCACTTACTGTGTATAAGTAGAACTGAACAAATCAAAGTTTATCTAATTTTCATAACTTCAGCACGAGAAAAAAAAAGTATTATATGTGATGTAATCCATGTAACTAAACATTCATGCAAAAATTTATTCAAATCAAAACTTTCATACAGAAGTTCTGTACAAAAAACTGATTACACTAATGTCGGTACAAAATGGCTGCTGGTGGCCATCTTGGATTTTGGACCGCACCCCAAAACACTCGTTCTCGTTTCACGGTGATAACAAAGGTACCCAAGAAGTTTAGTAAAGATCCGTTCATAAATACGACCTCTCGCCCGAGCCGTATTGAATTGTTGACTCCAGACAGACGGACGGACGACGGGCCATGGCATAACCTCAAATTTGACTACGTCAAAGTTGAGCTAAAAATTAATGAATCACCGGGTACAACCCGGGTACAACCCGGTGATTCATTAATTAAAATTTTGCTGCTGACGATTTTCATTACCTGGTAAACGCATGCGTGGAAATAACTGCCAGGGTCACCTCATATCGGACAGCTTTACGGTGGAGGAAACCGGAGTACCCGGAGAGAACCACCGAGCAACTGTCAGACCCCTCGACGTATTAACTCCACACAAGCAGGGTTGCTCGCTTTTGCTCGGTGGTTCTCTCCGGGTACTCCGGCTTCCTCTGCCCGTCAATTGTCCAACACGAGGTGACCCTGGCTGTCGAAAGTGTCGTTGAACCCCAATAAATAAATAAATAAATATTCAAGCAATTAATACCTACAGAGAGGCAGATTGCGGAAAAAAACAAAAAGAACAGCTACAGTAGAATGAAACATACAAAAGAAAAGGTATTAAAAGTACATATAACAAATTCTGTAAATATCAACACCGGGGTAGATTATTATAATCCCCGATGGGTACGGGTGTGGGATGGGAAAATCTCACCCGAGGGCAAGATATTTGGAACAGACACGAGGCTTGCCGAGTATCTGGACCAAATATCTTGTCCCGAGGGTGAAATTTTCCCATCCCACACCCGTATCCATCAGGGATTATTTTTCTCCCCCGCCATACAGCGGTACCGTTAGCCAGAGGTATTCGGCGGTCACGTGCAGATATAATCAACTCATTTGGTATTCGTTGTTTTGAAAAACTTTATGACACCATCGGAAAGAGCATGGAAAAGTTACGTGTATACCAAAGGTAAAGGTATATACCACGGAATCAGTTAGGAACGGTGGCATCTTGGGGTTTAAAGAGTTTTAGAGCATCAAACTTTGATCACACGGTATTCTGATGACGTCAATATGAATTAGTTGGTAGCAAAAAACTGATACGATATGCACAACGTCAAATTACTGGAAAGATACGGTCTCGCTGTCCCTCAACATCCAATTATCACTAACACTAATGTTATAGGTAAGCTCAAGTATAATTTGCGCTTGCAGCATGTAAACACGTTCAAGAAGTCAATGTTTGAGAACTGCAAAAAGAATGGAGATAATAAACTGAGAACTTACAGGCTGTTTAAAAATGACTATTCAATGGAAACGTACTTAGTGGAAACGAACACGGCGGAAGACCGGGAAATTTTCACTAAGCTTCGTATCAGCAATCATAAGTTAGCTATTGAAAAAGGGCGACATTATCAACCGCCGAAGCCTGTTATCGACAGGATATGTACTCACTGTGAAGCAAACCCCGGGAAAATAGAAAACGAATACCATTTTCTTATGGAATGTACACATTATTCAGAGCTTCGATCAGAACTATTTGTTCTGATGAACAGTGAGATTGACGGTTTTATTGATCTGAGTATATTTGAGAAATTCAAATTAATATTTGAAAATAGAACCCCCAGTTTATGCCATAAAATCTGCAGCGTGATCCGGGATTTTTTCGCCAGACGATTATGATATGTTTAGTGATGTGTATTGGAAATTCTAGTTCACGTCTCCACGATCTTTTTCGTATCAAATTAATAAAAATATAGTACTTTGATCATGGAAAATTGGTGGATGAAATTGTAATATTTTGAGTACTACTTTTGTTCATGTTACTTGTAGATTATCGCATACTGTCCTGTATAGGATGTTTTATGCTAATAAATGTTATGTTATGTTATGTTATGTTATGTTATGTTATGTTATGTTATGTTATGTTAATAACGTTATAAATGTATAACGTCACATTGGTGGGGTGGGATACATCTGTCTCTCCCTGCTATCTCACCCTGGACAGACGTATGTTACACATGCAGTGGGGGGGGGGGGGGGGGGGGGGGGGAGAAACATCTGTCTCTCCCTGCTATCTCACCCTGGACAGACGTATCTTACACATGCAGTGGGGGCGAAATGTATGCCCTATATTTCGCGTTTTAATTTTTAACATTATCGAAGATGGTGCACTCAAATTATATGACAGTCTTTTCATTGAAAAGTAATTACCATACGAAAATACATTATACTGTCTTCCCTTTAGGCGAGTAAAAATTTATATGTCCTATAAATCATGTACAGTTAATAACAATAACAAGTGTCATATTTAAATATGAATCATAAACAAAACTCAAAAGCTTTTCATGTGCACATTAAGTGCGCAGAGTTAGGCACGGATAATACTAATCATCCAAAGAATAGACAAAATCTATATAAACTGATTTGTTTGACACTTTCAATGCGACTTTCTCTTCCTTTCAATATATTTTTGCTTTCTTTCTTTCTTTTTTTTCGATTTCGTGATCATTACAGGCCTGGCAATCTAGAAAATCAAGGAGTACAAAAAATTGCCTTTAATTCGATTTTACATATATATATTACAGTTAACCCTTTACCTAACATGAAAAGCAGACGACACTTGCAAAAAAAAATCTTGAATAACTATTTTTTTTCATTTTTTGTCTCAAAAACATAGGTTATGACCCCTCATTGGAACGAGCTCGACAAGCTCGTTCCAATGAGGGGTCATAACGTATGTTTTTGAGACAAAAATGAAAAAGAATTAAAATTAATAGGCGATTTTTGAGAATAGCGCTGGCCGGTTTTGACCGTTACGTTGGTTAAAGGGTTAATGACAGATTTTTAATTCGAATTTACACATGTCGGAAAAATATTCCTTTATAAAAAAAAAATGAGGAGGGCAATTTTTTGCACCCCTTGATTTTCTGGAATGCCAGACCTGTTTCAGGGACGCCGGAGCCGGGGGTGGGGACTAGGGTGGCTTTAGCCCCCCCCCCCCCCCCTCCCCAACCATATCTTTTTCATTGGATGGGGCTGCTCTGTCTGATAAACGACCAGGTCTAAATATGTTTCGACGACATTCATGTATCCAGTTTCCGCGAGAAATGTCAGGACTTTCTTGGTTTCTCGTCAAAATATCTGATTAACAGTGCTGTTACTACACATCATTAGTCATTCTTTGTTCGTAGCTTGAATGAATGTGCGGGTTATCAAGTAAAAGTCGCCGTCGCGTTTGATAAGATTATGCCCCTCACACAGGTCGCCTGTGTGTGTGTGTGGGGGGGGGGGGGGGGGGGGGGGGGCATATTCTTATCAAGCGCGAACTGCGTATATTTTTCACATCATGTCAAAAATTGAGTTTATTAACATGCACTCAGAATACAAACCATGAATACTATTCTCGATTGAGACTCAATCGAGAATAGTATTCGTGGTTTGTATACTGAGTGTTAATAAACTAGGGTCAGCCCGGCATGCCCTTACCCCCCCCCCACCCCCCACCCCTCCACCCCACCCCCCCAATCCGAAATTCGCTCCGGCGTCCCTGTGTTTGGGACGGCCTTTAAAATTTATTATTATTTGTCAATGTTGCATTGATTTTCAGTAATTAATGACCCACTCTGTGTCGCATTTCAATACATTTTGAGTGCAGAAGACAGTCGCATAAGAATTTAATGCAATTTTTTGAATAATGAGGATTTGTGTGTGTCAAGTTTTCCACTATGTAGCTGGATGTAGTGAATTTTTTCAGTCACAGCAGTAAAACCTAAGTGAATATACAGTACAAAGAGAGTGTATTGTCAATAAATCACCCGTAGAGTGATGATTTCTCTCAAGCAATAAATGCTAATTTGATGCAAAGCATAATTAGCATAAGCCAAGTTTCAGCCAATGGACCTCCGGGTTAAACCCGGAGGTCCATTGGTTGAAACTTGGCTTGTGCTTCTAGTGTTTCTGTATGAAATTTGAGAGTAGTACCTTGATGCAAAGCATAATTAGAATAAGCCAAGTTTCAGCCAATGGACCACCGGGTTAAACCCGGAGGTCCATTGGTCGAAACTTGGCTTGTGCTTCTAGTGTTTCTGTATGAAATTTGAGAGTAGTACCTTGATGCAAAGCATAATTAGAATAAGCCAAGTTTCAGCCAATGGACCACCGGGTTAAACCCGGAGGTCCATTGGTCGAAACTTGGCTTGTGCTTCTAGTGTTTCTGTATGAAATTTGAGAGTAGTGTGCTTCTAGTGTTTCTGTATGAAATTTGAGAGTAGTGATACCTCCACTCCACGGGTGATTGAGTGGCAATCTACCTTCCACGTTCTGTAACCAAAATAACATACAAGTATATGTATTGAAAATCCCTCGTGCAATTGACAGTGGCGGCGCCAGAAATTTTTTTGTGGGGGGGGGGGGGGGGGGCAACTAGGGGGGCAGACTCCCATGAAGGGGGGCAAATACGTAAAGGATCATATCATTACTTTGTTATGAGGTAGTCCAAACTTGGACCCAAAGTGTGTAATATACTTTTTGGTTTGGTACGTCCTGTGGACGTACCAAACCAAAAAATTATATTACAGACTTTGGGTCCAAGTTTCGACTAAAAGTAATGGTAATTAGCGGTCCTCTTTTCAAAAAATCCTGGATCCGCGTCTGGTGGGTCTGTGCGTGAGAGAGAGAGAGAGAGAGAGAGAGAGAGAGAGAGAGAGAGAGACTTCAAATAATTGAACAGTGCAAGGGATATAATGCCCGTCTGTCATAATGCGAAATCCATGAATTTTTTTAGACAAGGGATATGGATAGACATGCCTTTGTTGGCTCATAACTTAATTATAAAGTCTTTAAATCTCTACTGCCTGGATGTGTTCATCAGCTAGCCTGAGGCTTTGGGCTAAGTGTGTATGGGAAATTATTGGGAATAAAAAAAGAGAGGGGTGTGTGTGTGTGAGAGAGAGTGACTGAATGTGTTTGTGTGTGAGGGTGGATGGAAATGCATGCGACATGGTTGGGGGGGGGGGGGCAACTGGAGGGGGGGGGGGGCAAAGCCTTCGTTTGGAGGACGGGGGCAAATGCCCCCATGCCCCCCACCCGTAGCACCGCCACTGGCAATTGCACTCCCAACTTAGTCCCAAACAATCTGAGGAGGACAATTTTTTGCACTCCTTGATTTTCTAGATTGCCAGGCCTGTAATGATCACCAAATCAAAAAAAAAAAAAGAAAAAAAAAAAGAAAACAAAAACATGTTGAAAGAGAGTGAAAGACGCATTGAAAGTGTCAAACAACTCAGTTAAAATAGATTTTGTCTATTCTTTGCCTAACTCGGCGCACTTTATGTGCACATGAAAACTTTTGAGTTTTGTTTATGATTCATATTCAAAAACGATACTTGTTTTTATACGAGTACAAAGAGACATCCGTCATAAACAATGTCTTGTTCTTCGCGTATGTTTTAGGCAATCCTGATTAACCATTTGGGTGCGAGAGGCCGTTGTTCCGGTCGTGATGAAACTAATTTAAAAAATGGGATGGAAACATGAAGGATAACTGGATGAGGAATGACGCGAGGAAAAGGGTTACTTTTATAGTTGGGGAGATCGAGAAGGCATCAATTGGGGAATTATGAAACTGTTTTTTGACTGAGTGCTGGAAGATTAGGATGGAGAGTGGGAGGGGAATGCCTCAGTGGGGCACTGTGTTAATGTATGCCTCCTCGTTAGAGGACCGCGGCAAATCATCGGAAGGCAGAATATTTATTATTAAATATACACGTATAGTGTGTTCTCATTGGAATTGTATAGATTCCGGTTTTTCGTAGTTTGCACCCAGATTTGGACGCGAATGCTCTGAGAATCTATACACAGTAGAATGATGACATGTGAACCCGGGTACACGCTAAAAACTAAAGTGTTAAAAACTACACTTGAAGTGCTGTATTTAACACTTAATAAGTGCTGAACTAGCACTTTGTTCAAGTGTAGGTATCCCAGAACTCGACAGGTGTTACAATAATACCACTTGACAAGTGTAATGTCGCGACACTTAAAAGGAAACAACGCTGATGACGCGGATCAGGCTCGAACTCTCGAGCCTGATCCGCGTCATCTGCGTTGTGTCCTTTTAATTATGTACCCACCAAGCACAAATCAAATTATGGACGATTCTGGAAGAACCACCGATGCTAGACACATGGGAGGTACCATCCATTCAAGTTTCAGATGTCTGACGATTGTAATGTCTAAGTGCTTAAAGCAGTGCACTTTGAGTGTTAAAATCAAACCCTAAGAGTTAGAATGGGTTTAACACCTTGAAAGTGTCAGTTTTTAGACTTTAGTTTTTAGTGTGTAGTTTTTTTCTATTTTTTGTCTCAAAAACATAGGTTATGACCCCTCGTTGGAACGAGGTCGACGAGTTCGTTCCAACGAGGGGTTATAACCTATGTTTTTGAGACAAAAAAAATGAAAAAATAATGAAAATTAATTGGCGATTTTAGAGAATAGCGCTGGCCAGTTTTATCCGTTTCGTTGCGTAAAGGGTTGAATGGTAATTGGACGAATTTCTGATGTTCAAAAAGAATGAATGGATGTTAACACTTACTAAGGCCGTAAAGAGCTTGGAAATCCCGCAGAACGATGCAGGCCGATGGTTAACGGGGTCGAGTAATGCCGCAGCGCTAGAAGCAATCAGGGGTGAGCTTGGGTGGATGAGGATCAAGGACAGGATAGACCTGTTGAAACTCGGTTATCTTAATTATTTGGTAAATCTCCCCGACATCCGATGGTGTAAAGTAATGTTCCTGAGAATTTTCAACTCAAATATCAAAACGGGGTGGATGGTCCAAGTGAGGGAGCTAGTAGAGAACTACTCATTGGAGATCTCGGACTTGGACGTTGGGGCAAACCAGGGTAAAAAAATCGTCAGAGAAAGGGGCACGGCGGATTGTAACCGTAATTGGCGAGAGGGAGTCAAATCAAAGAGGTCTTTGGGTGGCCTGCGTGATAAAGAGAAGCCAGGTTTTGAAGAGTACCTTGATGGCACCTTTTGGGGGGGGGGGGGCACTGTTGTTCAAGCTGAGGTCGCGATCCCCGGAGCTGAGGGGGAAAATTGGGAAAGACGGTGAAAGGGAGTGCCAGATGTGTAACTTGGGCATGGTGGAGACCCTGGAACACTTTCTTCGAGAATGCCCAAAGTATCAGTCTAAAAGAATGAGATTCACTGGGAGTATAATGGGGAAGTGGGATGGGAGAATGAAGGACATGTGGTTAGGGGGAGACTCAAAGGAGAGGGTTAATATGCTAATCGGAGAGATTGTGAAGAATGTGGCAAGGGATGTCATCAAGCAGTTCGTTTCCGAGTGTTGGGAGGAGAGGAGAAGCGTGGGAATAGGGAGGCAGTTGGGAGTACAGGGGTAACCATTGCCTTCTCGTCCGAGAACCGCGACAAATCAGCGGCTGGCCAAAGTGTTATTATTATATTAGTGCTGAACTAGCACTGTGTTCAAGTGTGGATATCCCCGAACTTGACAGGTGTTACAATAATACCACTTGACAAGTGTAATGTCGCGACACTTAAAAGGAAACAACGCAGATGACGCGGATCAGGCTCGAACTCTCGAGCCTGATCCGCGTCATCTGCGTTGTGTCGAATCAAATTATGGGCGATTCTGGAAGAACCACCAATGCTAGACGCATGGGAAGTGACATCCATTCAAGTTTCAGATGTCTGACGATTGTAATGTCTAAGTGCTTAAAGCATTGCACTTTGAGGGTTAAAATCAAACCCTAAGAGTTAGAATGGGTTTAACACCTTGAAAGTGTCAGTTTTAACACTTTAGTTTTTAGTGTGTATTTGCTCAAACTCCCCTATTGTCTCGACTATATTATTTTCGTCGGTGATCAATAGGGCTATACGGCTAAAATTAACAACAGCTGTGAAATCCCAAAGTTTGCGTATTTTGGAGGAAAGCTTGTTTTTCAGCAGGCATTACCATGCATTTCAGAAGGACGCTAATTTTCTGAAAAGTGGCCGGTTAACCCTTTATCCAACGAATCGCCCGCATCCGCCCGCGTAATATGCAAATTCAGCAGCTGAAAAAATATTATTTTTCGAAAAGTTTCAACAAAACCATATCATGTGACCCCACTTTGGAACGAGCTCGTCGAGTGGTCACATGATATGGTTTTGTTGAATTTTTTTGGAAAAATTTAAAAAATTATATTTAAAATAATAAATTTTGAAATCGTCTGCGTTGGGTAAAGGGTTAAGGCATTTGGCGCAATATCTCAATAACTATTCAAGTTAGCCAGCTGAAATTGTGTACCTATATAGTATGTACCTTGGCCAAAAAATCGATGAAATTTCGCCGAACTTTTCGCGATGGCTGATGTTACCATTGCAACAACGACCGAAAATGGACAAAAAAAACGCCTTATTTCAAATCGCTTGTACCTCGGAATCCCATTTGGGATTTTCAAATTAAAGGTCAGCAGTGGGTGGCTGATATTATACCCAAACAGAAAATGTAGAAACCTGAAAACACGTCATCCCTCAAATCTGGGTCGAAACAGGCGAAAATGACAAAAGGCTGCTTTAACGTATGGCAGCGGCATATAAACTGCAAGTGGTATGGACGATATACAAACAAAAAATCTTACTTTGGGCCCGTTTAGGCAATTTGGCACAAAAGGGAATTTATGTGCAATCGCTGCTCTATAGTCTATAATACTGCCCAGGTTCATTCCAAACTAACAGAGTCGATACGAATCGAAATCTCGGTTTCCACGCGATCCCGACACTCGTCACGGATACGAAAATGTCGTCCAGTCTTCGTAGAACAAATACTGAACATTTTAAGTAGCTGCCTTCGATGCTCTGGATACAATCGGCCTGTGTCCGGCACTTCTATCTGTTCAATTGTAATGTCAATTTAGCAAATTACACCATTTTCCCCATTAATCCATGGGTGATTTCTGTTAACTTTTACTTTCTGGCTAGTGGCGTCATGCCAACGGTGGGGTGGGGGGGGGAGTCCAAAATATTCTCGGTGAAGGCCTAGGAAGTGCCATTACCGGCAATCTGGAAGGCATTTTTTGCTAAATTTTTTCGGCCACGCTACGCGCCAACCGATGGCGCTTAGACGGAATTACGATCCGGCCCCCTCCCCCGATTTATCCCTAGCATGACGCCTCTGTTTCTGGCAATTATCTAAGTGATAAAGGCTGTGTCGGAACCCATTGGCAACAGTTATGAAGACGCAAGTTTGTTTCATTTTGTCGCATGTCTCCACCCGTAACAGTGAATTATAGGTCTTAAATGGCACTGGCTCTGGGGGTGGGGGTGTGGGGGGGGGGGGGTAGGATCAGTTCGATAACGTTCCCACGCCGTTTCGCACCGGCTTGCAAAAAGACCAAATTCAAACAATTACCTCCTATCATCAAAGCTCTTTCTCTCAGCCAATATACTCGGTGGATTTGCATGAAATTTGCACTCAGCGTTCACGAATAGTTGCTGCACACTAAAAACCGAAGTGTTAAAACTGACACTTTCAAGGTGTTAAACCCATTCTAACTCTTAGGGTTTGATTTTAACACTCAAAGTGCAATGCTTTAAGCACTTAGACATTACAATCGTCAGACATCTGAAACTTGAATGGATGGCACTTCCCATGTGTCTTGCATTGGTGGTTCTTCCAGAATCGTCCATAATTTGATTTGCGCTTGGTGGGTACATAATTAAAAGGACACAACGCAGATGACGCGGATCAGACTCGAGAGTTCGAGCCTGATCCGCGTCATCTGCGTTGTTTCCTTTTAAGTGTCGCGACATTACACTTGTCAAGTGGTATTATTGTAACACCTGTCAAGTTCTGGGATATCTACACTTGAACAAAGTGCTAGTTCAGCACTTAGTAAGTGTTAAATACAGCACTTCAAGTGTATAGTTTTTAACACTTTAGTTTTTAGCGTGTGCATCAGTTCCGAATTTCTCATTTTCCTCATGTCGAATTTGAAAAAAGCGTATGCGTTTGGGGTTCCCACTGGGCACGTGCTCGGTTTCTGGACTTTTAAAAACTATGAACGAAGTGAGCTTCCAGAAAAAAACGCTGAAAATTTAGAGTTGCAACTCCAAAAACAAGGTTGTCGCCACAACCTACTATACATGGAACGGAGTGCATACTTTTTATGACCTGCTGGCAGTCATAACCACCCTTCTAGTTATTATGACCATGATGCAAATCATAGCGTAGATGGTTGCTTCGTGAATTTGTATGGTAGACAAATTTATATTTTCAACGTGCAGCCTCCAAGGCTGCGCGTTGAAAATATTAAATGGTCTACCCCCAATAATGAACACGGACTCTCCCAATTGATGCCATTGGACTGGTATTATTATTATTATTATTATTGGAACCCGAGACACCCTCGCCTTTTGTCCGGTCCGGTCCAGTTCAGTTAAATTCTGTTTATACACTCATCGACCCGACAAAGCGGCTCTCGTCAGATCACCGAAGTTAAGCAACGTCGATCCTGGTTAATCCTTGGATGGGTGACCGTCTGAGCGATCGATTCGGACTCCCCAGTTGTGTCCTTTGGAGTAGTATATCATGCACCCGATCGTACCTGATTACCCGAATTTTTGCCGGTGTAGCTAGTGTTAAATTCCCATAGGAACCGAATTTTTGTCGGTACAACTTTTTCCGGTGCAAAATGTCGACACCATATACACCTTGACCCGTTAAATGGTGTACATACTGCAAATGTAGTATACTACGGTATGCATAGTAATGCATACACACACGGGGCTCTGGGTATATATTATGGGCATGTGATGGAGAATTGAACCTACAGGGATATATACCACTACTACCATACCACGCACACACTGACCCGACTAACGTTATGTCGGAATGTACAGTGGACACCAACAGTGGTCAACGTGGAGTAAGTACGTCGATCCTCGGTTGGGGAACACTCTCTGCCAGCAATTGAGGGGTTGATGCTATCACGGCATACTGTCACAAGACAGGCATACTGTCACAAGACAGTCATCCTATCGAATGAGGACGTTAAATGCCTGTCCTCTGTGCGGAGGGAGAGACACACTCCGTGCAGACTAAATAATCCTTCGTAGTATTCGAGAAGAACGGGGTCGCGAAGGTCATCCCACGCATCTGCGCCATTGGGCCAAGAAGGGGCGTTAATTTAAGTTGCGTAACTTGCTCGCAAATCCTTGTAAAACAAATAAGCTTTAACATTCAATGTGCCCCCCCCCCCCACCTCCTCCCTGACCATGGCTGCACGTTAAAAATATTAATTGCTTTACCCCCAAATAACGAATATGGACTCTTCCAATTGATGCCACGGAACTATCATGGTATATACCACCGGGATTTAACCCTTAAGTCCTCAGATTAATTTTAAAGTATTTATGGCCTTTTTCTGTTTACATAGTTATTGATGACTTGGCAGTGGTTCTACATCACTGCTGGCTGCCTATACAGGCAGCCAACAGTGATGTAGAACCACTGCCAGGGAAAATTCAGTCTACACACAAGAGTAATAAAAAGATTACACAAGGGAGCACCTGCTTCAATGCAATATAAAAGTGGCGGTTTGGGGCTATATGGGGGCTTAAGGGTTAAAGGGTAAACACTTTTCTATACATTCTATAATTGTATAAACCATTTTAATCGTTTGAACACGAGATTCACTTTTTCCGGTCCAATTAAATTCAATTCTGTTTATTCACTCATCAAAGCGACAAGGGTACATTGGGACGAGGTACATTTACAACCTTTATATATTATTGTGGATTCCTTTATACAGTAACAAACGTGATAGAATAACATTTAATTTTACTTGACACTAATAAAATCGGGATAAATAGGGCTATGTGTGATGCATGCCCGGATTGATGTATAGAGGGAGTTTTATTCACCTCTCTGTCAAAAACCTGCGTGATATTCGTTCAGTATCGAAGCTCTTTCTGGCCACCATTGCCGTATGTTCGACAAACCTGCCCAAAGGAAGGTCATAAGCCATGTTTTGGAAGTTATCTAATAGGAACAACACTACTCAAAGTTTGCTAACACCAAGTATATCTAACTACCTGTTTTACGTTTTAGTTGAAATATTGTAACGAGAAGTGTATATATTTTTTATTTAATTATAGATTTAATGATTTAAGTACAGAGATTAAGATTTTATTTGTGTTTGATATTATTTTTTAACTTTTGAATCCGATAACCATGGAAAATGGATATTATTGGTAAAAGAGGACATTTTTCAAATTTGCCAAAAAGTTGATGCAGCGAACTGGTATGGGTTCAATATCGAGTATGAGACTCATTATTGTTAATTACAGCTTGACAACGCCTTCTCATGCTCCCAATCAGGTTCCTGGTGGTCCTTTGTGGGATGTTGTCCCATTCTTGGATCAGCATGGCACCAGGCTCCCGAACACTTCTTGGCTGGACTGGACGGGCTGAAACTGCAAGCTGCAACTCATTCCAGACATGTTTGATTGGATTGCGGTCAGATCTTGCTGGCCAGTCCATACGCTCAATCCCATCCCTCTGTCGGTACACCCCGACAGCACGGACAACATGAGGACGGGCATTATCGTCCATCAGAATGAATCTATCACCCATTGCACCTGCATACAATCTGACGTGGACATCCAGGATCTCACCAATATATCGCTGTGCAGTCAACGTACCACGTCCAAGGACACAGAGCTCTGTACGTTCACCCCTGCTGTTGCCGACCAAGATCATGATTGACCATCCACCATAGCGGCCATGCTCAGCAATGTTGGCTGTATGGAATCGCTTTCCTGGTCTTCTCCATACCCTAGAACGCCTATCTGTGTGGTCTAGGCAGTACGTTGACTCATCTGTAAAAAGGACAGACCGCCAATCTTCTCTGGTCCACCCAACGTTGTCCATGGCCCATTCATATCGTGCCTGGCGGTGGTTATGGGACAGCGGAATGCAAATACATGGTCTTCTCGGTCAGAGACCACCTTCGTGCAACCTTGCCTGGGTAGTCTGCGTCGAAACGTTTACCCCGGATGCTTTCTGAAGGTCACTGCGAAGCTGGGTTGCTGTGGCAAAGCGGTTCCTACGGGCCTGAATGAACAAAAACCAGTCTTCAGCTGCAGATGTTGCCCTGTCTCTGCCACCACCATGCCGTCTTACTGGTGTGCCATACTGCTGAATCTTGCCGAGGCTCTGGTGATCACCTCTGGTGCACACCAAAGGGCTTCACCAACCTGACGATGGGTAGCCCCCTGCTCCACCATCTCTATAGCCCGCCACATTTCTGCTTCAGACAAATGTCTTCTTACTTTTGCATTTGCCATATTCAATCATTAAATCACAAGGGTTTGTGTTGAAATGAAGATTGAATATCCTACACATGTCATGTACATGCAGACAGTACACGAAAATATCCTGAAAATCAAGGGGTACATGCTTTCCATGACTGTCACGAAAAGTCTGCCCGTCAAGAGAGCTAATGTAAACACTGGGGACCATCTCAATACATTCCTCAATCATATCCACCAAAAATATCGCAATTATGTCACAAGCAAATTTCACAATGACGTGTCAAATATTTGGTGCTTAGCAAACTTTGAGTAGTATATTAAATAATAATGTATGGAAGTAGCGCCGGATGATAGTGGCTCGTTAACAACAAATTGGGGGTGGGGGGGGGGGGTGGGGGGGGGGAAATCTTGTTTCCAATAGTGTGCTCAGTGGTATTTATTTATTTATTTATTTATTTGTTTATTTATTTATTTATTTATTATTTATTTATTTATTTATTTATTGGTGTTTAAGGTCACATACTTATGCACAATGGCTAATCATGACCGTGACAGTTGTACTGGTGGAGGAAGCTGGAGTACCCGGAGAGAACAAACGAGCAACGACGAGCAGCTACCAGCTTCCCAACATCGTAACTCCGCACTGCAGCACAGGCAGGGTTAGATTGATTGAAGACATGCGCATCATCGACGTGCAGTACGTCTTAGTACATCGTCATCGTGCCCCCATATGGTCAATCGGGGTTAAGTGCCTTGCCCAAGGACACTACGCGGGAGTCCGAATCGATCACTCAGACGGCCACCCATCCGAGGACCAACCGTGCTCGACGTTGCTCAGCTTCGGTGATCTGAGTACTTAGTGGTAGTCAAAAACTTCATATTTCACTTCTTCAATTTATCGGGGGTTGCCGATGGAAGTAAATATCTTGCTACCGCAAGGCAATGCAGGGAGGTAGCTAGGGGTTTCCGATTGGGGGGGGGGGGGTGGGGGGTGTAGGGTAGTGAATTTCCAACTGGGGTAGTGAAACACCATCCCGGTCCCTCCCCCTAGTTGGAAATTCACTTCTGAGAAAGATTTTGAAAATGAAGCCATGAACGTGGGCATTAAATTGATTCTAGTAACTGAAAGGCCAACACATTTATGATAGAATTATCAGGTTATTATTATTTGGTATTCTTCTGAGAATTGAATATGTGATAAACAAATGCTCAAGCTTGTAACTTTGAGCAATTCACACTGTCCTGACATTTAATCAGATCTTATGCAGGAATGATCACTTTTCGATGTTTCATCATTTTGTAACTGTGAATGGTGGAATTGACTCAGGTTAACGATTTTACGCGATGTGATTTTCTTGAAGTGCATTTCGAGGATTTTTTTTATTACGACAAGTAAACGTACTATAGAAATCTCGTACCGATTGACATCATGTATACTTATGAAGCTCGATATTGCGTACACTGTAGTTGTAAATAGTAACAGTTAAGAATCTTTGCCGATTTGAAACCGAGTTGGAATTTTGGGAAGCAAGAAGGAGACATCAGCATCACCAAAGAAGCTCTAAAATCCAGATAGATGGAATTTCCAACTGCTCATGACTTGCTCTCCGAATTTCCAACTATAGGAAATTTTGGCCAGGATTGACGGGGTGGGGGATGACACAACCCTGTGGCCACATCCCTGGGGCAATGTCCTCTTTCCCTAAAGAGAGGTGAAAGAGGTAAAGTTGAGAAAGTTAGGAGGGCGCTCATTGGTAGACTGTTAGACTTCTATGCTAGAGGTACCGAGTTCGATCCCCGTCCGGGACGACCTGCGTTGTGTCCTTGGGCAAGGCACTTTATCCCGCTTGCCTACATGGGGGCACGATGACGCCGTGCACTAAGGCGTACTGCACGTCGTTGTGCACATGTATTCAACCGCTGTAACCCTGCTTGAAAGGAGCTTGGACAGAGTTAGAATGTTGAGGAGTTGACAGTTGCTCGTCGATGCTCGATGGTCCCCTCCGGGTACTCCGGCTTCCTCCACCCGTAAAACTATCACGGTCATGATTAGCCATTGTGCATAAGTATGTGATCTTAAACACCAATAAATAAATATGAGCAAGGTAGTGTGGATAATATGCATCGCCTTCCTGAATTGCTCCGAAAAAAAGAAAAGGGTGGGGGGGGGGGGAGGGGGTGGTGTTGTTCATTGCGACGCGTGTAGCGAATTTTCTACTTCATTTGCTGTAATAATTAGACTGAGGATATTCACAATAGGGGCCACATCATTAATGCGATAAAATTCTCTTACCAAAACTAGCAGGGAGTAATATTAGAAACGATAGGGTGGTGCTTTTGTCCATCGGCAACCTCGCCAGTGTCATAAACATTTACCAGTTATTGAAAACGTACTTTATTGGTATTGAGAGGAAGTACTTAGTACTAGTTGGTTATAGGTATGCATTTTTGACATCAAAATATGAGAGAATATCTTGCCTCCTACAAGTATCTGCGAATTTCATTGGTTCAAAGACGTCACATATATAAAACCATTCACTGCCTGTCAACGTCAATATACGCTGACAGCTATGGGTAATCTCCCCTTTGTTCATTGATTAGTCAAAATAGCGGCAGCCGATAAACGCTTCAAGTTGAAAGATTGAGTGTTGGAAGCCCATATTTGGTATGAAGTGCAGGTTAGGCAACTTAAAAGGCTTCATATTATGTGGATGTGTGTCATTTTATATATCTTACCGATTGCTGCATCGATGCACAGAACTAATAACAACAGCGATCAAAATTAAATGAGAGCAGTTTCACAATGTGTTCACGTGTCTTTGCCTTGTTACAATTTATGGGAGAGTACAGGCACTCTCCCATAAATTGTAGCAAAGCAAATTCATACATACCAAACAGTTTCATTTCGAATGTAACATGACACACATCCACAGAATATGAAGCATTTTAAGTTGCCTAGCCCTAACCTGCACTTCAGACCAAATATGGGTTTCCAACACTGAATCTTTCAACTTGAAGCGATTATCGGCTGCCGCCATTTTGAATAATCAATGAACAAAGGGGAGATTACCTATAGCTGTCGGCGTATATTGACGTTGACAGGAAGCAAATGGTCATTGGCACTTTCACCTCTATTGTCTTCAAACTGAACCCGTGATTGTGACCCGTTTCGCTATTTTTAGATTGCAGAATTATAGCGAACAAAATTATTAATGAATTGTTTCAAACTTTGACAATAAATTTAATCTTTCAGCTCAAACCGTGTTTCACTCCCTTATCTAATGGCACCTGGGTGTGTTTGTTCCCTTTGCAAGATTACTTATCGACGTGCAAACATCTCTTAGACATACATTTCAGATAATCTGACCTTCAGCAACAATTTAGGTTGTTCATCTATGACAAATAATTGATAGGTAGACAATAATCTTTCACGGAAGTAAAATATATCATCCGTTCTCTGTTGTTTGTTGACCTTGCTTCTGTCGCTTGTCAGCTTTTGTATTACAGGTTACACCAGAAGCGCCGAGTCGTATCTAAAAGGCTATTTTCACTTGTTTTTTGTGGTTTTATTTTGGCTGAGGGCGGGGCACTGTTCGACGTTTTTTTTCAAATGAAGACGTGAAGCCCCATAATTTAGGAACCTATCCAGTAAGCTTGAAATTCTTTAAAAAGATTTTCTCGTCAAACCTAATGAACAAACATGGCCCGAAAGACCGTATTTTAATTTTTTGGTTTGGTACGTCCTTTCCAAAGGACGTACCAAACCCAAACATTAAAATACGGTCTTCCAGGCCATGATCTGACTACGTCAAACCCCATACACCATGCTTTGAGGTGTAGTACCAGTAGTCAACTTTTTTAGCTCAGCTTGACAAAGTCAAGCTGAGCTAATCTCATCACTCTCCGTCCGTCGTCCGTCGTCTGTCGTCCGTCGTTTGTCGTCCGTCAACACCATGTTTTGGTCTTCTCCCCCAAAGCCACTGGGCCAATTCAAGTGAAAGTTTGTGTGAGTGATGGTCCCCAAGGGGCATTTCATTTTTAGCTCAACTTGACAAAGTCAAGCTGAGCTATTGCCATCACTTCTCGTCCGTCGGCGTACGTACGTGCGTACGTACGTACACGTTAGTACGTTACGTTAGTACGTTAGTACGTACGTCCACAATTTCCCTCGGCACACCTCACAGGTCGCATTTATAATCAGATTACTTTGAAACTTGGTATGCTTGTTTGGGGTGACCTCTAGATGGGAGCTATCGATTTTCTTCAATTTCCGTCAAAAAATGTTGCCGCGGCCAACGTTCGTAGAACTTAGTTTAGTCAAACAACAATATTTCCCTTTGGCACACCCTACAGGGCACATTTATGATTTGATTGCTTTGAAACCTGGTATGCTTATTTAGGGTGACCTCTAGATGGGAGCTATCGATTTTCTTTAATTTCCGGCAAAAAATGTTGCCACGGCCAACGTTCGTAGAACTTAGTTTAGTCAGACATCAATAGTTCCCTTTGGCACACCCTACAGGGCCCATTTATGAACAGATTGCTTTGAAACCTGGTATGCTTGTTTGGGGAGACCTCTAGATGGGAGCTATCGATTTTCGTCAATTTCTGTCAAAAAATGTTGCCGCGGCCAACGTTCTTAGAACTTAGTTTAGTCAGAAGACTCAATATTTCCCTTTGGCACACCCTTCAGGGTACATTTAGGATTGGATTGCTTTGAAACCCGGCATGCTTGTTTGGGGTGACCTCTAGATGGGAGCTATTGATTTTCTTCAATTTCCGTCAAAAAATGTTGCCGCGGCCAACGTTTTTAGAATTCAGTTTAGTCAGACCACAATATTTCCCTTCGGCACACCCTACAGGGCACATTTATGATTTGATTGCTTTGAAACCTGATATGCTTGTTTGGGGAGACCTCTAGATGGGAGCTATCGATTTTCTTCAATTTCCGTCAAAAAATGTTGCCGCGGCTAACGTTCTTAGAACTTGTTTAGTCAGAAGACTCAATATTTCCCTTTGGCACACCCTACAGGGCACATTTATGATCGGATTGCTTTGAAACATGGCATGCTTGTTTGGGGTGACCTCTAGATGGGAGCTATCGATTTTCTTCAATTTCCATCAAAAAATGTTGCCGCAGCCAACATTCTTAGAACTTAGTTTAGTCAGACCACAATATTTCCCTTTGGCTCACCCTACAGGGCACATTTATGACTAGATTCCTTTGAAACCCGGTATGCTTATTTACGGTCACCTCTAGATGGGGGCTATCGATTTTCTTCCATTTCCGTCAAAAAATTTTGCCACGGCCAACGTTCTTAGAATTTAGTCTAGTCAGACCACAATATTTCCCTTTTGTACACCCTACAGGGCTTTGAAACCTGGCATGCTTGTTTGGGGAGGCCTCTAGATGGGAGCTATCGATTTTCTTCGGTTTCTGTCAAAAAATGTTGCCACTTGCAAAAAAAAAAATGACATTGGTACCAATGATCTTCAATTTTGCCATTTCATTTATAAATTACCAAGTTCAAGTTTGTCAAGTTGAGCTACAGTGTCATTGACACTTTCATTGTTCAACTCAGCATGCCCAGCCCCATAGGGAGGGAGTGGGGGAAAATGCTCCAAAATATTTTTAAAATCTTCTCAAGAACCAGTGTGTACAATGACTTGATATTTGCTATGGAGCTTCCATATGAGGTGTAGAATCAAGTTTGTTCAAACGAAGTTCGTGAAGTAATATTTGGCTTTGTAATAGGAGGGGTAAGATTTTTGGCCCCACCCAAAATTTCTATTTTCTGAACCGATGGTCCGGTATGAACCAAATTTGGTTTGTGGTAGTATTGGGCCATAAGTACTTGACCCATGCAAAAAAAAAGAATTCCCGCATCCCCATGGAAACCCTGGGAGCTAAAAATAGAAATATTTTCTAACGCCCATATTTCCCAAACCCCACGGAACAGAGAGCTTTTATTTGGTATGCAGTATCCTTATGACTAGTAGAATTGAATGGTAAAAAAAATGCCATAGGTTATGTTAGGGTGTTCTGTAATGGGCATTGAAAAAATGCTGAGTCAGCATATTTGCAAAAATTAAAAAAAATCTTTTCTCCAGAACCAAGCATCAGAATCTTTTGATATTCGGTATACAGCATTCATAGGGGGGTCAGATAAAAGTTTGTTGAAATAAAGCTGATTGGTTCATATTTGGGCTCTCTACAGGAGCCCGAAGTTTTAACATAGGGTAATATGGGGAATATTCTTTAAAAGTCTTCTTCTTCAGAACCACCAGTCAGAATCTTTTAATATTTGGTATACGTCATTGTTATGAGTGTCAGATTCTAGATTGTTCAAACCAAGTCCCTAGGTTAATATTTGGGCTTCCTACGGAAGCCCAAATGTTATCTTTGTTCAATATGGAGGGTAATTTAAAAAAATCTTCTTCAGATCCATCAGTCAGAATGCTTTGATATTTGGTATGCAACATCTCTATGGGGGTCAGATTCAGGTTTGTTCAAATCAGATCCCTGGGTATATATTTGGGCTAACTGTGGTAGCCCAAATTTTTACTTAGTTCAATATGAGGAAATTTCTTTAAAAATCTTCTTCTTCAGATCCACCAGTCGGAATGCTTTCACATTTGGTATACAACATCTCTAGGGGGGGTCAGATTCAAGTTTGTTCAAATCGGATCCATAGGTTAATATTTGGGCTCGCTATGGTAGCCCAAATTTGAACTTAGTGCAATTTGAAGAAATTTCTTTACAATTTCTCTTCTTCAGACCCAACAGTCAGAATGCTTTCATATTCGGTACACAACATCTCTAGGGAAGTCAGATTTAACTGTGTTCAAATCAAGAGCCTGGGTTAATATTTGGGCTCTCTATGGGAGCCGGAATTGGCCATTTTGCTGAAGAATTAAAAATTTTGTATTCAGTACCCTCTGGAGGTACTAAGATTAATCCACATAGGTTGTATCAAGGGGCTTCATAGGGGAGCTCTACATTTTACTTATGATCAACTGAAGAAAAGGCATGATGCCCAGATTATTTTGTCACTCCTGAGGGACTCAAGGATTGACAGTGTAGCCTATGGAGATGGCTTGCTTACTGTAGACTCATTCTTGGACTCTGTTTAAATTGTGTTCTGTACAAGATGAGCGCTTCAGGCCCCGTGGGGCCTCTTGTTTAGTGAACGAAATTCAAGGGGGGGGGGGGGGGGGTTGACACGAAATGATTCTTGTTTATGTTCTGATACGAAGAGATTTCATGATTTGCGCACAAAGATAGTTGTTTTCTGTTCCCGGTTTCGCACGCTTGAGCTTGCCAAAAAAACATTCTTGCATATATATATGTTCTAGAGGTCAACTGAAGATCGCAAGCGAATCCCCAAATACCATCCACGGACAACGCCAATTTATGTCACTTAAAAGAGAAGGGGTCGAGATCATGTGTCAGTTAATTTCAAGTTTATACTATATTTTATTTTCAAGTTTTTCGACACTCGGGTCGGGTTTAATATGATAGCCATGAATACATTATCTCATTGTGAATGTGAATGAGATGCTGAAAAAATTATTAAAGAATTCCCCTAGGTGTACAATAATAATAACACCTGGACCGGCCGCTGGTCGTTCGTCGCGGTTCTAAAGAGAGAAGGCCCTGACGAACCCTGTGCTACCATATGCTTCCCTATCCCCACATCTCTTCTCTCCTCCTAACACCCAGAAACTAACTTTTCGATGACATTTCATACCCCATTCTTCCTAAACTATCCGATAAGCATTCTAACCCCCTCCTTTGTACCAGCCAATAACCACATATCCCTGTATATAAAACTCCTGTCACACTCTCCTGCGATTAGGCCGGCGCTTTCACTGCGCTAAAATATTATCAAAGCGCCAAGCTAAACGCATTAAGGTCTCCAAGAACCGATTGATGTCGCAGTGGACGGGAGGGGGTTCCCATAGTCGCCCCAGGGCGTCACGCGTGTTTTGTGCATGCATAAAACAAGCTCTGTGATTCGGCGTTCTGACCACCAGGGCGCTGCAGTGACTCAGTACTGTCGCCGTGGCAGCGCAAAGCGAGCGACGTGAGCGTCCCTTTGACGTAGCAAGCAGGCCCGTCGGAATGAAATTTATATTGGGGGGGGGGGGGGGGGGCTGATATTGCTAATTTGGGTGAACTGGCTGATACTAAATGGGTATGGGGTATCCAGATGCCGAAGGCATTTTGCGCGAGTGCTGAAGGCACAAGCTTTTTGAGGGGGGGGGGGGGGTTACTCCCCCAGAAAATTTTTTGAAAACGGCAATCAAAGGAAGCATTCTGGTAGCTTTTGAAGCAAAAACCTCTTGATTTTTTTTAAACGGCAAAAGTTGTTTTTTTAACCCTTTACCTAACATGAAAAGCAGACGACACTTGCAAAAAAAATTCTTGAAAAACTAATTTTTTTCATTTTTTGTCTCAAAAACATAGGTTATGACTCCTCATTGGAACGAGCTCGACGAGCTCGTTCCAATGAGGGGTCATAACCTATGTTTTTGAGACAAAAAATGAAAAAATAATGAAAATTAATTGGCGATTTTTGAGAATAGCGCTGGCCGGTTTTGGCCGTTACGTTGGGTAAAGGGTTAACAAAATGTTTCAAAAATCCCAGTAGAACCCCATAACATTTGGGGACGGTTCTCACACCGGGCTCACATGTAGGCCGTGGCCGTATTTCGTCATGCTAAAAAACAGTCAGGCCTTATGGTGGATTCATTAGTTTTATCATTACGCCACCGGTTGTCGTGGTCTTCTAAGCTGCCAATAGAATTGCTCAAAACGTTTGCACATCAACATATGCAGGTGCATGTTATACATTCAGTGATACGTTCATAATTCTAATCCAGGGGCGTAGTAAGCTAATTTTATTTGGGGTGGGGGGGGGGGTAGGACCTATATTCCCATGACGCGATGCGTCATCCGAACGGTGAGTGGGGGTGAACATGAGAAGGGGTATCCTCCGTCTCGTTGGTGGGGGGTGCGGGGGCCTCCCCCGGGAAAATTTTCGAATTTAAGATGTGAAAACATGCATTCTAGTTGATTCTGAGCAAATAAATCGTATATTCCTATGACGCTTCGCGTCATCCGACCCGCAAAGAGGCGAGTGGGGCTGAGCACGAGAGGGGGTACCTCCCCGTCTCGTTGGTGGGGGGCCGGGGGGGGGCCTCCTCCAGGAAATTTTTTTCAATTTAAGATGTATAAATATGCATTCTGAGTGATTCTGAGCAAATACATCGTCAATAAGGAAATACGTCAGCTCTCTGATTAATTCAGCGTGATTTCTTAGCAGAATGACAGGAATAGTGAACATGCAATGAATTACCCTGTGGTTGGTTGAGGTTTAACATCGCTTTCCACAATTAGGCGAAAACACGACTGTCAGTTTTATTGGTGGAAGAAAGCCCACATGGAACCCACTCAATCCAGTAATCATTAACAGCAATGTCGGAATATGGTAACCAGTGGGCATCCCGGGTGGAGAAACCACCAACCCAGCCCAGTAAAGCCTACTTTTGACAGATTTGTGGGGGTGGAGGGTGGGGTGGGGTGGGGTGGGGGGGAATATCTCCCTTACCCCCCCCCCCCGGTTCCTACGCCACTATTCTAATCTGAGTTAAATAATGTAATGTCCAGTTTTATTCAGATTACATCGGTTGCTCCCATCATGGATAAACTAACGACGAAATATGAGCAAATTATTGGGGGGGGGGGGGAGGGCTGCAGCCCCCCCCCCCCCGGTTCCGACGGTAGTAAGCTTAACCAGACTCTAGTAAGCTTAACCAGACTCTCACTACGTGCATCTCCCGTCCTTATTACGCTCACTGCGTCTCTCCCGACCTTATTGGCAAGTTATTGCACTCTTTCTGCGCTACCACGAGACGTTATGGACTGGTTCCCGCCCACAGAACGTCCACACGGTGCTGCCACCGCGTCTATGGCGCTCGTTATACGTCCAAGCGTGACAAGCGAGTAAGTTCGTCATCACCAGCAACAGCAATGAGTCGGTAGCACTGGGCGTATGGGGCGGTGGTGGTGGAGGATACTGCCTCCCCCCCCCCCCCCCCCCCCCCACACACACACACCCTCTGGCGTTGGGTGCTAGAGCCTTGCTTTTGCCTTTTACCATTGTGACTACGTTGTTCAATGCGATATTTAGCACCGAAAACAGACTGATGACTGGAGCATGCTGGCGGCTGTATTTATACTCTGCGCGCCCACGCAGAGAACGTTTTGCAAACGCGTTGAGAACGTACTAGCAACGTAATGACAGCGACTTGGAAGCACTAAGAACGTTTAAAGCGTATAGGAAGCGCAGTGAGAGCGCGTGAGTGCGTGAGACTTGACACAGTAGGAACGCAATGGGCCGTACTAAGAACGTTTCCAACGTAGATGAATCGCAGTGAGGGTGCGTGAGAGCGTAAGACTTGACAAAGTAGGAACGCAATGGATCGTACTAAGAGCACACCAAGAGCTGCCTTGTTTTTAAAGTTTGGACAGTTTTGGACTGTTTTCCGCGCTCGGCGTGCGTGTTATTCATATTTTTATACTTTTGCAGCGCAATGCAAGCACCGGCCTGATCGCAGCAGAGAGTGACAGGGGTTTAAGAAATGTATGTACTTCTATATTCTGATAGTCTAAACTTAAAACTGCAAGAATCTTGCAGTTTTAAGTTTAGACTTAGGGCTGTCACGATTAATCTATTAATCGACTGTTGATCGGTCACGGCGAAATCGATTAGTATTTTTCGTTGTCGAATAATCGGTAAATTGTATCCCGTTCTAGACGTTTAATAATTAATAGAAAATTTGATGAAAAAACTATTGTTTCTAAAGGTAAAGAGTTAAGAACATCGATGTTAAACCCCAAGACGCTGTTGGAAGCAATAGTCTTCCAGGTACTTTCATCAAACCTTTGATGTTCTGAACTTTTGAACCGTCAGTGTAATAATCAAGACCGGTCGGCAGTTGCGAAGTTCGCAACTGCCGACCGGTCTTGATTATTACACTGACGGTTCAAAAGTTCAGAACATCAAAGCTTTGAATGCACCTAAAAAGGATCGTCTTCGTTGTTTCCTTGAGGTTGGTCAACTGACATGAACTTCATTTTTATCGACTTCAAAGAGAGGGAGATGAGGGGGGGGGGGGGGGCTCATTTAGGTACGATTAATCGTCGATTATTTGCGTCGATTAATCGATTCCTAAATTAAAAAATCGTGACAGCCTTATTTAGACTATCAGAATATGGAAGGATATACAAGGTACCATGTGAAAACATGAAGTGATGTAAAAACGCCAAAACTGACTTTAAATAAAAAATCTCAAAACGTGTATTTTTTATTTCTTTTTTAAGCACCACAAAATACTAAAGTTTCGTAAAAATCGAACGTATTTTGAGTTTTCGGACATTGACTGCCTATGACGTCATGGATCTGTTTAGCCTTAACAATTGAGAATTTCAGAGGACGTCAAGACATTTTTAGCTCATCTGACTGAAAGTCAAGGGGAACTCAAGTGATCACTTTCTGTCCGTCCGTCCGTCGTGAACTTTACATTATCGACTTCTCCTAAGCCCCTGGGCAAAATTGAACCAAATTTGATATGCATGGTCCATATCAAATGCCAATTCACGTTTGTTCAAATAAAGTTGCCACACTCCATAGGGAGGGGGTGGAGGAAAATGCTCCAAAATTCTAGAAAAATCTCCTTCTAAACCAGAGGGTACAAAGATTTGATATATGATATGGAGCTTCCTCCTGAGGTGTTGAATCAGATTTGCTCAAACGAAGTTCGCGGAGCAATATTTGCCCTCGTAATGGGAGGGGCAAGATTTTTTGGCCCCGCCCAAAATTTCTATTTTCTGAACCGATGGTCCGATTTGAACGAAATTCGGTATATGGTGTTACTGGGTCATAAGTACTTGACTCATGCTAAAAAAAAATTTCCCATGTTCCTCTTGGGAGCCTCAGGAGCTAAAATGGAAAATATTTTCAAACGCCCATGTTTCCTAAAATCACACGGAACAGAGAATTGTTATTTGGTATGAAGCATCCGAGGACCAGTAGAATCGAATGGTAAAAATAATTACCATCGGCTGTGTCAGGGTGTTCTGTAGGGTGCATCGAAAAAATGCAGAGTCAACATATTTGCAAATATTAAAAAAATATTTCTTCATTGTGCTAACTCTAAATGTAATACGACACTAAATGTAATAATTTTTTTACAGTTGGGGTTAGAACGCATCATACATCTCAACGCTAAATGTAATAAACTGATAAGCCACGCCGATGTCGGTTGATTAGGACTTTGTATTCAAAATTGCTTATGTACAGAGCTCGCACTATTTTCGCAGCCGGGTAAAAAAGATTGCGAAAACTGATGAATCGATTTCTCTCTGTGTTTAGAAAATTGCTGTGTTTGAGGCATTTTATACTTGCACGACAATTGTAATATACTTTTTACCGTCAGGATTTGAATACATCATGCATCTCAACATCAAATGAAAAAAGCCCATAATTCACACCGGCGGAAAACGTTAAGGACTTAGTATTCAATTCTGTTTACTGGTTGATTTGTGCATGACCCCCAAATGTAAATGTAATAAATTTGAATTTAATACGACACTTTATCATATGACTCGTCCGTTTTGTTCACTTTAAAACATTTGATATTTTGTTTTCATATTAATCAGTGATAAATAAAGCCTTCCGTCAATTTCATTGGTCAATTTCAAGACTAGACAATTTGATTGTCTGAACAAAATGCAGCTGGGCCACATTTTCATAATTTGCATAATTAGAGTTGGGAGCTTTCATTGGTCAATTTCAAAACTGGACAATCTGACTGGCTAAACAAAATACAACTGGGTCACATTTGCATAATTTCAGTAGGGAGAATTTACGTTATCTGTCCTATTTAGGGTGGGTTATATTGTATTAATCTTTCACCCAACGTGACGGCAAAAACCGTCTCGCGCAATACAAAAAAAACGCAATTCAGTTTTTTTTATCTTTTCACTTTTTGCTTCAAAAACAAAGGTTAGACCCCTCATTGGAACTAGCGTGTCGCGCTAGTTCCAATGAGGGGTCATAACCTATGTTTTGGAAGCAAAAAATGGAAATTTTTAGTTATATGAGGATGTTTTATCCAAGTGCCGTCTGCAACTCAAGTTAGGTGATGGGTTAAAAAGCCATACTAAGTGGCTAATTTGTGCGTGTTTGTGTCATATGATAAACAGAATATGAAATGAGTGTATTTCTCATATAATATTTATGAAACTCGTCCGAATTTTCTTAGACTCGTTTCATAAATATTATATGAGAAAAACACTCATTCCATATCCTCTATACATGTAATAAATTTATTATAAATAGGATTGGAATGCATCTTGCATCTCTACGCTAAATATAATCTAGAGTGTCGTCTCATTGGCGGGGGCTGGCCATTGGTCGGCGAGACACCGGCAGAGTCATTCTGTTATTACTACTGAGAATGGCGGACGTATTCGAAATAGTCCAGCTCTATTTTGAGATTAGTTTGTCACCTAAAAAAAATTATAAGACTATTTCAGAGATGTATTTATTTATTTATTTATTTATTTATTTGGTGTTTAAGGTCACATACTTATGCACAATGGCTAATCATGACCGTGACAGTTTTACGGGTGGAGGAAGCCGGAGTACCCGGAGAGACCCACCGAGCAACGACGAGCAGCTGCTAGCTCCCCAACATCGTAACTCCGCACCGCAGCACAGGCAGGGTTAGATTGGTTGAAGACATGCGCACCATCGACGTGCAGTACGTCTTAGTACACGGCGTCATCGTGTCCCCATATGGACAATCGGGGTCAAGTGCCCTGCCCAAGGACTCAACGCGGGAGTCCGAATCGATCGCTCAGATGCTCACACATCCGAGGACTAACCGGGCTCGACGTTGCTTAACTTGTATCAGAGATTAACGGGTTAAATTTAAGCAGCAGGTCATTGCAACGAATTTCCTGGGTGGGGAAATACGTATACAACCTTCTTACAAAACTATGCTGAGTCCCAGAAATGAAATCACAATTGCAATATGTGATAACACTACACATAGGACTTTGGGAGAGGGAAGGGGGGGGGGGGGGGGCAGATACGATTTGGGAGTCTATATAAATGGCTGGAGGCACAAAACAGAAGTGTGGAGGACTCCAAGGGCCCGATCACCCTCCGTATCATTTTTAGCTTAACTTGACAAAGTCAAGATAAGTTATTTCCATCACGCGTGCGGAAGTCTGTTGGTCTGTGAGTCTGTTCATATTTTCCTTTAGCACAGGCTACACCCCGTAGTCCTTGTCCGATCGTCACGAAATTTCATATACAGGTTTGAGGTCACGTCGAGATGAGAGGGGATCGGTCAACCGTTAAGGCTGCCCGAGTCCAAAACCCGAAAATGTTTAGCACAGTCTGCAGGTCATATTTATGAAGGGATTTCATTGTAACTTGGTAGGATGACTCTGTATAATATCTAGATGAGAACGTCCCCTTTTGGCCATGATCTGTCAACCGCAACGGCTGCCCAAGCCCGAAACCCAAAAACTTTTAGCACAGTCTACAGGTCATATTTAACATGGAGGGATTCCATTGGAGTTTGATAGGATGACTCCGTATGATGTCTTGGTAAGAGCTTCCCCATTTGGTCACAATCTGTAAACCGTGACGGCTGCCCGAGCCTAAAACCCCAAAACCTTTAGCACAGCCTACAGGTCGTATGTATGGAAGGATTTCCTTGTAACTTGATATGACGATTCCATATAATGTCTAGATGGGAACGTCCCCCTTTGGTCGGGATTGGCAAACTGTGACCCGAAAATCTATAACACAGACTACAGGTCATATTTAAGAAGGGATTTCATTGTAACTTGGTAGGATGACCCCAGATAATGTCTGGATGAGTTCGTCCCCTTTTGGTCGCGATCATTCAACCGTGACGGCTGCTCCAGCCCAAACCCCGAAAACCTTTAGCACAGACTACGGGTCGTATTTATGAAGGGATTTCATTGTAACTTGGTATAGGATGGCTCAGTATAATGTCTAGATGAGGACGTCCCCGTTTGGTTGCGATCGGTCAACCGTGATGGCTACACAGGCCCGAAGTCCGAAAACCATTAGCACAGTCTACAGGTCGTATTTATGAAGGGATTTCATTGTAACTTATAGGATGACTCGTTTTGGAATGGAATAATTTCACTGTAGCTTGGTAACTTTGGTTGACATACATTAACTGTGAGGGCCACATTAACCCACCCCTCAATTCTTTAGCACAGTCTGCACCTCAAATTATTTTTATTGAAAACATAAAATACAGGGAACAGAAATTAACATATTCTCAATTATCACAATTCTCGTCTTATTTCATAATCCTTTCATAAACATTGAACATTACACTTTTCATCAAACACAACACACAGACAAATTAGGCAACAGTGTCATTGACACTTTCAGTACTTGTTGTTGTGGCGCTGGCATTTCCCCGACAATGAGGACTGACCTCCCGAGAAGGGGTTAGATAAACACCAGTCTGTAAGAAGGCTATATACTGCTACTTCCTCAACCCGACGGTCATGCCCCAGAGTGGAGGAAGGACAGTATATAGTCGCCTCAGACATGAAATTAAGATTACAATACGTGATAGCATTACAAAAAACAAAAAACATCCGGGTGCCGGGGGGGGGGGGGGGGTAGGTATATTCTAGGAGGCCTAACAAATGACTAGAGGGACAAAAACAGAAGTGTGTGTAGGGAGGGGGGATGGCAACGAGGGCCCGATGACCCTCTCTTTTATTGGTGGGTTGATAGGGTGGCGCTAGCATTTCCCCGACAGTTGGGACTAACCTTCCCAACAGTGGGGATCGGGGGATGTCTAGGTATATACTAGTCTGTACTAGAGCTGTAAACTACCTCTTTCCCACCGAGGGCTCATTCCTCGGGGTGGAGGAGGGGCAGTATATAGTCGTCTTACAGAAGTTCTCTTGCAATACAGAGGGGAGTTCTCAACATGCATGGAGGGGGGGGGGTGCTTTCTATATACTACTCTGAAAGACGGTTATCCACTGCGCCTCCCCAAGATTGGAAGCCGTACCTCTATACTGAGTATGGCAGTATATAAAGCCGTCGTCTAGAGGCTAGAGTGCAGGCAAGAAACCTTGCTATGAAGGAAGAGAGTCCCGGGATAGGGGATCAGGCCTCGCTGACAAAAAAGCTATAACCCTCGCTAGCCCTTCCTGGTATGTTTGGTTTCTGCATTATGCCTCCTTCCTAATCTCAAAAGTAGAGCGATGGAACCAAGTATCCGTAAGACTACTACTATCTCAGGCCTAGCTGGCCTACGACCCCAAGAAGGCTTGATGTCCCAGGTAGATCTGATGGGTACATAGACTAGAGATTGGGTGGGGTGGGGGCGTTCTCTGCTAGAGATTGTGTGAGGTGGGGGCGTTCTCTGCTAGAGATTGTATGAGGTGGGGGCGTTCTCTACTAGAGATTGTGTGAGGTGGGGGCGTTCTCTGCTAGAGATTGTATGAGGTGGGGGCGTTCTCTACTAGAGATTGTGTGAGGTGGGGGCGTTCTCTGCTAGAGATTGTGTGAGGTGGGGGCGTTCTCTACTAGAGATTGTGTGAGGTGGGGGCGTTCTCTGCTAGAGATTGTGTGAGGTGGGGGCGTTCTCTACTAGAGATTGTGTGAGGTGGGGGCGTTCTCTACTAGAGATTGTGTGAGGTGGGGGCGTTCTCTATTAGAGATTGTGTGAGGTGGGGGCGTTCTCTACTAGAGATTGTGTGAGGTGGGGGCGTTCTCTACTAGAGATTGTGTGAGGTGGGGGCGTTCTCTACTAGAGATTGTGTGAGGTGGGGGCGTTCTCTACTAGAGATTGTGTGAGGTGGGGGCGTTCTCTACTAGAGATTGTGTGAGGTGGGGGCGTTCTCTACTAGAGATTGTGTGAGGTGGGGGCGTTCTCTGCTAGAGATTGTGTGAGGTGGGGGCGTTCTCTACTAGAGATTGTGTGAGGTGGGGGCGTTCTCTATTAGAGATTGGGTGAGGTGGGGGCGTTCTCTACCAGAGATTGTGTGAGGTGGGGGCGTTCTCTACTAGAGATTGTGTGAGGTGGGGGCGTTCTCTATTAGAGATTGGGTGAGGTGGGGGCGTTCTCTACCAGAGATTGTGTGAGGTGGGGGCGTTCTCTACTAGAGATTGGGTGGGGTGGGGGCGTTCTCTACTAGAGATTGTGTGAGGTGGGGGCGTTCTCTATTAGAGATTGTGTGAGGTGGGGGCGTTCTCTACTAGAGATTGTGTGAGGTGGGGGCGTTCTCTACTAGAGATTGTGTGAGGTGGGGGCGTTCTCTACTAGAGATTGTGTGAGGTGGGGGCGTTCTCTATTAGAGATTGTGTGAGGTGGGGGCGTTCTCTACTAGAGATTGTGTGAGGTGGGGGCGTTCTCTACTAGAGATTGGGTGGGGTGGGGGCGTTCTCTACTAGAGATTGTGTGAGGTGGGGGCGTTCTCTATTAGAGATTGTGTGAGGTGGGGGCGTTCTCTACTAGAGATTGTGTGAGGTGGGGGCGTTCTCTACTAGAGATTGTGTGAGGTGGGGGCGTTCTCTACTAGAGATTGTGTGAGGTGGGGGCGTTCTCTACTAGAGATTGTGTGAGGTGGGGGCGTTCTCTACTAGAGATTGTGTGAGGTGGGGGCGTTCTCTACTAGAGATTGTGTGAGGTGGGGGCGTTCTCTGCTAGAGATTGTGTGAGGTGGGGGCGTTCTCTACTAGAGATTGTGTGAGGTGGGGGCGTTCTCTATTAGAGATTGGGTGAGGTGGGGGCGTTCTCTACCAGAGATTGTGTGAGGTGGGGGCGTTCTCTACTAGAGATTGTGTGAGGTGGGGGCGTTCTCTACTAGAGATTGTGTGAGGTGGGGGCGTTCTCTATTAGAGATTGGGTGAGGTGGGGGCGTTCTCTACCAGAGATTGTGTGAGGTGGGGGCGTTCTCTACCAGAGATTGTGTGAGGTGGGGGCGTTCTCTACTAGAGATTGTGTGAGGTGGGGGCGTTCTCTACTAGAGATTGTGTGAGGTGGGGGCGTTCTCTACCAGAGATTGTGTGAGGTGGGGGCGTTCTCTATTAGAGATTGGGTGAGGTGGGGGCGTTCTCTACCAGAGATTGTGTGAGGTGGGGGCGTTCTCTACCAGAGATTGTGTGAGGTGGGGGCGTTCTCTACTAGAGATTGTGTGAGGTGGGGGCGTTCTCTACTAGAGATTGTGTGAGGTGGGGGCGTTCTCTACTAGAGATTGTGTGAGGTGGGGGCGTTCTCTGCTAGAGATTGTGTGAGGTGGGGGCGTTCTCTACTAGATATTGTGTGAGGTGGGGGCGTTCTCTACTAGAGATTGGGTGGTGTGGGGGCGTTCTCTACTAGAGATTGGGTGGGGTGGGGGCGTTCTCTACTAGAGATTGTATGAGGTGGGGGCGTTCTCTATTAGAGATTGTGTGAGGTGGGGGCGTTCTCTACTAGAGCTTGTGTGAGGTGGGGGCGTTCTCTATGAAAAAAATGTTTCTTAAAATATGCTTTAAATAGATTAGATAAGATTCGATTATTTTATTTAACGATATCGATAGAATATGATACACAATAATAATCGTGATTCATCGAGATGCATTATTAAAACCTGCAATAATCATATATTTATAATTACATTTTTAATGTAGTTATACGTTTTGGGTCCAAATACTCAATTCCCATTGGTCAGCTGGATGAAAACGTCATGACCAAATGTAATTCATTTTCTAATGAAATACATTTGGTCGATCTTTGACCCGCATTTACGGTAGACGCAGTTGACAGAATGTAATTCGGGCGGTGTTTGGGCGGGTTTTGAACTTTTAGCGCCTCTCGCAGTGATCAACTCCGCTGCTGTTTCTTTGGTGGCATTTCCCAACTGTGGCATAAAGCCCGTTACTAAAATACTCGTTTCCATTTCTAAAGTTGTGAAAATTAAAAATCAGAGTTGTGCGCTTTGTCTTTTGTGTGAGGGTGGTTTTTCGGCTCGTTCGTTCGTAGTGTTTTATTTCGTCTTTCTGCTTTGTTGTAGTTTAAACAGTTACGGAATGTAATTATAAGAATTGAATGCAATTTTTATAATCTTTATTGGAGTATGAACGTGTGGGAATGGGTATAAATTATGTCTGAATCCTTCGGGATTCATACATAAGTTATACCCATTCCCACACGTTCATACTCCAATAAAGATTATAAAATTGCATTCATGTCTTAAATAGAACAGAACAACACCACTATCTATACCGTAGAGAGATGACAAAGCCAGATTGGCTGTCTACCTGTCATCTCCCGTATAGCCAGATTGGCTGTCTACCTGTCACTGCAACTAGCCGATAATAGGGAGGGTGATCGGCCCCTTGGTGTCCTCCCCACTTTTTGCCCCTCCAAACATTTGTTTCGTCACTCAGAATGTGCATGTGCACCCCCTCCCCGGAAGTTCTATTTACACTGTTATCACAAATTGCAGTCGTGATTTTATGTCTGGGACACAGCATAACCTTTGTAAGACGGCTAGTGCCCTTCCTCCACCAGGGACGTGGTCACGTGGCTAGAGGGTTCCGATTGTGGGGAAGGGGGGGGGGGGTTTACTGGTCTTCCCTCTAGTTGGAAATTCACCGAGAAATATTTTAAAAATGAAGCTATGAAAGGGGGTATAAAATTGATTCTAGTAACTGAAGTGCCAACGCATTTGTGATAGAATTATCAGGTCATTAATATTAATTCGTCCACCCCCAAATAACGAATATGGACTCTTCCAGTTGATGCCACTGAACTAGCATGGTATATACCACCAGGATTTAAAGCGTCAGTACTTTCCTATACATTCAATAATTGTATAAAGCATTTCAATCCTTTGAACACGAGAAGCCTTTTCCGATCCAATTCAATTCAATTCTGTTTATTCACTTACCATACAGACAACGGAATGCAATGGCTCAGTGGTCTTGGCATTGGACTTCAAACCAGGGGCAATTGTATTATGTACTTGTGCAATGCACTTAGGTCTCGTTACAGTTATTCGGATGAAAACGTTGACTTTTCAAGAAATACGCGGCTTCTCATTAACACAACGGAGGATATTTCGCATTTAAATTACTCCCCTATTCACAAAACTCACAACGTATGCAGTTTCTGGAAGCTCTGAATATAACCTTTTCTGGAGACAACTGTACACAACAAAAATCTTACAATGTCACTCAAATACTCTCAGCTGAATCACACAGTTGATGGCTATTCTGTTCTGTTCTGTTTCTGAGATTTCTGCGTTGACTTTTCACAGCACGTCAGTATTCTTGAGTAAAAGTAGAAATTGATATAATTGAATATGTACACTGATTGGATCTCTGATTTGAAATGAACTGACATAAAGTATTTGAGTTTTAATTTGTTAATTGGATTGATTTATTTAATCATGGAATTTCTTCTGCCGTGATCAACTATCAATAACACTGATCTAAGCTGGTGAAGTTTTTCTATATATTCTCTACTCCAATGTTCAATTTTATGTAAAAGTGGAAAAGTTAGTAGAAGGATTGTTGAAACTAAATCCGAAGAACAGTCTAGTATTAGTTGGGTTAGTAGAGAGAACAGTCTAGTATTAGTTGGGTTAGTAGAGAAAGTTAGTAGAAGGATTGTTGAAACTAAATCAGAAGAACAGTCTAGTATTAGTTGGGTTAGTAGATAAGAGTTAGTAGAAGGATTGTTGAAACTAAATCAGAAGAACAGTCTAGTATTAGTTGGGTTAGTAGATAAGAGTTAGTAGAAGGATTGTTGAAACTAAATCAGAAGAACAGTCTAGTATTAGTTGGGTTAGTAGAGAAGAGTTAGTAGAAGGATTGTTGAAACTAAATCAGAAGAACAGTCTAGTATTAGTTGGGTTAGTAGAGAGAACAGTCTAGTATTAGTTGGGTTAGTAGAGAAGAGTTAGTAGAAGGATTGTTGAAACTAAATCAGAAGAACAGTCTAGTATTAGTTGGGTTAGTAGAGAAGAGTTAGTAGAAGGATTGTTGAAACTAAATCAGAAGAACAGTCTAGTATTAGTTGGGTTAGTAGAGAAGAGTTAGTAGAAGGATTGTTGAAACTAAATCAGAAGAACAGTCTAGTATTAGTTGGATTAGTAGAGAAGAGTTAGTAGAAGGATTGTTGAAACTAAATCAGAAGAACAGTCTAGTATTAGTTGGATTAGTAGAGAAGAGTTAGTAGAAGGATTGTTGAAACTAAATCAGAAGAACAGTCTAGTATTAGTTGGGTTAGTAGAGAGAACAGTCTAGTATTAGTTGGGTTAGTAGAGAAGAGTTAGTAGAAGGATTGTTGAAACTAAATCAGAACAGTCTAGTATTAGTTGGGTTAGTAGAGAGAACAGTCTAGTATTAGTTGGGTTAGTAGAGAAGAGTTAGTAGAAGGATTGTTGAAACTAAATCAGAAGAACAGTCTAGTATTAGTTGGGTTAGTAGAGAAGAGTTAGTAGAATGATTGTTGAAACTAAATCAGAAGAACAGTCTAGTATTAGTTGGGTTAGTAGAGAGAACAGTCTAGTATTAGTTGGGTTAGTAGAGAAGAGTTAGTAGAAGGATTGTTGAAACTAAATCAGAAGAACAGTCTAGTATTAGTTGGGTTAGTAGAGAAGAGTTAGTAGAAGGATTGTTGAAACTAAATCAGAAGAACAGTCTAGTATTAGTTGGGTTAGTAGAGAGAACAGTCTAGTATTAGTTGGGTTAGTAGAGAAGAGTTAGTAGAAGGATTGTTGAAACTAAATCAGAAGAACAGTCTAGTATTAGTTGGGTTAGTAGAGAAGAATTAGTAGAAGGATTGTTGAAACTAAATCAGAAGAACAGTCTAGTATTAGTTGGGTTAGTAGAGAAGAGTTAGTAGAAGGATTGTTGAAACTAAATCAGAAGAACAGTCTAGTATTAGTTGGGTTAGTAGAGAGAACAGTCTAGTATTAGTTGGGTTAGTAGTGAAGAGTTAGTAGAAGGATTGTTGAAACTAAATCAGAAGAACAGTCTAGTATTAGTTGGGTTAGTAGAGAGAACAGTCTAGTATTAGTTGGGTTAGTAGAGAAGAGTTAGTAGAAGGGTTGTTGAAACTAAATCAGAAGAACACTCTAGTATTAGTTGGGTTAGTAGAGAAGAGTTAGTAGAAAGATTGGTGAAACTAAATCAGAAGAACAGTCTAGTATTAGTTGGGTTAGTAGAGAGAACAGTCTAGTATTAGTTGGGTTAGTAGAGAAGAGTTAGTAGAAAGATTGTTGAAACTAAATCAGAAGAACAGTCTAGTATTAGTTGGGTTAGTAGAGAGAACAGTCTAGTATTAGTTGGGTTAGGAGAGAAGAGTTAGTCGAAGGATTGTTGAAACTAAATCAGAAGAACAGTCTAGTATTAGTTGGCTCAAAATGGTCAAAATTTTCTCATTTTGGGTATATATTTCCAATTTTCGTGCATCGATAATGCTAAAACTGTTTTATAGGAATTCCCCATTTCTCCACTGAGGATTTTACAGCATAAGATGGTCATTCTGACGAATAAAAAACATATGGGTTTCTTATTCATTTTTTCAGAGGCTTTCTCAAAGCAAATTTATACAAAAATTGTCTCATTTGTAACCTGCAAATTGTCAGGTCCCAAACAGGTCTGGGTTAGTCATTTAACACTCCCGTGTGACCTTGACCCTCAATTGTAATGCACTTGACAGTACACAGTTTGAATCAAGACCATCAACAGATTATTTTGGCCATATCACAGTTAATGGGAATTTTTTTCCTAAATCCACACCACCACAAAATAAAACTATAGCTCAAAATAGCCATTTGGCTGATATCCAATAACCTCGGAATTGACCTTTTAATATAGGAAACGAGACCTTAATCCCGATTGCCAACGTGGTGGCACGGTGGCGCTGTGTACTAAGGCATATTGCACATCAGTGGTGCCCTTGTCGTCAACCAATGCTAACCCTGCTTGTATGGAGTTAGTACGTTCGGAAGACTGACAGTTGCTAGTCGTTGCTCGGTGGCTGTTTCCGGGCAGTCCGGTTTTCTTCGCCTGTATAAAACTACCCGACGCGAGTTGACCCTGGCTGTGGAAAGTGTCGTTGAACAGCAATAGATAAATAAACTGTATGGTTGACAAATCTCTATTTCCAATGTACAGCCCAAAAGCTGTATAATTGTACTATATAATTGTATAGACCATCTTTAACCCTTTAGAGAAGTTAAGCAACGTCGAGCGCGGTTAGTGGTTGGATGGGTGACCATTTCAGCGACTGATTCGCGCTCCCGCGTTGTGTCCTTGGGCAAGGCACTTAACCCCGATTGCCTACACGGGGGCACGATGACGCTGTTTACTAAGGCGTACTGCACGTCGATGGTGCGCATGTCTTCAACCAATCTAACCCTGCCTGTGCCGCGGTGCAGCGTTCAGAGTTACGATGTTGGAGAACTGACAGCTGCTCGTCGTTGCTCGGTGGTTCTCTCCGGGTACTCCGGCTTCCTCCACCTGTAAAACTGCCACGGTCACGATTAGCCATTGTGCATAAGTATGTGACCTTAAACACCAATAAATAAATAAATATCTTTAACCCTTTGAACACTAGAGTCCCTTTTCCGGTCCAATTCATTTTAATTCTGTTTATCCAATCCAGCAAGGGTACATGAGGTACTCTTACATATTATCGGTGGATAGACAGGGTGGATTGTCCAAGTGGAGGAGTAAACAAAGAACTTCTTAATGGAGATCTCGGACTTAGAAGTGGGTGCAAACCGGGGTAAAACAAATCGTCAGAGAAAGAATTATGGCAGATTGTATCTAGGGCTGAAACGGTTGGCTCATTTTCGTAACCGAGAGCTACAACAGGATAACATCAGGTTTTCCGTGGCCATTATTTCACCGAATATGGAATCAAAACTATGAAATGGAAAGCAGTATTCTCAAACTATTCCGTAGTGTGTATACAAACGAACGTTGTCGAGTGCTCGACAACGTTCGTTTGTATACACACTACGGAATAGTTTCTGCGATTACTCATTACTCACGGAAACTGCCGTTTATTAACGAAGTCTTGATCGCCAAAGTCGATTATTTCTCAATATATACAACGCGACTTCGATGTGTAATCTATCATAAAGGAGAAGAGGCAGATTTAAGACGTTTTAAACGTGGACTGACGATCACTATCGATATTTTGGATAACGGGTTGACGGTTTTTTCTAATCGGTTAGGCAGCTAACTGGTTTCAAACCGATTATCCGGTTAACCATTTCAGTACTAAAATTTGTAACCTAAATTGGCGAGAGGGGGTCAAAACAAAGAGGTTTTGAATGGCCTGCGTGATAAAAAGAAGCCAGATTTTGAAGAGTACCTTGAAGCCACATTTGGTTGCATTTATTCAAGCTGAGGACGCGGTCGCTGTGGCTTAGGCAAGAAACCGAGAAAGACAGTGAACATGAGTGCCAAATGTGTAATCTGGGCGTAGTTGAGACCCTTGGACACATTTATCAAAGTGTTCAAAATACCAGTCTAATAATATACGAATTAACGATTTAACGGGATTATGATGGGAAAGTGGGATGGTGAATGAAGGATGCGTGGTTAGTGGGTGACACGAAGGAGAGGGTTAGTATGCTTATCGGGGAGATTGTGAAGAATGAGGTACGCGATGTCATCAAGCAGCTCGTCTCAAAGTGTTGGAAGGAGAACAGAGGCGTGGGGGATAAGAAGGCATTTAGGGGTGTAGTGGTTGAGGTATAAAGGCCATTTACCAACCAGCCTGGTTGGTCCGGATCTCTTAGCCTCGTGGTAAATGGGTCGCTTTGTGTGCTAGAGGTCGACGGTTCGAACCCCGGCTCCCGCACTTATCTCTCCACCTGTTACATTTGGGGGTTCGTCCAAACCTCAGCAGTAGGTGGCACTGCGGGTGTTTCGACCGCTCTGAGGGAGGAACCTGGGTGAGATTCACATGTGGTGAATCTCAAAAGAAGGGGCGAGTAGTGTAGCGGTCAAGGTATAAAGGCCATTTACCAACCAGCCTGGTTGGTCCGGATCTCTTAGTCTCGCGATAAATCGGTTGCTTTGTGTGCTAGAGGTCGACCGTTTGAACCCCGGCTCCCGCACTTATCTCTCCCCCTGTTACATTTGGGGGCTCGTCCAAACCTCAGCAGTAGGTGGCACTGCGGGTGTTTCGACCGCTCTGAGGGAGGAACCTGGATGAGATTCACATGTGGTGAATCTCAAAAGAAGGGGCGAGTAGTGTAGCGGTCGAGGTATAAAGGCCATTTACCAACCAGCCTGGTTGGTCCGGATCTCTTAGTCTCGTGGTAAATCGGCCGTTTTGTGTGTTAGAGGTCGACGGTTCGAACCCCGGCTCCCGCACTTATCTCTCGTCCTGTTACAAGGAGAATAGGGGTAATCAAGGCCTTCTCTCTTGTCACACAAATCAGCGGACTGCCGAGGTGTTATTATTATACCATTACAAACGTGATAGAAGTAATGGGTATGGACTGACTGTTTTGGTCACTCGATGTTTATGAAACGAGTCCAAGAATTTTCCGTTTTGCCGAGTCTCTGGCGACGCGAAACTGGACATTCGTACACGAGTTTCATAAATAACGTGTGACCAAATCATGAATTTCATATTCTGTTTATCACATGACGCCACTGTTAGCTAAAACACATCTTTTAGATAGAAAAGGGTTAAATAATTGAATTTCACTTTGAACGTCATGCGTCATAAATCAATATAACGTAAGTACAAGAATGTCAAGTTGATGTTCTGAAATAGCATTAATTTAACCAATCAGAAAGTGTTTTTTTTTAAACAACTACCCTTTGACTACTCGCCCTGTAATCACGTACGACAGTGCAATGTCACATCATTCCCATGCTGTATTCCTTCAGATCAACCCTATTATAACACTATCTTGGCCTGCAATGAGCCCCGATTTGAATCCCTTAGAACACATTTGGGACTTTCTTGGGCGTTGTGTTCAAGCAAGAGATCCGCCTGTACAGAATTTGGCCGATTTGTAAGCTGCATTGCACGAGGAGAGGCAGAAGTTGCATCTGGAGCGTATCAGAAGGCTCACTGGTAGCATTAGGATGGGGGTTTAGGCTGTCATCCGGGCACGTGGCGGATACACTCGCTACTGACGTCAGACACTGCTATTGTGTCCAGGGGATCACACGTTATATTTTTGTCAGTAATTACCGGCATTATTTCATCATGGACCGTTCGAGCACCATACTTGTCGAGAGAACATTTTTCCATCAAAAACCTTAGTGACAGATATGTGTAATTAGCACCATTAGAATACTGCATATTTGCATCAATGTGTTGTCTTTCATTTGTCAATAGACCACTCTTTCCGCAAACAATAAATTTTGGCCATCTGGGAGATAGCATGAAAGTAATGACAGTTTCTATTAACACCACTGCGAAAAACGGAGGGTTCTTAATTAAGTTCCGGGTATGTAGAATGTATTAAACGAGCAATTCTGTTGCTTGTCTCAGCTTTATTGTTATTGTTTCGTAGTTATCTCATCAACGATGGCGTTCATCAACAGACTTGTGCGTCTTTACTTTCCGCCTGAATTCTCACAGAAGGAGATGCAACAATTCCTGATACATATTGACAACAAGCAAATTAGTTTACGAACTTCGCAGAGCACAGTGAAACGAAACAATGTATAACGGCAAGATAATATCTCGCCGAGGCGAAATATATTATCTCGTCTCGACGAAATAAATTATCTTGCCCCCTCCCCCCCCCCCCCCTTGGGTGAGGGTGGAGGGTGACGTTGCGTTAACCGTTTTCGTCAGATCACCGAAGTTAAGCAACTCCTTGCCTGTTAAGCAAGTTAAGCATCGAGCCCGGTTAGTCCTCGGATGGGTGACCCTCTGAGCGATCGATTCGGACTCCCGCGTTGTGTCCTTGGGCAAGGCACTTAACCCCGATTGTCTACATGGGGGCACGATGACGCCGTGTACTAAGGCGTACTGCACGTCGATGGTGCTCGTGTCTTAAACCAATCTAACCCTGCTTGTGCTGTAGTGCGGAGTTACGATGTTGGGGAGTTTGCAGCTGATCGTCGTTGCTCGGTGGTTCTCTCCGAGTACTCCGGCTTCCTCCGCCCGTAAAACTGTCACGGTCATGATTAGCCAGTGTGCATAAGTATGTGACCTTAAACACCAATAAATAAATAAATAAATAAATAAATAAATAAATAAATAAATATCTCGCCCCAGCGAGATATTATATAGCCTCGGCGAAATAATATCTCGCCGGGGCGAAAAAATATCTCGCCGAGGCGAGATATTATTTCGCCGAGGCGAGATAAATAAGAGCAGTCAGAAAAAACAGGGGGTGCTTAATTAATTTCCAGGTGTAAAATTGAGAGTATTCAGAAAAGGGGCCATACCAGTAAGCCGATAAAATTTCATTACCAAAACAGGCAAGGCGTAATATTGGGAACGATAGGGTGGTGCTTTAGTCCGTCGGCAACCTCGTCAGTGTTATAAACATTTACCAGTTATTTAACCCTTTTACCCAACGTAACCGTTAAAACCGTCCAGTGCGATTCACAAAAATCAACATCCATTTTTCATTAACTGTTTTCACTTTTTGTCTCCAAAACATAGCTTATGATCCCTCATTGGAACGAGCTCAACGAGGGGTCATAAGCTATATTTTGACGCAAAAAATGGAAAAAATTAGTTATTTTTATTTGCAAGTGTCGTCTGCCTTTCGTGCTAGGCAAAGGGTTAAAAAGTAATTTATTAGTATTGAATGAGAATCAAGTACTTCGTGCAGGTACGTATTTTTGACATCAAAATATGAGAGGAAACACAACAGTAGTCACTAAATTTATTTTAATCAGACCCGCCATGCTTAATCGAGAAGCTGGGTATTGTCGAAAACACCCACAATCGACAACAATTTCAAAAGGGACAATTATGGGTTTCGATTACAACTTTACTCATGAAATATTAACTTGGAAAACAGAATTTACTGCGACCAGTAAATTTGAGTCCATGTGAAAATTGTGAAAGCATCAGAACTAAATTATATCGGAAGAGAATTTAAAGAGACTTATTTTGGGGAGTAAAATATCTTTAAAAGAAATCAGAAATGGGTTTTCTTAAATAGCGTTTAATGATTTTCAGGATTCAGATAAAAATTTGAAACCGGAAAGAACTCTTCTGTACACAGCATTAAATGTGTTCTTAAAACGAATTAGCAATGGATTTTGTTTGCTCTGTCCACTCTTTTGGGAGAAGAAATACATGTATGAACTTTAGAAATGCATTTGGGTTATAAAATGAAATTTCAAGCAATTCTGAAAACTGCACTTAGTGTGACCCCAGTGAACTGGACCCAACGTATTAACTTCCACAGCGTTTCGACTCATTTGTATTGGCCTTACGTTCACGTGCCATATAAAACTTGAGTTATGAGTGTAACCCACTTTCAACTATTGTTGCCTCGCCAAATTTTTTGAGAATAAAAATACATGTATGATTTCGGCAATGCATTATGGGATCATAAAATGTGTTTTCCAGCAATTCTGAAAAAATGTTCTCAATCACCTTTGTGACCTTGACCCAAATTTTGAACCTCCTTTCTACTCATTTAGTGTTGGTCTCAGGTCCATACATCATACTATGCTTGAGATATGACCATGCACTATTTTCATTATTTTTGGCTTCGCCTTTTTTAATGTGTGGAAATTCATTTATTTATTTATTTATTTATTTATTTATTTATTTATTTATTTATTTATTTATTTATTTATTTATTTATTTATTAGGGTTTATGACAAAAGGGTCACCTCGTGTCGGACAGTTTTACGGGTGGAGGAAGCCGGACTACCCAGAGAGAACCAACAACCGAGAAATAGTGAGCAACTGTCAGTCTCCCCAACATACTAACTCCACACAAGCAGGGTTAGCATTGGTTGAAGAAAAGTGGACCATCAACGTGCACTACGCCTTAGTACACAACGCCACCGTGACCCAGGTGGGCAATGGGGGTGAGGTGTTTTGCCCAAGGACACAGCGCGATTGCCGCAGGTGGGATTCGAACCGAGGACCTCTTGGCTTGCAGCCTGCACCTCTACATACTGAGCCACCGTGCCCCCAGTTATTTTGTTAAAACAACAAAGTTGTCTTGGTATAACAGCTTAACTATCTCGGTATAACTACCTAGATTTCTTGTTACAATCGCTCAGCTGTCTTGTTTTAACAACTTAATCACTAGTGGGAACTCCCGGAATTGAAGCAGTGCTTGTTTACTGTGGTAAACAAGCTCTGTTTTACTGGTAAAGTTTGGTGTTTAAAGTCACATATTTCTGTACAATGTAGGGCTGCAAAGTTACGTCTTACTCACGATACAATATGTATCGCGATTGTTTTTAACGATTCGATTTTTTCACGATACATTACATGCAGTACATTGAGAGTGAATTATCAGTAATAAAAGGCCCACAAACTGCACAGAGTCCAACTTTCATTTGGCCAGCAACATCCAATTTCTTTTTTAGTGCTTGAGAAAGACAATCAAGTTTCAGCCAATGGATCTCTCTGGGAGTCTGGGTTCAACTCAGAGGTGAGAGGTCTGTTGCCTCAAACTATGCTTATAATTTAGACAGAGTTGATATTTTACTGAAATACAAATGAACAAGTGGAATCACAGGAATCTGAAATTCTACCAGTATAGCTATAATTCACTTTCAACGTGATATTTACGTTCCCAACGTAATCCCCTTCTATCAGTATAGCTATAATTTACTTTCAACGTGATATTTACGTTCCCAGCGTAATCCCCTTCTGAAGGGGATTACGTTGGGAACGTAAATATCACGTTGAAAGTGAATTATAGCTTTACTGGTAGAATTTCAGACTCCTGTGGTGGAATTATAAGTTGGAAAAACACAAAATAGACTTGTTGGGCCTGAAAATGTTCCTTCTGACTACATTATGCCAACCTTCTGGAAGTGTATCGTGATACACATGAAACGATACGATATGCGTATCATATACAAATGTATCGCGATGCATTGAAATCGCGATGAATCGTTGCAGCCCTTTTACAATGTCTCGAAGCATGAGTGACTAAAACAGAGCTTGTTTGTAACTTAATATAATTCAGAGTGTGATGTTGATCCGCTGCCGTATATTATGACCGTGCATTGAGTTCAGTCTTTGGAACCCATTAACGACTAAAAAAAGTCTAAGTTGAAAGAGTGAAAAAGGTCTATAACTCTACAAAAAATGTCTGTAAGAAGCTCACGCTACATAGGTATCGTCCCCATGGTGCTCTATCACAACAATTTAGTTAAATTGTTATAACAACTTCACTATCGTGTTATAACATCTTAGCTATTTTATTGATAACTTGTTATAATAACTTAGCTGTTTTGTTATAACAACTTAGCTATCCTGTTATAACAATTTAGCTATATTGTTATACCAACTTAGCTATCGTGTTATAACAGTTTTCCTATGTTACTGCTATCTTGTTATAACAACCTCGCTATCTTGTTGTAACAACTTAACTATCGTGTTATTACAGCCTAGCTGTGTTGTTGCTATCTTGTTATAACTACCAGACTACCCTGTTATAACAAGTTAGTTATCTTGTTATAGCAACATTACTATCTTGTTATGACAACTTAGCAGGGCTCAAAATAAGTGGTTTCGCATCGCTATTTGCTATGCAAAACACGCTAAAAGCTACACAATTTTCAATTATGTATAGCATTTTGCGATACAATATATTCAACTGCAGCCTATTAGGCTGCAGTTGAATATCTTGTATTGCAAAATGTAAAAATGAAAATTTGCAACAAACTTTGCAAGCTATTTCACTGATGCTTTACTCCTGATATAAGATTAACTCTCCGTCTCGCATTAGCAACTTCATATGTAACATGAATTTTATTGGTTTAAATTCATCCTGCATTATTTCTGCATTTTGCATAAAATACCCAGTCAAAACAACTTTAAGCCCATCAAATTAAGAGATGTTACGAATTTGGAAATATCTAAGTCCATGCAGTTGTTAAAGGCAGTTAAGTTGAAAAACATAGCTAGTGCTTCACGTGTTGCAGCTCATTTGAAAAAGTACAGAAATGGATGGACATTATTCTATCTGCTCAGAAGAGTTCAATACAAAACAGTATGGCATAACTCCAGTATACAAGAACTGCTATACAATTTAAACAAAATGCTATTCATTTTTCGGAAATGTGTAGCATTTTGCTAAGCATAGAAAAAAAAGGTATTTTGAGCTCTGCAACTTGGCTATCTTGTAACAGCTTACTATAAAATTTGGTTGGCGATAAAACGCTGCCATACAAAGCATCAAGACAGAACAATTTGTGTTGGAGTTACTGTGCGGATATAGGAGTGAGGAGTAGACAACACTATGACATATGTTGCTGAACCAGAAAAACATACATGATCTTGTGACTGTCTTGCAGTAAGGCTCTGTGAAGCTTCGAGATTCGATTCGATTTCGAATCTTAAGTCAGTATTCGGTTCTTTACGAAATCGGCAGCCCGATTCGTTTTCCTTCGAATCTTTTCACTGGAATTTCGCTTGGCATCAATCATTTTAGTCGTCTTACAAAACGTATAGCTGAAATAGAAATTGTACACAAATAATGTCGAAAATAAAGACTGAGTGTAATTCGCGCTTTATTAACATGAAGAGCATCTGAATGCATGCCACCATCCATGCTAATTCCAGTTTTTCTAGTCATTACTATAGTTCGTCGCCTGAGTGCTAGAATGTTCTATGTCCCCTGTGGGACATAGAACATTCTAGCACTCAGACGACGTAGTGTTGAAAGCAAATTTAATGTTCCCAAGCAATATTGACGATGAGCTTACGGTTGTCAGCGGCTATCCACGTGCTGTACCCAGTATAGGATGGGTACGGGACCACTCGCCCGCGGGCCAACTCGCCCCCTGGGGGCGAGTTGCCCCGGTTTTGGGGGTGAGTTGGCCCACTTCGAAAATTATCGTTATTTATTTATTTTTTATTTGAATTAAATTGAATTATTTTATATTTCCTGTTACTTACAGTTTTCTGAATTAGTAATCCCAATTATATTCCAATTATATCCGATTTTCTTTTAATCATCGTGACACATTTGATGCTCTATACAACAGAACACCGCCAGAGTCGTCAAAACTCAGGCAACTGGCAGATTATGTTCAGCAACAGTGGGTTGACTCAACCGCCTTTGGAATCCAAGAGTGGAGCATTTTCGGACATACAGTGAGGACTAATAATGATATTGAAGGTCAGTATTTCTAAAATAAATTCTCCTTTTCTTAATTTCTAGAAATTGACATAAAAAAGTTACATTTTAACTTAAACTTAAAGATAGTATGTAATGATACAAACTTAAATTTATATTTATTTATTTAAATTTATATTTATTTATTTAAATTTATTTATTTATATAATATTTATTATTAGTATTTGTATTTAATGGTTAACTTTTTTCGGCAGGGATGTGAGTTTCTACAAACTGGTCCCAATACTTCAGAAAGAGGCAGAGACGGTGGAATTGCGCGTCAGAGCTGCAGATTTGGAAACGGATACACGAACAAAATACACGAATGTTACTCATTTCTCAACACCCATCATGACCAATCCTCGTTATTCTGGCCCACCAGAAAGGGGGCGAGTTGGCCCGGGGCGGGTTGGCCCAGGGGCGAGTTGGCAACCAGAAAGGGGGCGAGTTGGCCCGGGGACGAGTGGTCCCATTACGGGACCACTCGCCCCCGGGCCAACTCGCCCCCTTTCTGGTTGCCAACTCGCCCCTGGGCCAACTCGCCCCCTTTCTGGTGGGCCAACCCGCCCCCGGGCCAACTCGCCCCCAGATGGAATAACGAGGATTGGTCATCATGGGTGTTGAGAAATGAGTAACAACGCGCGATTTCAAAAATTATTTTGTTTATTTTAAAAAAAATCTCTCAGTTATTAACGATAATATAATTTACCTCTCAATTTTTACGTAACATAAATAATGAATTTTTATCAAGCATATAATATTTATTTCCAAAAGTATAATAAGTCTACTTCTTTACATAAACAGATGAACATTTCCTTAAAAAGGCTGCCGTTGACAGTTCTGGGGGATCTGCCATATATTTATCCCAATATTGTTGAATCTTTTGAGCCATCTTCGTGTATTTTGTTCGTGTATCCGTTTCCAAATCTGCAGCTCTGACGCGCAATTCCACCGTCTCTGCCTCTTTCTGAAGTATTGGGACCAGTTTGTAGAAACTCACATCCCTGCCGAAAAAAGTTAACCATTAAATACAAATACTAATAATAAATATTATATAAATAAATAAATTTAAATAAATAAATATAAATTTAAATAAATAAATATAAATTTAAGTTTGCATCATTACATACTATCTTTAAGTTTAAGTTAAAATTTAACTTTTTTATTTCAATTTCTAGAAATTAAGAAAAGGAGAATTTATTTTAGAAATACTGACCTTCAATATCATTATTAGTCCTCACTGTATGTCCGAAAATGCTCCACTCTTGGATTCCAAAGGCGGTTGAGTCAACCCACTGTTGCTGAACATAATCTGCCAGTTGTCTGAGTTTTGACGACTCTGGTGGTGTTCTGTTGTATAGAGCATCAAATGTGTCACGATGATTAAAAGAAAATCGGATATAATTAGTCTATAATTGGGATTACTAATTCAGAAAACTGTATGTAACAGGAAATATAAAATAATTCAATTTAATTCAAATAAAAAAATAAATAAATAACGATAATTTTCGAAGTGGGCCAACTCACCCCCAAAACCGGGCCAACTCGCCCCCAGGGCGAGTGGCCTCGTACCTGTGTTCACAGAGACTAATTAATAGAATCATGAGTAGACATTTCAGTAACAGTTCAATATTGTCAGGTTAACCGTTACGATGTAAGCGTCGTCAGTACAAATCTCACGACGTCTTTCATTTTTTACTAAAGCAACCGAATGAATTTATTTAATAGCAAGGTCATGTTTAATGTCAGTAATATTTTTTTTCAGTGTCCGAAGAATATCGTTGCCCCAATGAATCCAAACAACAGGGAATTCTTCACACCTTTCACGAAAAGTGCTATCAGTTTATTAACAATGAAGTGAGGTGGGCGGAGGCGAGGAGAATTTGCAAAGATTATGGCGGCAATCTTCTGGAAATTAAAGACCCGACAACCCAGAATTGGATATATTACGTACTTACTGAATTAGATCCAATGAGGCACTGGGACCGAAATGGAATGTGGCTCGGTGCCCACGATCGCCATACAGAAGGCGAGTTCGAATGGGCTAGCAACGGTATTTATTTTATATCAGTTGGCGACATTTCTCTTTAATATACTAAACGAACATTGGGTTGGAGGAACATGAAATTTATCAAGATAGCAGATGTGGTGAGCCTCTCCCAACATTGCACCGGTTTGGGAATATGCGCACGTTTCTACAAACATACATTCCTTAACCCTTTACTCAACGAATTGGCCACATCCGCGTGCGTAATGTGCAAATTCGACAGCTGAAAAAATATTAGTTTTCAAAAAATTTCAACAAAACCATATCATCGAGCTCGTTCCAATGAGGGGTCACAGGATATGGTTTTATTGAACTTTTTTGAAAAATTAAAAAAAAGAATATTTAAAATAGTAAATTTTGATATCGTCTGCTCTGGGTAAAGGGTTAATTATGTACCATACAAAACGTTTCGAACAAGACCGGAATTTTAAACTTTCTATGGGTATCTCTCTTTAATCAGCCCCAAAAATGGGCTAAGGAGTGTTTTTTAATGCCCTTACTAATTTGAAACGTTATCCCCCATAAATTCTGCGTCCGGTGAAAGAAGTTTATCTGTGATATACCCATTGGGCGCTGTTGGTGCTCAATATATCAAAATGTTTGACCTTTAGCAGCCTGTGGAGGGTTAACAAACGCTTATCGGAATATTTTGTCCATGCAACCTGTAATGTCACACCAAGACCTGCGAATGGCCAATTGTTCTTGATAATCTACAAGATGTGTTTTGAGAAATCCACAGAAGACATGGATTTTTAAGGGGTGCCTATTTTAGGTAGCCCAAAATTCTTGTTTTTTAATACCCTCATTGCTTACAAATGGTCCTCGATGAATTCCACTTCCAATGTATATGTTTTTTTTTATCTCTCAGGTGCCCTTTGGGTGCAGTGGGTGTCCTAAACAGACCATTTTATTAAAATTTAGATGTTTGGCTGCCTGTGGATGGTTAACAAATGCCTATCCCAACATCTCTTGTATAGCAATTGTAGTGCCGCAGTAAAAAAATCTTCCAAAAGGCGTTTTGAAAAAGTGACGAAAACCCCTAATTTTGACAGTTTTTTTTGTAAATGCTGGCAAAATAAAGGTTAAATCGAAAATTCCGGTTGGGTACATTGTTAGATTTTGTACCACTCTATGTGTGTGTAAATCTGTGAAGATCAATTTGAAAATGGCTTCAGAATCGTACGGACAAAATGTGACCCATATAGAGATGTGTTTTCACTGGCTATGGCCGAGCGCGGTGGCTCAGTGGTAGACTGTTGGACTCTATGCTAGAGGTCCCGAGTTCGTTCCCCTTTCGGGACGACCCGCGCTGTGTCCTTGAGCAAGGCACTTTATCCCGGTTGTCCACATGGGGACACGATGACGCCGTGTACTAAGGCGTACTGCACGTCGATGGTGCACATGTCTTCAACCGCTGTAACCCTGCTGGGGCGGAGCTTGAATTGAGTTAGAATGTTGAGGAGCTGACAGATGCTCGGTGGTTCTCCCAGGGTATTCCGGCTTTCTCCACCCGTAAAACAGTCACGGTCACGATTGTGCATATGTATGTGACCTTAAACACCAATAAATAAATAAATAAATAACTGTCTATGGCCAGAGCCGGGGAGAGGAAATTCGGGCCTCTGGGTTAATCCTCTGACGGGCCCCCCTTTCGAAAGTGTCGGGATACAGATGTTAAAATTCTTGAAATGAAGAATTTTTGAAGCGATAACACTGGGTCTAGTGCATATGTCTATAGATAACAATCTATTAACCCTTTACCCAATGCAACGGCCAAAACCGGCCAGCGCTATTCACAAAAATTGCCATTCGATTTTCATTTTTTGCCTCACAAACATAGCATATGACCCCTCATTGGAACGAGTTCGTTGAACTCGTTCCAATGAGGGGTCATAACCTATGTTTTTGACGCAAAAAAATGAAAAAAATACATATTGAACAAGTATCATCTGCTTTCCAAGTTAAGTAAAGTGTTAGCAAATTGGGCATATCGACGGGGCACCCCCATTCCTTATTTACATGAGTAGCAGCTAATATTCAAATACGACGGGCAGTTTATCTCGCTGTTTCTTGCTCAGTGAGCGGGGGCTAGGCTTGGCACAGCAGTCAGAACTTTGGGGACCCAGACCTGACCCAAGAATTCTGGACTCCTGGGCCAACCGCGGGCCACCCAAAGTTCCAGGTGTTAGGGTTACTACCCTCTTCCTGGCCCTGGCTTTGTCCTTCACATTATTCTGCAATCTGAGACGGAAATATACCTATTTAATCTGTTATCTTCACTGGCTGTGACCTTCACATTCCTCTGTTATCTGAAATGGAAACGTTTTACATTAATCCGTTATCTTGGTAGGCTCTGTGCTTCACATGATTCTGTTATAAGAAATGGAAGCGTACTTCACTTCATTAATCTGTTATTTTGATAGGCTATGACCTTCACAATAGTTTTATTATAAGGAATGGAAACGTGCTCCGTTAATTTGTTATCATGTCTGCCTATGTCATTCACATCACTCTGTTATCTGGAATGGAAGTGTAATACAGTACGTGGAGAGTGGATTGTGACTAAATCACCCGCGGAGTGGAGTTATCACCCAAGCTATAACTTTCAAATTTTGTACATATCGACAAAAAACACAAGCAATGTTTCAGCCAATGGATCTCCGGGTTTAACCCGGAGATCCATTGGCTGGAACTTTGTTTGTGCTGGTTAGGTTTTGCAACACACTTGCAATTATTGCTTGGGTGGAATCTCCATTCTGCGGGTGATTTAGTGATAATACACTCTGCACGTACTGTACATTTAATACGTAATATTGGCAGGTTATACCTTTCAGGTTATTCTATTATCTGAAGTGGTAATATACGTCATTAATCTGTTATCTTCACTAAGTATGACCTTTACATTACCCGACTATCCGAAATAGTAACGTATTTCATTAATCTGTTATCTTGAATTTTTTTCACCACCACATTATTCGACTATCTTCTTTGGTAACGTATTTCATTAATCTGTTATCTTGACTGGCTATGTCCTTCGCATAACTCCATTAGAAGGAACGGAAAGGTACCTCATTAACCCGTTATCTTCACTGGCTATGACCCCACCTTACCCGACCAACTGAAATGGTAACGTACTTTATTAATCTGTTATTTTGACTGGAAAGATGCGTTACATTACGTTATTATCTGAACTGAAAACGTGATTCATTAATCTGTTATTTTCACTTGCTTTGACCTCCATAATCCTCATTAATCTGTCATCTTGATTGGCTACCGCAGCCAAATGACCCGACTATCTGGAATGGAAACGTACTGGCTTTATCTGGTATCGTGACTGGTCATGACCTTCACATTATTGTACTGTACTATCTGAAATGGTAAAGTACTTTGTTAATTTATTATTTACTGGCTATGACAGCCACATTACATGACTGTCTGAAATGGAAACGTATTTCATTAATCTATTATCTTGACTTTCTATAACCGTCATATTACCCGACAGTCTGAAATGAAATATGTGCCTCATTAATCTTTTGTCTTGACTAGCTATAACCTTTACATTACTTGACCATCTTGAATGAAAACATATTTCATTAATCTATTATCTTGACTGGATATGGCCGCCCTATTACACGACTCTCTGAAATAGAAACGTATTTCTTTAATCTGTTATCTTGACTGGCTATGACTGCCATATTACTCGGCAGTCTGAATGAAATATGTACCTCATTAATCTGTTATCTTGACTACCTATAACCTTCACATAACCCGACTATCTTAAATGAAAACGAACTTCATTAATCTGTTATCTTGACTGGCCTTGACCATCACATTACTCTGTTATACCCAATGGAAACATATTTCATTACACCATTATTTTGACTGGCTGTGAGCATCACATTCCCCGCCTATTTGAAATGGAAACATACTTTATTATAAAGAATGAAAAGGAATTTCATTAATCTGTTATCTTGACTGCCTATGTCGTTCACGTTACTCTGTTATGAAGAATGAAAAGGAATTTCACCAATCTGTCACCATGGGTGACTTCGCCCTTCCCATTACTCCATTAATCAGAATGAAAAGGTATTTCATTAATCTGTCATCCAGAGTGGCTGTGTCCTTCGCATTTCGCTTTACTCTATTATAAGGAATGGAAAGGATTTTCATCAATCTGTCAACATGGCTGGCTGTGTCCTTCACTTTACTCTATTAAAAGGAATGGAAAGGAATTTCATTAATCTGTTATCTTGGCTGGTTAGGTCCTTCGTATTATTCTACTGTCTGGAATGCACAAGTTCTTCATTTATCTGTTATCTTGACTGGTTATTACTTTCATATTATTCCACTGTCTGGAATGCACAAGTTCTTCATTAGTCTGTTATCTTGACTGGTTATTACTTTCATATTATTCTACTGTCTGGAATGCACAAGTTCTTCATTTATCTGTTATCTTGACTGGTTATTACTTTCATATTATTCTACTGTCTGGAATGCACAAGTTCTTCATTTATCTGTTATCTTGACTGTTTATTACTTTCATATTATTCTACTGTCTGGAATGCACAAGTTCTTCATTTATCTGTTATCTTGACTGGTTATTACTTTCATATTATTCTACTGTCTGGAATGCACAAGTTCTTCATTTATCTGTTATCTTGACTGGTTATTACTTTCATATTATTCTACTGTCTGGAATGGATACGCCCTTCATTAGTCTGTTATCTTGTCTGCTTATGTCCATCACACCTCTCTATTCTAAAATTGGCAAACGCACTTCATTAATATGTTATCATGACTGACTATTATATTCACTTTACTATACTCCGTTGTATGGCTGCTACTTCACTTTACTATACTCCGTTGTATGGCTGCTACTTCACTTTACTATACTCCCTTGATTGGCTGTGACTTCACATTACTATACTCCCTTGTATGGCTGTTACTTCACATTACTATACTCCCTTGTATGGCTGTTACTTCACATTACTATACTCCCTTGATTGGCTGTGACTTCACATTACTATACTCCCTTGATTGGCTGTGACTTCACATTACTATACTCCCTTCATTGGCTGTGACTTCACATTACTATACTCCCTTGATTGGCTGTGAAATCACATTACTATACATACTCCCTTGATTTGCTGTGATTTCACATTACTACACTCCCTTGATTGGCTATGACTTCACATTACTATACTCCCTCGATTGGCTATGACTTCACAATACCATACTCGCTTGATTGGCTGTGACTTCACATTACTATACTCCCTTGACTGGCTATGACTTCACATTACTATACTTCCTCGATTGGCTGTTACTTCACATTAATATACTCCCTTGTTTGGCTGTGACTTCACATTACTACACTCCCTTGATTGGCTATGACTTCACATTACTATACTCCCTTGATTGGCTATGACTTCACATTACCATACTCGCTTGATTGGCTGTGACTTCACATTACTATACACCTTTGATTGGCTGTGACTTCACATTACTATACTCCCTTGTATGGCTGTTACTTCACATTACTATACTCCCTTGATTGGCTGTGACTTCACATTACTATACTCCCTTGATTGGCTGTGACTTCACATTACTATACTCCCTTGATTGGCTGTGACTTCACATTACTTTACTCCCTTGTTTGGCTGTAACTTCACATTACTACACTCCCTTGATTTGCTGTGACTTCACATTACTATACTCCCTTGTTTGGCTGTGACTTCACATTACTACATTCCCTTCATTGGCTATGACTTCACATTACTATACTCCCTAGATTGGCTATGACTTCACATTACCATACTCGCTTGATTGGCTGTGACTTCACATTACTATACTCCCTTGACTGGCTAGGACTTCACATTACTATACTTCCTCGATTGGCTGTTACTTCACATTAATATACTCCCTTGTTTGGCTGTGACTTCACATTACTACACTCCCTTGATTGGCTATGACTTTACATTACTATACTCCCTTGATTGGCTATGACTTCACATTACCATACTCGCTTGATTGGCTGTGACTTCAAATTACTATACTCCCTTGACTGGCTATGACTTCACATTACTATACTTCCTCGATTGGCTGTTACTTCACATTAATATACTCCCTTGTTTGGCTGTGACTTCACATTACTACACTCCCTTGATTGGCTATGACTTCACATTACTATAGTCCCTTGATTGGCTATGACTTCACATTAAATACTCCCTTGTTTGACTGTGACTTCACATTACAATACTCCCTTGATTGGCTATGACTTCACATTACTATACTCCCTTGATTGGCTATGACTTCACATTACTACACTCCCTTGGATGGCTATGACTTCACATTACTATACTCCCTTGATTTGCTATGACTTCACATTTCTATACTCCCTTGATTGGGTGTCATTTCACATTACTATACTCCCTTGATTGGCTGTGACCATTGTATGGCTGTTACTTCACATTACTACACTCCCTTGATTGGCTGTGACTTCACATTACTATACTCCCTTGAGTGGCTATGACTTCACATTTCTATACTCCCTTGATTGGGTGTTATTTCACATTACTATACTCCCTTGATTGGCTGTGACTTCACATTACTATACTCCCTCGATTGGCTGTTACGTCATATTACTATACTCCCTTGATTGGCTCTGACTTCACATTACTATACTCCTTTGATTGGCTGTGACTTCACATTGCTATACTCCCTTTGATTGGCTGTGACTTCACATTACTATACTCCCTTGATTGGCTGTGACTTCACATTACTATACTCCCTTGATTGGCTGTGACTTCACATTACTATACTCCATTGATTGGCTGTGACTTCACATTACTATACTCCCTTGATTGGCTGTGACTTCACATTACTATACTCCCTTGATTGGCTCTGACTTCACATTACCATACTCGCTTGATTGGCTATGACTTCACATTACTATACTCCATTGATTGGCTGTGACTTCACACTACTATACTCCTTTGATTTGCTGTGACTTCACATTACTATACTCCCTTGATTGGCTATGACTTTACATTACTATACTCCCTTGAATGGCTGTGACTTCGCATTACTATACTCCCTTGATTGGCTGTGACTTCACATTACTATACTCCCTTGATTGGCTGTGACTTCACATTACTATACTACCTTGATTGGCTGTAACTTCACATTAGTATACTCCCTTGATTGGCTGTTACTTCACATTACTATACTCCCTTGATAGGCTGTTACTTCACATTACTATACTGCCCTGATTGGCTGTGACATCACATTACTATACTCCCTCGATTGGCTGCGACTTCACATTACTATACTCCCTTGATTGGCTATGAATTCACATTACTATACTCCCTTGGTTGACTGTGACTTCACATTACTATACTCCCTCGATTGGCTGTTACTTCACACTATTATTCTCCCTCGATTGGCTGTTACTTCACATTATTATTCTCCCTCGATTGGCTGTTACTTCACATTACTGTACTCCCTTGATTGGCTGCAACTGGACTGGCAACGGCCCCATTATTCAGTTATCTGGATTGGTAACATTCATCATTACTATGGTATTTATAAAGGTAACATCCTTCATTACCCTATTATCTCGATTGTTAATGTGCTTCATTACTCTGTTATCTAGATTGTTAACGTCCTTCATTACACAATTATCTAGATTGTTAACGTCCTTCATTGCTCTATTATCTGGATTGTTAACGTCCTTCATTGCTCTATTATCTGGATTGTTAACGTCCTTCATTACTCTGTTATCTGGATTGTTAACGTCCTTCATTACTCTATTATCTGGATTGTTAACATCCTTCATTACTCTATTATCTGGATTGTTAACTTTCTCCATTACCCTATTATCTGGATTGGTATGACCCTTCATTACTCTATCAACTGGATTGTTAACTTTCTCCATTACTCTATTATCTGGATTGGTATCACCCTTCATTACTCTCTTATCTGGATTATTAAGGTCCTTCATTACTCTATTATCTGGATTGTTAACATCCTTCATTACTCTATTATCTAGATTGTTAATGTGCTTCATTACTCTATTATCTGGTTTGTTAACGTCCTTCCTTACTCTACTATCTGGATTGTTAACATCCTTCATTACTCTATTATCTAGATTGTTAATGTGCTTCATTACTCTGTTATCTGCATTGTTAACATCCTTCATTACACTATTATCTGCATTGTTAACGTCCTTCATTACTCTATTATCTGGATTGTTAACGTCCTTCATTACTCTATTATCTGGATTGTTAACATCCTTCATTACTCTATTATCTGGATTGTTAACATCCTTCATTACTCTATTATCTGGATTGTTAACATCCTTCATTACTCTATTATCTAAACGGTTAACGTCCTTCATTACTCTGTTATCTGGATTGTTAACACCCTTCATTACTCTGTTATCTGGACTGTTAACGTCCTTCATTACTCTATTATCTGGACTGTTAACGTCCATCATTACTCTATTATCTGGATTGTTAACGTCTTTCATTACTCTATTATCTGGATTGTTAACACCCTTCATTACTCTGTTATCTGGACTGTTAACGTCCTTCATTACACTATTATCTGGATTGTTAACATATTTCATTACTCTGTTATCTGGATGGTTAACATCCTTCATTACTCTATTATCTGGATTGTTAACATCCTTCATTACTCTATTATCTGGATTGTTAACATACTTCATTACTCTATTATCTGGGTTGTTAACACCCTTCATTACTCTATTATCTGGATTGTAAACACCCTTCATTACCCTATTATCTGGATTGTTAACATCCTTAATTACTCTATTTTCTAAATGGTTAACGTCCTTCATTACTCTGTTATCTGGATTGTTAACGTCCTTCATTACTCTATTATCTGGATTGTTAACATCCTTCATTACTCTATTATCTGGATTGTTAACATCCTTCATTACTCTAATATCTGGATTGTTAACGTCCTTCATTACTCTATTATCTCGATTGTTAACATACTTCATTACTCTATTATCTGGATTGTTAACATCCTTCATTACTCTATTATCTGTATTGTTAACATCCTTCATTACTCTATTATCTGGATTGTTAACATACTTCATTACTCTATTATCTGGATTGTTAACATCCTTCATTACTCTATTATCTGTATTGTTAACATCCTTCATTACTCTATTATCTGGATTGTTAACATCCTTCATTACTCTGTTATCTGGATTGTTAACACCCTTCATTACTCTATTATCTGGATTGTTAACATACTTCATTACTCTATTATCTGGATTGTTAACACCCTTCATAACTCTATTATCTGGATTGTTAACATACTTCATTACTCTATTATCTGGATTGTTAACATCCTTCATTACTCTATTATCTGTATTGTTAACATCCTTCATTACTCTATTATCTGGATTGTTAACATACTTCATTACTCTATTATCTGGATTGTTAACATCCTTCATTACTCTATTATCTGTATTGTTAACATCCTTCATTACTCTATTATCTGGTTTGTTAACATCCTTCATTACTCTATTATCTGTATTGTTAACATACTTCATTACTCTATTATCTGGTTTGTTAACACCCTTCATTACTCTATTATCTGGATTGTTAACATACTGCATTACTTTATTATCTGGTTTGTTAACATCCTTCATTACTCTATTATCTGGATTGTTAACATCCTTCAATACTCTATTATCTGGTTTGTTAACATCCTTCATTACTCTATTATCTGGATTGTTAACATCCTTCATTACTCTATTGTCTGGATTGTTAACGTCCTCCATTACTCTATTATCTGGATTGTTAACACCCTTCATTACTCTATTATCTGGTTTGTTAACATCCTTCATTACTCAATTATCTGGATTGTTAACATCCTTCATTACTCTATTGTCTGGATTGTTAACATCCTTCATTACTCTGTTATCTGGATTGTTAACACCCTTCATTACTCTATTATCTGGATTGTTAACATACTTCATTACTCTATTATCTGGTTTGTTAACATCCTTCATTACTCTATTATCTGTATTGTTAACATACTTCATTACTCTATTATCTGGTTTGTTAACACCCTTCATTACTCTATTATCTGTATTGTTAACATCCTTCATTACTCTATTACCTGGATTGTTAACGTCCTTCATTACTCTATTATCTGGATGTTAACATACTTCATTACTCTATTATCTGGATTGTTAACATCCTTCATTACACTATTATCTGTATTGTTAACATACTTCATTACTCTATTACCTGGATTGTTAACACCCTTCATTACTCTATTATGTGGATTGTTAGCATCCTTCATTACTCTATTATCTGGATTGTTAACATACTTCATTACTCTATTATCTGGATCGTTAACATCCTTCATTACTCTATTATCTGGATTCTTAACATCCTTCATTACTCTATTATCTGGATTGTTAACACCCTTCATTACTCTATTATCTGGATTGTTAACATCCTTCATTACTCTATTATCTGGATTGTTAACATACTTCATTACTCTATTATCTGGATTGTTAACGTCCTCCATTACTCTATTATCTGGATTGTTAACACCCTTCATTACTCTGTTATCTGGACTGTTATCGTCCTTCATTAGTCTATTATCTGGATTGTTAACATCCTTCATTACTCTATTATGTGGATTGTTAACGTCCTTTATTACTCTATTATCTGGATTGTTAACACCCTTCATTACTCTGTTATCTGGACTGTTAACGTCCTTCATTACACTATTATCTGGATTGTTAACATATTTCATTACTCTATTATCTGGATTGTTAACATCCTTCATTACACTATTATCTGGATTGTTAACATCCTTCATTACTCTATTATCTGGATTGTTAACATACTTCATTACTCTATTATCTGTGTTGTTAACACCCTTCATTACTCTATTATCTGGATTGTAAACACCCTCCGTTACCCTATTATCTGGATTGTTAACATCCTTAATTACTCTATTATCTGAATGGTTAATGTCCTTCATTACTCTATTATCTGGATTGTTAACATCCTTCATTACTCTATTATCTGAATGGTTAACGTCCTTCATTACTCTGTTATCTGGATTGATAACGTCCTTCATTACTCTATTATCTGGATTGTTAACATACTTCATTACTCTATTATCTGGATTGTTAACATCCTTCATTACTCTAATATCTGGATTGTTAACGTCCTTCATTACTCTATTATCTGGATTGTTAACATACTTCATTACTCTATTATCTGGCTTGTTAACGTCCTTCATTACTCTATTATCTGTATTGTTAACATCCTTCATTACTCTATTATCTGGATTGTTAACATACTTCATTACTCTATTATCTGGATTGTTAACATCCTTCATTACTCTATTATCTGGATTGTTAACATCCTTCATTACTCTATTATCTGGATTGTTAACATCCTTTATTACTCTGTTATCTGGATTGTTAACACCCTTCATTACTCTATTATCTGGATTGTTAACATCCTTCATTAATCTATTATCTGGATAGTTAACATACTTCATTATTCTATTATCTGGTTTGTTAACATCCTTCATTACTCTATTATCTGGATTGTTAACATCCTTCATTACTCTATTATCTGGATTATTAACATCCTTCATTACTCTGTTATCTGGATTGTTAACACCCTTCATTACTCTATTATCTGGATTGTTAACATCCTTCATTACTCTATTATCTGGATTGTTAACATCCTTCATTACTCTGTTATCTGGATTGTTAACACCCTTCATTACTCTATTATCTGGATTGTTAACATACTTCATCACTCTATTATCTGGATTGTTAACATCCTTCATTACTCTATTATCTGGATTGTTAACATACTTCATTACTCTATTATCTGGATTGTTAACATCCTTCATTACTCTGTTATCTGGATTGTTAATATACTTCATTACTCTATTATCTGGATTGTTAACATCCTTCATTACTCTATTATCTGTATTGTTAACATCCTTCATTACTCTATTATCTGGATTGTTAACATACTTCATTACTCTATTATCTGGATTGTTAACATCCTTCATTACTCGATTATCTGGATTGTTAACATCCTTCATTACTCTGTTATCTGGATTGTTAACATCCTTCATTACTCTGTTATCTGGATTGTTAACACTCTTCATTACTCTATTATCTGGTTTGTTAACATCCTTCATTACTCTATTATCTGTATTGTTAACGTACTTCATTACTCTATTATGTGGATTGTTAACATACTTCATTACTCTATTATCTGGTTTGTTAACATCCTTCATTACTCTATTATCTGTATTGTTAACATCCTTCATTACTCTATTATGTGGATTGTTAACATACTTCATTACTCTATTATCTGGATTGTTAACATCCTTCATTACTCTATTATCTGTATTTTTAACATCCTTCATTACTCTATTATGTGGATTGTTAACATACTTCATCACTCTATTATCTGGTTTGTTAACATCCTTCATTACTCTATTATCTGTATTGTTAACATACTTCATTACTCTATTATCTGGTTTGTTAACATCCTTCATTACTCTTTTATCTGGATTGTTAACATCCTTCATTAATCTATTATCTGGATTGTTAACATACTTCATTATTCTATTATCTGGTTTGTTAACATCCTTCATTACTCTATTATCTGGATTGTTAACATCCTTCATTACTCTATTATCTGGATTATTAACATCCTTCATTACTCTGTTATCTGGATTGTTAACACCCTTCATTACTCTATTATCTGGATTGTTAACATCCTTCATTACTCTATTATCTGGATTGTTAACATCCTTCATTACTCTGTTATCTGGATTGTTAACACCCTTCATTACTCTATTATCTGGATTGTTAACATACTTCATCACTCTATTATCTGGATTGTTAACATCCTTCATTACTCTATTATCTGGATTGTTAACATACTTCATTACTCTATTATCTGGATTGTTAACATCCTTCATTACTCTGTTATCTGGATTGTTAATATACTTCATTACTCTATTATCTGGATTGTTAACATCCTTCATTACTCTATTATCTGTATTGTTAACATCCTTCATTACTCTATTATCTGGATTGTTAACATACTTCATTACTCTATTATCTGGATTGTTAACATCCTTCATTACTCGATTATCTGGATTGTTAACATCCTTCATTACTCTGTTATCTGGATTGTTAACATCCTTCATTACTCTGTTATCTGGATTGTTAACACTCTTCATTACTCTATTATCTGGTTTGTTAACATCCTTCATTACTCTATTATCTGTATTGTTAACGTACTTCATTACTCTATTATGTGGATTGTTAACATACTTCATTACTCTATTATCTGGTTTGTTAACATCCTTCATTACTCTATTATCTGTATTGTTAACATCCTTCATTACTCTATTATGTGGATTGTTAACATACTTCATTACTCTATTATCTGGATTGTTAACATCCTTCATTACTCTATTATCTGTATTGTTAACATCCTTCATTACTCTATTATGTGGATTGTTAACATACTTCATCACTCTATTATCTGGTTTGTTAACATCCTTCATTACTCTATTATCTGTATTGTTAACATACTTCATTACTCTATTATCTGGTTTGTTAACATCCTTCATTACTCTTTTATCTGGATTGTTAACATCCTTCATTACTCTATTATCTGGATTGTTAACATCCTTCATTACTCTATTATCTGGATTGTTAACATCCTTCATTACTCTATTATCTGGATTGTTAACACCCTTCATTACTCTATTATCTGGATTGTTAACATCCATCATTACTCTATTATCTGAATTGTTAACATACTTCATTACTCTATTATCTGGATTGTTAACGTCCTCCATTACTCTATTATCTGGATTGTTAACACCCTTCATTACACTGTTATCTGGACTGTTAACGTCCTTCATTACTCTATTATCTGGATTGTTAACATCCTTCATTACTCTATTATGTGGATTGTTAACGTCCTTCATTACTCTATTATCTGGATTGTTAACACCCTTCATTACTCTGTTATCTGGACTGTTAACATCCTTCATTACTCTATTATCTGGACTGTAAACGTCCTTCATTACTCTATTATCTGGATTGTTAACATCCTTCATTACTCTATTATCTGGATTGTTAACATCCTTCATTACTCTATTAACTGGATTGTTAACATCCTTCATTACTCTATTATCTGGATTGTTAACGTCCTCCATTACTCTATTATCTGGATTGTTAACACCCTTCTAACCTAACATACTTTATTACTCTATTATCTGGATTGTAAACACCCTTCATTACTCTATTATCTGGACTGTTAACGTCCTCCATTACTCTATTATCTGGATTGTTAACACCCTTCTAACCTAACATCCTTCATTACTCTATTATCTGGATTGTTGACACCCTTCATTACTCTATTATCTGGATTGTTAACATCCTTCATTACTCTATTATCTGGATTGTTAACATACTTCATTACTCTATTATCTGGATTGTTAACACACTTCATTACTCTGTTACCTGGACTCTTAACGCCCTTCATTACTCTATTATCTGGATTGTTAACATCCTTCATTACTCTATTATGTGGATTGTTAACATCCTTCATTACTCTATTATCTGGTTTGTTAACACCCTTCATTACTCTATTATGTGGATTGTTAGCATCCTTCATTACTCTATTATCTGGTTTGTTAACACCCTTCATTACTCTATTATCTGGATTGTTAACACCCTTCATTACTCTGTTATCTGGACTGTTAACGCCCTTCATTACTCTATTATCTGGATTGTTAACGTCCACTCATTACTCTGTCATCTGGATTGTTAACGTCCTTCGTTATTCTGTTATCTGGATTGTTAACGCCCTTCATTACTCTATTATCTGGATTGTTAACACACTTCATTACTCTATTATCTGGATTGTTAACGTCCACTCATTACTCTGTCATCTGGATTGTTAACGTCCTTCATTACTCTGTTATCTGGATTGTTAACGCCCTTTATTACTCTATTATCTGGATTGTTAACACACTTCATTTTTCTATTATCTGGATTGTTAACGTCCACTCATTACTCTATCATCTGGATTGTACATCCTTCATTACTCTACTCTCTGGATTGTTAACGTCCTTCATTATTCTGTTATCTGGATTGTTAACATTCTTCATTACACTGTTATTAGGATTGTTAACATCCATCATTACTGTATTATCTGGATTGTTAACATCCTTCATTACTCTATTATCTGGATTGTTAACGTCCTTCATTACTCTGTTATCTGGATTGTTAACATCCTTCATTACTCTATTATCTGGATTGTTAACATCCTTCATTACTCTATTATCTGGATTGTTAACACACTTCATTACTCTATTATCTGGATTGATAACGTCCTTCATTACTCTGTTATCTGGATTGTTAACGTCCTTCATTACTCTGTTATCTGGATCGTTAACGTCCTTCATTACTCTGTTATCTGGATTGTTAACACCCTTCATTACTCTATTATCTGGGTTGTTAACATACTTCATTACTCTATTATCTGGTTTGTTAACGTCCTTCATTACTCTATTATCTGGATTGTTAACATCCTTCATTACTCTATTATCTAGATTGTTTATGTGCTTCATTACTCTATTATCTGGATTGTTAACATCCTTCATTACTCTATTATCTGGATTGTTAACATCCTTCATTACTCTATTATCTGGATTGTTAACATCCTTCATTACCCTATTATCTCGATTGTTAATGTCCTTCATTACACTCTATTATCTGGATTGTTACGTTCCTTCATTACTCTATTATCTGGATTGTTAACACCCTTCATTACTCTATTATCTGGATTGTTACGTTCCTTCATTACTCTATTATCTGGATTGTTAACATCCTTGATTACTCTATTATCTGGATTGTTAACATCCTTCATTACTCTATTATCGGAACGGTTAACGTCCTTCATTACTCTATTATCTGGATTGTTAACACCCTTCATTACTCTGTTATCTTGACTGTTAACGTCCTTCATTACTCTATTATCTGGACTGTTAACGTCCATCATTACTCTATTATCTGGATTGTTAACGTCCTTCATTACTCTATTATCTGGATTGTTAACACCCTTCATTACTCTATTATCTGGACTGTTAACGTCCTTCATTACTCTATAATCTGGATTGTTAACATCCTTCATTACTCTATTATCTGGATTGTTAACATCCTTCATTACTCTATTATCTGGATTGTTAACACCCTTCATTACTCTGTTATCTGGACTGTTAACGTCCTTCATTACTCTATTATCTGGACTGTTAACGTCCTTCATTACTCTATTATCTGGATTGTTAACATACTTCATTGCTCTATTATCTGGATTGTTAACACCCTTCATTACTCTGTTATCTGGACTGTTAACATCCTTCATTACTCTATTATCTGGTTTGTTAACACCCTTCATTACTCTATTATGTGGATTGTTAGCATCCTTCATTACTCTATTATCTGGATTGTTAACGTCCTTCATTACTCTATTATCTGGATTGTTAACATACTTCATTACTCTATTATCTGGATTGTTAACACACTTCATTACTCTGTTACCTGGACTCCTAACGCCCTTCATTACTCTATTATCTGGATTGTTAACATCCTTCATTACTCTATTATGTGGATTGTTAACATCCTTCATTACTCTATTATCTGGTTTGTTAACACCCTTCATTACTCTATTATGTGGATTGTTAGCATCCTTCATTACTCTATTATCTGGTTTGTTAACACCCTTCATTACTCTATTATCTGGATTGTTAACACCCTTCATTACTCTGTTATCTGGACTGTTAACGCCCTTCATTACTCTATTATCTGGATTGTTAACGTCCACTCATTACTCTGTCATCTGGATTGTTAACGTCCTTCGTTATTCTGTTATCTGGATTGTTAACGCCCTTCATTACTCTATTATCTGGATTGTTAACACACTTCATTACTCTATTATCTGGATTGTTAACGTCCACTCATTACTCTATTATCTGGATTGTTAACGTCCTTCATTACTCTGTTATCTGGATTGTTAACGCCCTTTATTACTCTATTATCTGGATTGTTAACACACTTCATGTTTCTATTATCTGGATTGTTAACGTCCACTCATTACTCTATCATCTGGATTGTTAACATCCTTCATTACTCTACTCTCTGGATTGTTAACGTCCTTCATTATTCTGTTATCTGGATTGTTAACATTCTTCATTACACTGTTATTAGGATTGTTAACATCCATCATTACTGTATTATCTGGATTGTTAACATCCTTCATTACTCTATTATCTGGATTGTTAACGTCCTTCATTACTCTGTTATCTGGATTGTTAACATCCTTCATTACTCTATTATCTGGATTGTTAACATCCTTCATTACTCTATTATCTGGATTGTTAACACACTTCATTACTCTATTATCTGGATTGATAACGTCCTTCATTACTCTGTTATCTGGATTGTTAACGTCCTTCATTACTCTGTTATCTGGATTGTTAACGTCCTTCATTACTCTGTTATCTGGATTGTTAACACCCTTCATTACTCTATTATCTGGGTTGTTAACATACTTCATTACTCTATTATCTGGTTTGTTAACGTCCTTCATTACTCTATTATCTGGATTGTTAACATCCTTCATTACTCTATTATCTAGATTGTTTATGTGCTTCATTACTCTATTATCTGGATTGTTAACATCCTTCATTACTCTATTATCTGGATTGTTAACATCCTTCATTACCCTATTATCTCGATTGTTAATGTCCTTCATTACACTCTATTATCTGGATTGTTACGTTCCTTCATTACTCTATTATCTGGATTGTTAACACCCTTCATTACTCTATTATCTGGATTGTTACGTTCCTTCATTACTCTATTATCTGGATTGTTAACATCCTTCATTACTCTATTATCTGGATTGTTAACATCCTTCATTACTCTATTATCGGAACGGTTAACGTCCTTCATTACTCTATTATCTGGATTGTTAACACCCTTCATTACTCTGTTATCTGGACTGTTAACGTCCTTCATTACTCTATTATCTGGACCGTTAACGTCCTTCATTACTCTATTATCTGGATTGTTAACGTCCTTCATTACTCTATTATCTGGATTGTTAACACCCTTCATTACTCTATTATCTGGACTGTTAACGTCCTTCATTACTCTATTATCTGGATTGTTAACATCCTTCATTACTCTATTATCTGGATTGTTAACATCCTTCATTACTCTATTATCTGGATTGTTAACACCCTTCATTACTCTGTTATCTGGACTGTTAACGTCCTTCATTACTCTATTATCTGGACTGTTAACGTCCTTCATTACTCTATTATCTGGATTGTTAACATACTTCATTGCTCTATTATCTGGATTGTTAACACCCTTCATTACTCTGTTATCTGGACTGTTAACGTCCACTCATTACTCTGTCATCTGGATTGTTAACATCCTTCATTACTCTACTATCTGGATTGTTAACGTCCTTCATTATTCTGTTATCTGGATTGTTAACATTCTTCATTACACTGTTATTAGGATTGTTAACATCCATCATTACTGTATTATCTGGATTGTTAACATTCTTCATTACTCTATTATCTGGATTGTTAACGTCCTTCATTACTCTGTTATCTGGATTGTTAACATCCTTCATTACTCTGTTATCTGGATTCTTAACATCCTTCATTACTCTATTATCTGGATTGTTAACACACTTCATTACTCTATTATCTGGATTTTTAACGTCCTTCATTACTCTGTTATCTGGATTGTTAACGTCCTTCATTACTCTGTTATCTGGATTGTTAACATCCTTCATTACTCTGTTATCTGGATTGTTAACATCCTTCATTACTCTGTTATCTGGTTTGTTAACGTCCTTCATTACTCTGTTATCTGGATTGTTAACATCCTTCATTACTCTATTATCTGGATTGTTAACGTCCTTCATTACTCTATTATGTGGATTGTTAACATCCTTCATTACTCTATTATCTGGTTTGTTAACACCCTTCATTACTCTATTATGTGGATTGTTAGCATCCTTCATTACTCTATTATCTGGATTGTTAACGACCTTCATTACTCTATTATCTGGATTGTTAACATACTTCATTACTCTATTATCTGGATTGTTAACACCCTTCATTAGTCTATTATGTGGATTGTTAACATCCTTCATTACTCTATTATGTGGTTTGTTAAGACCCTTCATTACTCTAAAATGTGGATTGTTAGCATCCTTCATTACTCTATTATCTGGATTGTTAACGCCCTTCATTACTCTATTATGTGGATTGTTAACATCCTTCATTACCCTATTATCTGGTTTGTTAACACCCTTCATTACTCTATTATGTGGATTGTTAACATCCTTCATTACTCTATTATGTGGATTGTTAACGTCCTTCATTACTCTATTATGTGGATTGTTAACATCCTTCATTACTCTATTATCTGGTTTGTTAACACCCTTCATTACTCTATTATGTGGATTGTTAACGTCCTTCATTACTCTATTATCTGGATTGTTAACACCCTTCATTACTCTATTATGTGGATTGTTAGCATCCTTCATTACTCTATTATCTGGATTGTTAACACCCTTCATTACTCTATTATCTGGATTGTTTGCATCCTTCATTACTCTATTATCTGGATTGTTAACACCCTTCATTACTCTATTATGTGGATTGTTAGCATCCTTTATTACTCTATTATTTGGATTGTTAACACCCTTCATTACTCTATTATCTGGATTGTTAGCATCCTTCATTACTCTATTATCTGTTTTGTTATCATCCTTCATTACTCTATTATGTGGATTGTTAACGTCCTTCATTACTCTATTATGTGGATTGTTAACATCCTTCATTACTCTATTATCTGGTTTGTTAACATCCTTCATTACTCTATTATGTGGATTCTTAACATCCTTCATTACTCTATTATGTGGATTGTTAACGTCCTTCATTACTCTATTATCTGGATTGTTAACATCCTTCATTACTCTATTATGTGGATTGTTAGCATCCTTCATTACTCTATTATCTGGATTGTTAACACCCTTCATTACTCTATTATGTGGATTGTTAGCCTCCTTCATTACTCTATTATCTGGATTGTTAACGTCCTTCATTACTCTATTATCTGGATTGTTAACACACTTCATTTCTCTATTATCTGGATTGTTAACGTCCACCCATTACTCTGTCATCTGGATTGTTAACGTCCTTCATTACTCTGTTATCTGGATTGTTAACGCCCTTCATTACTCTATTATCTGGATTGTTAACACACTTCATTACTCTATTATCTGGATTGTTAACGTCCACTCATTACTCTGTCATCTGGATTGTTAACGTCCTTCATTACTCTGTTATATGGATTGTTAACACCCTTCATTACTCTATTATCTGGATTGTTAACACACTTCATTTTTCTAGTATCTGGATTGTTAACGTCCACTCATTACTCTGTCATCTGGATTGTTAACATCCTTCATTACTCTACTATCTGGATTGTTAACGTCCTTCATTATTCTGTTATCTGGATTGTTAACATTCTTCATTACACTGTTATTAGGATTGTTAACATCCAGCATTACTGTATTATCTGGATTGTTAACATCCTTCATTACTCTATTATCTAGATTGTTAACATCCTTCATTACTCTATTATCTGTATAGTTAACGTCCTTCATTACTCTGTTATCTGGATTGTTAACGTCCTTCATTACTCTGTTATCTGGATTGTTAACATCCTTCATTACGCTATTATCTGGATTGTTAACGTCCTTCATTACTCTGTTATCTGGATTGTTAACGTCCTTCATAACTCTGTTATCTGGATTGTTAACGTCCTTCATTACTCTGTTATCTGGATTGTTAACATCCTTTATTACTCTATTATCTTGATTGTTAACACACTTCACTACTCTATTATCTGGATTGTTAACGTTCTTCATTACTCTATTATCTTGACTGTTAACACACTTCATTACTCTATTATCTGGATTGCTAACGTCCTTCATTACTCTGTTATCTGGATTGTTAACGTCCTTCATTACTCTGTTATCTGGATTGTTAACATCCTTCATTACTCTGTTATCTGGATTGTTAACATACTTCATTACTGTATTATCTGGATTGTTAACATACTTCATTGCTCTATTATCTGGATTGTTAACATCCTTCATTACTCTACTATCTGGATTGTTAACGTCCTTCATTATTCTGTATTCTGGATTGTTAACATTCTTCATTACACTGTTATTTGGATTGTTAACATCCATCATTACTGTATTATCTGGATTGTTACCATCCTTCATTACTCTATTATCTGGATTTTTAACGTCCTTCATTACTCTCTTATCTGGATTGTTAACATCCCTCATTACTCTATTATCTGGATTGTTAACATCCTTCATTACTCTATTATCTGGATTGTTAACATACTTCATTACTCTATTATCTGGATTGTTAACATCCATCATTACTGTATTATCTGGATTGTTAACATCCTTCATTACTCTATTATCTGGATTGTTAACATCCTTCATTACTCTATTATCTGGATTGTTAACATACTTCATTACTCTATTATCTGGATTGTTAACATCCATCATTACTGTATTATCTGGATTGTTAACATCCTTTATTACTCTATTATCTGGATTGTTAACATCCTTCATTACTCTATTATCTGGATTGTTAACATACTTCATTACTCTATTATCTGGATTGTTAACATCCATCATTACTGTATTATCTGGATTATTAACATCCTTCATTACTCTGTTATCTGGATTGTTAACATCCTTCATTACTCTATTATCTGGATTGTTAAATCCTTCATTACTCTATTATCTGGATTGTTAACGTCCTTCATTACTCTATTATCTGGATTGTTAACATCCTTCATTACTCTATTATCTGGATTGTTAACGTCCTTCATTACTCTATTATCTGGATTGTTAGCACCCTTCATTACTCTATTATCTGGATTGTTAACATCCTTCATTACTCTATTATCTGAATTGTTAACATCCTTCATTACTCTATTATCTGGATTGTTAACATACTTCATTACTCTATTATCGGGATTGTTAACATCCATTATTACTGTATTATCTGGATTGTTAACATCCTTCATTACTCTATTATCTGGATTGTTAACATCCTTCATTACTCTATTATCTGGATTGTTAACATACTTCATTACTCTATTATCTGGATTGTTAACATCCTTCATTACTCTATTATCTGGTTTGTTAACACCCTTCATTACTCTATTATGTGGATTGTTAGCATCCTTCATTACTCTATTATCTGGATTGTTAACGTCCTTCATTACTCTATTATCTGGATTGTTAACATACTTCATTACTCTATTATCTGGATTGTTAACACCCTTCATTACTCTGTTATCTGGACTGTTAACGCCCTTCATTACTCTATTATCTGGATTGTTAACATCCTTCATTACTCTGTTATGTGGATTGTTAACATCCTTCATTACTCTACTATCTGGTTTGTTAACACCCTTCATTACTCTATTATGTGGATTGTTAACATCCTTCATTACTCTATTATCTGCTTTGTTAACACCCTTCATTACTCTATTATGTGGATTGTTAGCATCCTTCATTACTCTATTATCTGGATTGTTAACGCCCTTCATTACTCTATTATGTGGATTGTTAACATCCTTCATTACTCTATTATCTGGTTTGTTAACACCCTTCATTACTCTATTATGTGGATTGTTAACATCCTTCATTACTCCATTATGTGGATTGTTAACGTCTTTCATTACTCTATTATGTGGATTGGTAAGATCCTTCATTACTCTATTATCTGGTTTGTTAACACCCTTCATTACTCTATTATGTGGATTGTTAACGTCCTTCATTACTCTATTATCTGGATTGTTAACACCCTTCATTACTCTATTATGTGAATTGTTAGCATCCTTCATTACTCTATTATCTGGATTGTTAACACCCTTCATTACTCTATTATCTGGATTGTTAGCATCCTTCATTACTCTATTATCTGGATTGTTAACACCCTTCATTACTCTATTATGTGGATTGTTAACATCCTTCATTACTCTATTATCTGGTTTGTTAACATCCTTCATTACTCTATTATGTGGATTGTTAACATCCTTCATTACTCTATTATGTGGATTGTTAACGTCCTTCATTACTCTATTATGTGGATTGTACTCTATTATCTGGATTGTTAACGTCCACTCATTACTCTGTCATCTGGATTGTTAACATCCTTCATTACTCTATTATCTGGATTGTTAACGTCCTTCATTATTCTGTTATCTGGATTGTTAACATTCTTCATTACACTGTTATTAGGATTGTTAACATCCATCATTACTGTATTATCTGGATTGTTAACATTCTTCATTACTCTATTATCTGGATTGTTAACATCCTTCATTACTCTATTATCTGAATTGTTAACATCCTTCATTACTCTATTATCTGGATTGTTAACATACTTCATTACTCTATTATCTGGATTGTTAACATCCATTATTACTGTATTATCTGGATTGTTAACATCCTTCATTACTCTATTATCTGGATTGTTAACCCTTAAGTCCTCAGATTAATTTTAAAGTATTTATGGCCTTTTTCTGTTTACATAGTTATTGATGACTTGGCAGTGGTTCTACATCACTGCTGGATGCCTATACAGGCTGCCAGCAGTGATGTAGAACCACTGCCAGGGAAAATTCAGTCTACACACAAGAGTAATAAAAAAGATTACACAAGGGAGCACCTGCTTCAATGCAATATAAAAGTGGCGGGTTTGGGGCTATATGGGGGCTTAAGGGTTAACATCCTTCATTACTCTATTATCTGGATTGTTAACATACTTCATTACTCTATTATCTGGATTGTTAACATCTTTCATTACTCTATTATCTGGTTTGTTAACACCCTTCATTACTCTATTATGTGGATTGTTAGCATCCTTCATTACTCTATTATCAGGATTGTTAACGTCCTTCATTACTCTATTATCTGGATTGTTAACATACTTCATTACTCTATTATCTGGATTGTTAACACCCTTCATTACTCTGTTATCTGGACTGTTAACGCCCTTCATTACTCTATTATCTGGATTGTTAACATCCTTCATTACTCTGTTATGTGGATTGTTAACATCCTTCATTACTCTACTATCTGGTTTGTTAACACCCTTCATTACTCTATTATGTGGATTGTTAACATCCTTCATTACTCTATTATCTGCTTTGTTAACACCCTTCATTACTCTATTATGTGGATTGTTAGCATCCTTCATTACTCTATTATCTGGATTGTTAACGCCCTTCGTTACTCTATTATGTGGATTGTTAACATCCTTCATTACTCTATTATCTGGTTTGTTAACACCCTTCATTACTCTATTATGTGGATTGTTAACATCCTTCATTACTCCATTATGTGGATTGTTAACGTCTTTCATTACTCTATTATGTGGATTGGTAACATCCTTCATTACTCTATTATCTGGTTTGTTAACACCCTTCATTACTCTATTATGTGGATTGTTAACGTCCTTCATTACTCTATTATCTGGATTGTTAACACCCTTCATTACTCTATTATGTGAATTGTTAGCATCCTTCATTACTCTATTATCTGGATTGTTAACACCCTTCATTACTCTATTATCTGGATTGTTAGCATCCTTCATTACTCTATTATCTGGATTGTTAACACCCTTCATTACTCTTTTATGTGGATTGTTAACATCCTTCATTACTCTATTATCTGGTTTGTTAACATCCTTCATTACTCTATTATGTGGATTGTTAACATCCTTCATTACTCTATTATGTGGATTGTTAACGTCCTTCATTACTCTATTGTGTGGATTGTTAACATCCTTCATTACTCTATTATGTGGATTGTTAACATCCTTCATTACTCTATTCTCTGGTTTGTTAACATCCTTCATTACTCTATTATGTGGATTCTTAACATCCTTCATTACTCTATTATGTGGATTGTTAACGTCCTTCATTACTCTATTATCTGGATTGTTAACATCCTTCATTACTCTATTATGTGGATTGTTAGCATCCTTCATTACTCTATTATCTGGATTGTTAACACCCTTCATTACTCTATTATGTGGATTGTTAGCATCCTTCATTACTCTATTATCTGGATTGTTAACGTCCTTCATTACTCTATTATCTGGATTGTTAACACACTTCATTTCTCTATTGTCTGGATTGTTAACGTCCACTCATTACTCTGTCATCTGGATTGTTAACGTCCTTCATTACTCTGTTATCTGGATTGTTAACGCCTTTCATTACTCTATTATCTGGATTGTCAACACACTTCATTACTCTATTATCTGGATTGTTAACGTCCACTCATTACTCTGTCATCTGGATTGTTAACGTCCTTCATTACTCTGTTATCTGGATTGTTAACGCCCTTCATTACTCTATTATCTGGATTGTTAACACACTTCATTTTTCCATTATCTGGATTGTTAACGTCCACTCATTACTCTGTCATCTGGATTGTTAACATCCTTCATTACTCTATTATCTGGATTGTTAACGTCCTTCATTATTCTGTTATCTGGATTGTTAACATTCTTCATTACACTGTTATTAGGATTGTTAACATCCATCATTACTGTATTATCTGGATTGTTAACATTCTTCATTACTCTATTATCTGGATTGTTAACATACTTCATTACTCTATTATCTGGATTGTTAACATCCTTCATTACTCTGTTATCTGGATTGTTAACATCCTTCATTACTCTATTATCTGGATTGTTAACACACTTCATTACTCTATTATCTGGATTGTTAACGTCCTTCATTACTCTGTTATCTGGATTGTTAACGTCCTTCATTACTCTGTTATCTGGATTGTTAACATCCTTCATTACTCTGTTATCTGGATTGTTAACATCCTTCATTACTCTGTTATCTGGTTTGTTAACGTCCTTCATTACTCTGTTATCTGGATTGTTAACATCCTTCATTACTCTATTATCTGGATTGTTAACGTCCTTCATTACTCTATTATGTGGATTGTTAACATCCTTCATTACTCTATTATCTGGTTTGTTAACACCCTTCATTACTCTATTATGTGGATTGTTAGCATCCTTCATTACTCTATTATCTGGATTGTTAACGACCTTCATTACTCTATTATCTGGATTGTTAACATACTTCATTACTCTATTATCTGGATTGTTAACACCCTTCATTACTCTATTATGTGGATTGTTAACATCCTTCATTACTCTATTATCTGGTTTGTTAAGACCCTTCATTACTCTATTATGTGGATTGTCAGCATCCTTCATTACTCTATTATGTGGATTGTTAACGTCCTTCATTACTCTATTATGTGGATTGTACTCTATTATCTGGATTGTTAACGTCCACTCATTACTCTGTCATCTGGATTGTTAACATCCTTCATTACTCTATTATCTGGATTGTTAACGTCCTTCATTATTCTGTTATCTGGATTGTTAACATTCTTCATTACACTGTTATTAGGATTGTTAACATCCATCATTACTGTGTTATCTGGATTGTTAACATTCTTCATTACTCTATTATCTGGATTGTTAACATCCTTCATTACTCTATTATCTGAATTGTTAACATCCTTCATTACTCTATTATCTGGATTGTTAACATACTTCATTACTCTATTATCTGGATTGTTAACATCCATTATTACTGTATTATCTGGATTGTTAACATCCTTCATTACTCTATTATCTGGATTGTTAACCCTTAAGTCCTCAGATTAATTTTAAAGTATTTATGGCCTTTTTCTGTTTACATAGTTATTGATGACTTGGCAGTGGTTCTACATCACTGCTGGATGCCTATACAGGCTGCCAGCAGTGATGTAGAACCACTGCCAGGGAAAATTCAGTCTACACACAAGAGTAATAAAAAAGATTACACAAGGGAGCACCTGCTTCAATGCAATATAAAAGTGGCGGGTTTGGGGCTATATGGGGGCTTAAGGGTTAACATCCTTCATTACTCTATTATCTGGATTGTTAACATACTTCATTACTCTATTATCTGGATTGTTAACATCTTTCATTACTCTATTATCTGGTTTGTTAACACCCTTCATTACTCTATTATGTGGATTGTTAGCATCCTTCATTACTCTATTATCAGGATTGTTAACGTCCTTCATTACTCTATTATCTGGATTGTTAACATACTTCATTACTCTATTATCTGGATTGTTAACACCCTTCATTACTCTGTTATCTGGACTGTTAACGCCCTTCATTACTCTATTATCTGGATTGTTAACATCCTTCATTACTCTGTTATGTGGATTGTTAACATCCTTCATTACTCTACTATCTGGTTTGTTAACACCCTTCATTACTCTATTATGTGGATTGTTAACATCCTTCATTACTCTATTATCTGCTTTGTTAACACCCTTCATTACTCTATTATGTGGATTGTTAGCATCCTTCATTACTCTATTATCTGGATTGTTAACGCCCTTCATTACTCTATTATGTGGATTGTTAACATCCTTCATTACTCTATTATCTGGTTTGTTAACACCCTTCATTACTCTATTATGTGGATTGTTAACATCCTTCATTACTCCATTATGTGGATTGTTAACGTCTTTCATTACTCTATTATGTGGATTGGTAACATCCTTCATTACTCTATTATCTGGTTTGTTAACACCCTTCATTACTCTATTATGTGGATTGTTAACGTCCTTCATTACTCTATTATCTGGATTGTTAACACCCTTCATTACTCTATTATGTGAATTGTTAGCATCCTTCATTACTCTATTATCTGGATTGTTAACACCCTTCATTACTCTATTATCTGGATTGTTAGCATCCTTCATTACTCTATTATCTGGATTGTTAACACCCTTCATTACTCTATTATGTGGATTGTTAACATCCTTCATTACTCTATTATCTGGTTTGTTAACATCCTTCATTACTCTATTATGTGGATTGTTAACATCCTTCATTACTCTATTATGTGGATTGTTAACGTCCTTCATTACTCTATTGTGTGGATTGTTAACATCCTTCATTACTCTATTATGTGGATTGTTAACATCCTTCATTACTCTATTCTCTGGTTTGTTAACATCCTTCATTACTCTATTATGTGGATTCTTAACATCCTTCATTACTCTATTATGTGGATTGTTAACGTCCTTCATTACTCTATTATCTGGATTGTTAACATCCTTCATTACTCTATTATGTGGATTGTTAGCATCCTTCATTACTCTATTATCTGGATTGTTAACACCCTTCATTACTCTATTATGTGGATTGTTAGCATCCTTCATTACTCTATTATCTGGATTGTTAACGTCCTTCATTACTCTATTATCTGGATTGTTAACACACTTCATTTCTCTATTGTCTGGATTGTTAACGTCCACTCATTACTCTGTCATCTGGATTGTTAACGTCCTTCATTACTCTATTATCTGGATTGTTAGCATCCTTCATTACTCTATTATCTGGATTGTTAACATACTTCATTACTCTATTATCTGGATTGTTAACATCCATTATTACTGTATTATCTGGATTGTTAACCCTTAAGTCCTCAGATTAATTTTAAAGTATTTATGGCCTTTTTCTGTTTACATAGTTATTGATGACTTGGCAGTGGTTCTACATCACTGCTGGATGCCTATACAGGCTGCCAGCAGTGATGTAGAACCACTGCCAGGGAAAATTCAGTCTACACACAAGAGTAATAAAAAAGATTACACAAGGGAGCACCTGCTTCAATGCAATATAAAAGTGGCGGGTTTGGGGCTATATGGGGGCTTAAGGGTTAACATCCTTCATTACTCTATTATCTGGATTGTTAACATACTTCATTACTCTATTATCTGGATTGTTAACATCTTTCATTACTCTATTATCTGGTTTGTTAACACCCTTCATTACTCTATTATGTGGATTGTTAGCATCCTTCATTACTCTATTATCAGGATTGTTAACGTCCTTCATTACTCTATTATCTGGATTGTTAACATACTTCATTACTCTATTATCTGGATTGTTAACACCCTTCATTACTCTGTTATCTGGACTGTTAACGCCCTTCATTACTCTATTATCTGGATTGTTAACATCCTTCATTACTCTGTTATGTGGATTGTTAACATCCTTCATTACTCTACTATCTGGTTTGTTAACACCCTTCATTACTCTATTATGTGGATTGTTAACATCCTTCATTACTCTATTATCTGCTTTGTTAACACCCTTCATTACTCTATTATGTGGATTGTTAGCATCCTTCATTACTCTATTATCTGGATTGTTAACGCCCTTCATTACTCTATTATGTGGATTGTTAACATCCTTCATTACTCTATTATCTGGTTTGTTAACACCCTTCATTACTCTATTATGTGGATTGTTAACATCCTTCATTACTCCATTATGTGGATTGTTAACGTCTTTCATTACTCTATTATGTGGATTGGTAACATCCTTCATTACTCTATTATCTGGTTTGTTAACACCCTTCATTACTCTATTATGTGGATTGTTAACGTCCTTCATTACTCTATTATCTGGATTGTTAACACCCTTCATTACTCTATTATGTGAATTGTTAGCATCCTTCATTACTCTATTATCTGGATTGTTAACACCCTTCATTACTCTATTATCTGGATTGTTAGCATCCTTCATTACTCTATTATCTGGATTGTTAACACCCTTCATTACTCTATTATGTGGATTGTTAACATCCTTCATTACTCTATTATCTGGTTTGTTAACATCCTTCATTACTCTATTATGTGGATTGTTAACATCCTTCATTACTCTATTATGTGGATTGTTAACGTCCTTCATTACTCTATTGTGTGGATTGTTAACATCCTTCATTACTCTATTATGTGGATTGTTAACATCCTTCATTACTCTATTCTCTGGTTTGTTAACATCCTTCATTACTCTATTATGTGGATTCTTAACATCCTTCATTACTCTATTATGTGGATTGTTAACGTCCTTCATTACTCTATTATCTGGATTGTTAACATCCTTCATTACTCTATTATGTGGATTGTTAGCATCCTTCATTACTCTATTATCTGGATTGTTAACACCCTTCATTACTCTATTATGTGGATTGTTAGCATCCTTCATTACTCTATTATCTGGATTGTTAACGTCCTTCATTACTCTATTATCTGGATTGTTAACACACTTCATTTCTCTATTGTCTGGATTGTTAACGTCCACTCATTACTCTGTCATCTGGATTGTTAACGTCCTTCATTACTCTGTTATCTGGATTGTTAACGCCTTTCATTACTCTATTATCTGGATTGTCAACACACTTCATTACTCTATTATCTGGATTGTTAACGTCCACTCATTACTCTGTCATCTGGATTGTTAACGTCCTTCATTACTCTGTTATCTGGATTGTTAACGCCCTTCATTACTCTATTATCTGGATTGTTAACACACTTCATTTTTCCATTATCTGGATTGTTAACGTCCACTCATTACTCTGTCATCTGGATTGTTAACATCCTTCATTACTCTATTATCTGGATTGTTAACGTCCTTCATTATTCTGTTATCTGGATTGTTAACATTCTTCATTACACTGTTATTAGGATTGTTAACATCCATCATTACTGTATTATCTGGATTGTTAACATTCTTCATTACTCTATTATCTGGATTGTTAACATACTTCATTACTCTATTATCTGGATTGTTAACATCCTTCATTACTCTGTTATCTGGATTGTTAACATCCTTCATTACTCTATTATCTGGATTGTTAACACACTTCATTACTCTATTATCTGGATTGTTAACGTCCTTCATTACTCTGTTATCTGGATTGTTTACGTCCTTCATTACTCTGTTATCTGGATTGTTAACATCCTTCATTACTCTGTTATCTGGATTGTTAACATCCTTCATTACTCTGTTATCTGGTTTGTTAACGTCCTTCATTACTCTGTTATCTGGATTGTTAACATCCTTCATTACTCTATTATCTGGATTGTTAACGTCCTTCATTACTCTATTATGTGGATTGTTAACATCCTTCATTACTCTATTATCTGGTTTGTTAACACCCTTCATTACTCTATTATGTGGATTGTTAGCATCCTTCATTACTCTATTATCTGGATTGTTAACGACCTTCATTACTCTATTATCTGGATTGTTAACATACTTCATTACTCTATTATCTGGATTGTTAACACCCTTCATTACTCTATTATGTGGATTGTTAACATCCTTCATTACTCTATTATCTGGTTTGTTAAGACCCTTCATTACTCTATTATGTGGATTGTTAGCATCCTTCATTACTCTATTATCTGGATTGTTAACGCCCTTCATTACTCTATTATGTGGATTGTTAACATCCTTCATTACCCTATTATCTGGTTTGTTAACACCCTTCATTACTCTATTATGTGGATTGTTAGCATCCTTCATTACTCTATTATGTGGATTGTTAACGTCCTTCATTACTCTATTATGTGGATTGTTAACATCCTTCATTACTCTATTATCTGGTTTGTTAACACCCTTCATTACTCTATTATGTGGATTGTTAACGTCCTTCATTACTCTATTATCTGGATTGTTAACACCCTTCATTACTCTATTATGTGGATTGTTAGCATCCTTCATTACTCTATTATCTGGATTGTTAACACCCTTCATTACTCTATTATCTGGATTGTTTGCATCCTTCATTACTCTATTATCTGGTTTGTTAAGACCCTTCATTACTCTATTGTGTGGATTGTTAACATCCTTCATTACTCTATTATGTGGATTGTTAACATCCTTCATTACTCTATTCTCTGGTTTGTTAACATCCTTCATTACTCTATTATGTGGATTCTTAACATCCTTCATTACTCTATTATGTGGATTGTTAACGTCCTTCATTACTCTATTATCTGGATTGTTAACATCCTTCATTACTCTATTTTGTGGATTGTTAGCATCCTTCATTACTCTATTATCTGGATTGTTAACACCCTTCATTACTCTATTATGTGGATTGTTAGCATCCTTCATTACTCTATTATCTGGATTGTTAACGTCCTTCATTACTCTATTATCTGGATTGTTAACACACTTCATTTCTCTATTGTCTGGATTGTTAACGTCCACTCATTACTCTGTCATCTGGATTGTTAACGTCCTTCATTACTCTGTTATCTGGATTGTTAACGCCTTTCATTACTCTATTATCTGGATTGTTAACACACTTCATTACTCTATTATCTGGATTGTTAACGTCCACTCATTACTCTGTCATCTGGATTGTTAACGTCCTTCATTACTCTGTTATCTGGATTGTTAACGCCCTTCATTACTCTATTATCTGGATTGTTAACACACTTCATTTTTCTATTATCTGGATTGTTAACGTCCACTCATTACTCTGTCATCTGGATTGTTAACATCCTTCATTACTCTACTATCTGGATTGTTAACGTCCTTCATTATTCTGTTATCTGGATTGTTAACATTCTTCATTACACTGTTATTAGGATTGTTAACATCCATCATTACTGTATTATCTGGATTGTTTACATTCTTCATTACTCTATTATCTGGATTGTTAACGTCCTTCATTACTCTGTTATCTGGATTGTTAACATCCTTCATTACTCTATTATCTGGATTGTTAACACACTTCATTACTCTATTATGTGGATTGTTAGCATCCTTTATTACTCTATTATCTGGATTGTTAACACCCTTCATTACTCTATTATCTGGATTGTTAGCATCCTTCATTACTCTATTATCTGGATTGTTATCATCCTTCATTACTCTATTATGTGGATTGTTAACGTCCTTCATTACTCTATTATGTGGATTGTTAACATCCTTCATTACTCTATTATCTGGTTTGTTAACATCCTTCTTTACTCTATTATGTGGATTCTTAACATCCTTCATTACTCTATTATGTGGATTGTTAACGTCCTTCATTACTCTATTATCTGGATTGTTAACATCCTTCATTACTCTATTATGTGGATTGTTAGCATCCTTCATTACTCTATTATCTGGATTGTTAACACCCTTCATTACTCTATTATGTGGATTGTTAGCATCCTTCATTACTCTATTATCTGGATTGTTAACGTCCTTCATTACTCTATTTTCTGGATTGTTAACACACTTCATTTCTCTATTATCTGGATTGTTAACGTCCACCCATTACTCTGTCATCTGGATTGTTAACGTCCTTCATTACTCTGTTATCTGGATTGTTAACGCCCTTCATTACTCTATTATCTGGATTGTTAACACACTTCATTACTCTATTATCTGGATTGTTAACGTCCACTCATTACTCTGTCATCTGGATTGTTAACGTCCTTCATTACTCTGTTATATGGATTGTTAACACCCTTCATTACTCTATTATCTGGATTGTTAACACACTTCATTTTTCTATTATCTGGATTGTTAACGTCCACTCATTACTCTGTCATCTGGATTGTTAACATCCTTCATTACTCTACTATCTGGATTGTTAACGTCCTTCATTATTCTGCTATCTGGATTGTTAACATTCTTCATTACACTGTTATTAGGATTGTTAACATCCATCATTACTCTATTATCTGGATTGTTAACATCCTTCATTACTCTATTATCTGGATTGTTAACATCCTTCATTACTCTATTATCTGGATTGTTAACACACTTCATTACTCTATTATCTGTATTGTTAACGTCCTTCATTACTCTGTTATCTGGATTGTTAACGTCCTTCATTACTCTGTTATCTGGATTGTTAACATCCTTCATTACTCTATTATCTGGATTGTTAACGTCCTTCATTACTCTGTTATCTGGATTGTTAAAGTCCTTCAGAACTCTGTTATCTGGATTGTTAACGTCCTTCATTACTCTGTTATCTGGATTGTTAACGTCCTTCATTACTCTATTATCTGGATTGTTAACACACTTCACTACTCTATTATCTGGATTGTTAACGTCCTTCATTACTCTATTATCTTGACTGTTAACACACTTCATTACTCTATTATCTGGATTGTTAACGTCCTTCATTACTCTGTTATCTGGATTGTTAACGTCCTTCATTACTCTGTTATCTGGATTGTTAACATCCTTCATTACTCTGTTATCTGGATTGTTAACATACTTCATTACTGTATTATCTGGATTGTTAACATACTTCATTGCTCTATTATCTGGATTGTTAACATCCTTCATTACTCTACTATCTGGATTGTTAACGTCCTTCATTATTCTGTATTCTGGATTGTTAACATTCTTCATTACACTGTTATTTGGATTGTTAACATCCATCATTACTGTATTATCTGGATTGTTACCATCCTTCATTACTCTATTATCTGGATTTTTAACGTCCTTCATTACTCTCTTATCTGGATTGTTAACATCCTTCATTACTCTATTATCTGGATTGTTAACATCCTTCATTACTCTATTATCTGGATTGTTAACATACTTCATTACTCTATTATCTGGATTGTTAACATCCATCATTACTGTATTATCTGGATTGTTAACATCCTTCATTACTCTATTATCTGGATTGTTAACATCCTTCATTACTCTATTATCTGGATTGTTAACATACTTCATTACTCTATTATCTGGATTGTTAACATCCATCATTACTGTATTATCTGGATTGTTAACATCCTTTATTACTCTATTATCTGGATTGTTAACATCCTTCATTACTCTATTATCTGGATTGTTAACATACTTCATTACTCTATTATCTGGATTGTTAACATCCATCATTACTGTATTATCTGGATTGTTAACATCCTTCATTACTCTGTTATCTGGATTGTTAACATCCTTCATTACTCTATTATCTGGATTGTTAACATCCTTCATTACTCTATTATCTGGATTGTTAACGTCCTTCATTACTCTATTATCTGGATTGTTAACATCCTTCATTACTCTATTATCTGGATTGTTAACGTCCTTCATTACTCTATTATCTGGATTGTTAACACCCTTCATTACTCTATTATCTGGATTGTTAACATCCTTCATTACTCTATTATCTGAATTGTTAACATCCTTCATTACTCTATTATCTGGATTGTTAACATACTTCATTACTCTATTATCTGGATTGTTAACACCCTTCATTACTCTGTTATCTGGACTGTTAACGCCCTTCATTACTCTATTATCTGGATTGTTAACATCCTTCATTACTCTGTTATGTGGATTGTTAACATCCTTCATTACTCTACTATCTGGTTTGTTAACACCCTTCATTACTCTATTATGTGGATTGTTAACATCCTTCATTACTCTATTATCTGGTTTGTTAACACCCTTCATTACTCTATTATGTGGATTGTTAGCATCCTTCATTACTCTATTATCTGGATTGTTAACGCCCTTCATTACTCTATTATGTGGATTGTTAACATCCTTCATTACTCTATTATCTGGTTTGTTAACACCCTTCATTACTCTATTATGTGGATTGTTAACATCCTTCATTACTCCATTATGTGGATTGTTAACGTCTTTCATTACTCTATTATGTGGATTGGTAACATCCTTCATTACTCTATTATCTGGTTTGTTAACACCCTTCATTACTCTATTATGTGGATTGTTAACGTCCTTCATTACTCTATTATCTGGATTGTTAACACCCTTCATTACTCTATTATGTGGATTGTTAGCATCCTTCATTACTCTATTATCTGGATTGTTAACACCCTTCATTACTCTATTATCTGGATTGTTTGCATCCTTCATTACTCTATTATCTGGATTGTTAACACCCTTCATTACTCTATTATGTGGATTGTTAGCATCCTTTATTACTCTATTATCTGGATTGTTAACACCCTTCATTACTCTATTATCTGGATTGTTAGCATCCTTCATTACTCTATTATCTGGATTGTTATCATCCTTCATTACTCTATTATGTGGATTGTTAACGTCCTTCATTACTCTATTATGTGGATTGTTAACATCCTTCATTACTCTATTATCTGGTTTGTTAACATCCTTCATTACTCTATTATGTGGATTCTTAACATCCTTCATTACTCTATTATGTGGATTGTTAACGTCCTTCATTACTCTATTATCTGGATTGTTAACATCCTTCATTACTCTATTATGTGGATTGTTAGCATCCTTCATTACTCTATTATCTGGATTGTTAACACCCTTCATTACTCTATTATGTGGATTGTTAGCATCCTTCATTACTCTATTATCTGGATTGTTAACGTCCTTCATTACTCTATTATCTGGATTGTTAACACACTTCATTTCTCTATTATCTGGATTGTTAACGTCCACCCATTACTCTGTCATCTGGATTGTTAACGTCCTTCATTACTCTGTTATCTGGATTGTTAACGCCCTTCATTACTCTATTATCTGGATTGTTAACACACTTCATTACTCTATTATCTGGATTGTTAACGTCCACTCATTACTCTGTCATCTGGATTGTTAACGTCCTTCATTACTCTGTTATATGGATTGTTAACACCCTTCATTACTCTATTATCTGGATTGTTAACACACTTCATTTTTCTATTATCTGGATTGTTAACGTCCACTCATTACTCTGTCATCTGGATTGTTAACATCCTTCATTACTCTACTATCTGGATTGTTAACGTCCTTCATTATTCTGTTATCTGGATTGTTAACATTCTTCATTACACTGTTATTAGGATTGTTAACATCCATCATTACTGTATTATCTGGATTGTTAACATCCTTCATTACTCTATTATCTGGATTGTTAACATCCTTCATTACTCTATTATCTGGATTGTTAACACACTTCATTACTCTATTATCTGTATTGTTAACGTCCTTCATTACTCTGTTATCTGGATTGTTAACGTCCTTCATTACTCTGTTATCTGGATTGTTAACATCCTTCATTACTCTACTATCTGGATTGTTAACGTCCTTCATTATTCTGTTATCTGGATTGTTAACATTCTTCATTACACTGTTATTAGGATTGTTAACATCCATCATTACTGTATTATCTGGATTGTTAACATCCTTCATTACTCTATTATCTGGATTGTTAACATCCTTCATTACTCTATTATCTGGATTGTTAACACACTTCATTACTCTATTATCTGTATTGTTAACGTCCTTCATTACTCTGTTATCTGGATTGTTAACGTCCTTCATTACTCTGTTATCTGGATTGTTAACATCCTTCATTACTCTATTATCTGGATTGTTAACGTCCTTCATTACTCTGTTATCTGGATTGTTAACGTCCTTCAGAACTCTGTTATCTGGATTGTTAACGTCCTTCATTACTCTGTTATCTGGATTGTTAACATCCTTCATTACTCTATTATCTGGATTGTTAAGACACTTCACTACTCTATTATCTGGATTGTTAACGTCCTTCATTACTCTATTATCTTGACTGTTAACACACTTCATTACTCTATTATCTGGATTGTTAACGTCCTTCATTACTCTGTTATCTGGATTGTTAACGTCCTTCATTACTCTGTTATCTGGATTGTTAACATCCTTCATTACTCTGTTATCTGGATTGTTAACATACTTCATTACTGTATTATCTGGATTGTTAACATACTTCATTGCTCTATTATCTGGATTGTTAACATCCTTCATTACTCTACTATCTGGATTGTTAACATCCTTCATTATTCTGTATTCTGGATTGTTAACATTCTTCATTACACTGTTATTTGGATTGTTAACATCCATCATTACTGTATTATCTGGATTGTTACCATCCTTCATTACTCTATTATCTGGATTTTTAACGTCCTTCATTACTCTCTTATCTGGATTGTTAACATCCTTCATTACTCTATTATCTGGATTGTTAACATCCTTCATTACTCTATTATCTGGATTGTTAACATACTTCATTACTCTATTATCTGGATTGTTAACATCCATCATTACTGTATTATCTGGATTGTTAACATCCTTCATTACTCTATTATCTGGATTGTTAACATCCTTCATTACTCTATTATCTGGATTGTTAACATACTTCATTACTCTATTATCTGGATTGTTAACATCCATCATTACTGTATTATCTGGATTGTTAACATCCTTTATTACTCTATTATCTGGATTGTTAACATCCTTCATTACTCTATTATCTGGATTGTTAACATACTTCATTACTCTATTATCTGGATTGTTAACATCCATCATTACTGTATTATCTGGATTGTTAACATCCTTCATTACTCTGTTATCTGGATTGTTAACATCCTTCATTACTCTATTATCTGGATTGTTAACATCCTTCATTACTCTATTATCTGGATTGTTAACGTCCTTCATTACTCTATTATCTGGATTGTTAACATCCTTCATTACTCTATTATCTGGATTGTTAACGTCCTTCATTACTCTATTATCTGGATTGTTAACACCCTTCATTACTCTATTATCTGGATTGTTAACATCCTTCATTACTCTATTATCTGAATTGTTAACATCCTTCATTACTCTATTATCTGGATTGTTAACATACTTCATTACTCTATTATCTGGATTGTTAACACCCTTCATTACTCTGTTATCTGGACTGTTAACGCCCTTCATTACTCTATTATCTGGATTGTTAACATCCTTCATTACTCTGTTATGTGGATTGTTAACATCCTTCATTACTCTACTATCTGGTTTGTTAACACCCTTCATTACTCTATTATGTGGATTGTTAACATCCTTCATTACTCTATTATCTGGTTTGTTAACACCCTTCCTTACTCTATTATGTGGATTGTTAGCATCCTTCATTACTCTATTATCTGGATTGTTAACGCCCTTCATTACTCTATTATGTGGATTGTTAACATCCTTCATTACTCTATTATCTGGTTTGTTAACACCCTTCATTACTCTATTATGTGGATTGTTAACATCCTTCATTACTCCATTATGTGGATTGTTAACGTCTTTCATTACTCTATTATGTGGATTGGTAACATCCTTCATTACTCTATTATCTGGTTTGTTAACACCCTTCATTACTCTATTATGTGGATTGTTAACGTCCTTCATTACTCTATTATCTGGATTGTTAACACCCTTCATTACTCTATTATGTGGATTGTTAGCATCCTTCATTACTCTATTATCTGGATTGTTAACACCCTTCATTACTCTATTATCTGGATTGTTTGCATCCTTCATTACTCTATTATCTGGATTGTTAACACCCTTCATTACTCTATTATGTGGATTGTTAGCATCCTTTATTACTCTATTATCTGGATTGTTAACACCCTTCATTACTCTATTATCTGGATTGTTAGCATCCTTCATTACTCTATTATCTGGATTGTTATCATCCTTCATTACTCTATTATGTGGATTGTTAACGTCCTTCATTACTCTATTATGTGGATTGTTAACATCCTTCATTACTCTATTATCTGGTTTGTTAACATCCTTCATTACTCTATTATGTGGATTCTTAACATCCTTCATTACTCTATTATGTGGATTGTTAACGTCCTTCATTACTCTATTATCTGGATTGTTAACATCCTTCATTACTCTATTATGTGGATTGTTATCATCCTTCATTACTCTATTATCTGGATTGTTAACGTCCTTCATTACTCTATTATCTGGATTGTTAACACACTTCATTTCTCTATTATCTGGATTGTTAACGTCCACCCATTACTCTGTCATCTGGATTGTTAACGTCCTTCATTACTCTGTTATCTGGATTGTTAACGCCCTTCATTACTCTATTATCTGGATTGTTAACACACTTCATTACTCTATTATCTGGATTGTTAACGTCCACTCATTACTCTGTCATCTGGATTGTTAACGTCCTTCATTACTCTGTTATATGGATTGTTAACACCCTTCATTACTCTATTATCTGGATTGTTAACACACTTCATTTTTCTATTATCTGGATTGTTAACGTCCACTCATTACTCTGTCATCTGGATTGTTAACATCCTTCATTACTCTACTATCTGGATTGTTAACGTCCTTCATTATTCTGTTATCTGGATTGTTAACATTCTTCATTACACTGTTATTAGGATTGTTAACATCCATCATTACTGTATTATCTGGATTGTTAACATCCTTCATTACTCTATTATCTGGATTGTTAACATCCTTCATTACTCTATTATCTGGATTGTTAACACACTTCATTACTCTATTATCTGTATTGTTAACGTCCTTCATTACTCTGTTATCTGGATTGTTAACGTCCTTCATTACTCTGTTATCTGGATTGTTAACATCCTTCATTACTCTATTATCTGGATTGTTAACGTCCTTCATTAGTCTGTTATCTGGATTGTTAACGTCCTTCAGAACTCTGTTATCTGGATTGTTAACGTCCTTCATTACTCTGTTATCTGGATTGTTAACATCCTTCATTACTCTATTATCTGGATTGTTAACACACTTCACTACTCTATTATCTGGATTGTTAACGTCCTTCATTACTCTATTATCTTGACTGTTAACACACTTCATTACTCTATTATCTGGAGTGTTAACGTCCTTCTTTACTCTGTTATCTGGATTGTTAACGTCCTTCATTACTCTGTTATCTGGATTGTTAACATCCTTCATTACTCTGTTATCTGGATTGTTAACATACTTCATTACTGTATTATCTGGATTGTTAAAATACTTCATTGCTCTATTTTCTGGATTGTTAACATCCTTCATTACTCTACTATCTGGATTGTTAACGTCCTTCATTATTCTGTATTCTGGATTGTTAACATTCTTCATTACACTGTTATTTGGATTGTTAACATCCATCATTACTGTATTATCTGGATTGTTACCATCCTTCATTACTCTATTATCTGGATTTTTAACGTCCTTCATTACTCTCTTATCTGGATTGTTAACATCCTTCATTACTCTATTATCTGGATTGTTAACATCCTTCATTACTCTATTATCTGGATTGTTAACATACTTCATTACTCTATTATCTGGATTGTTAACATCCATCATTACTGTATTATCTGGATTGTTAACATCCTTCATTACTCTATTATCTGGATTGTTAACATCCTTCATTACTCTATTATCTGGATTGTTAACATACTTCATTACTCTATTATCTGGATTGTTAACATCCATCATTACTGTATTATCTGGATTGTTAACATCCTTTTTTACTCTATTATCTGGATTGTTAACATCCTTCATTACTCTATTATCTGGATTGTTAACATACTTCATTACTCTATTATCTGGATTGTTAACATCCATCATTACTGTATTATCTGGATTGTTAACATCCTTCATTACTCTGTTATCTGGATTGTTAACATCCTTCATTACTCTATTATCTGGATTGTTAACATCCTTCATTACTCTATTATCTGGATTGTTAACGTCCTTCATTACTCTATTATCTGGATTGTTAACATCCTTCATTACTCTATTATCTGGATTGTTAACGTCCTTCATTACTCTATTATCTGGATTGTTAACACCCTTCATTACTCTATTATCTGGATTGTTAACATCCTTCATTACTCTATTATCTGAATTGTTAACATCCTTCATTACTCTATTATCTGGATTGTTAACATACTTCATTACTCTATTATCTGGATTGTTAACACCCTTCATTACTCTGTCATCTGGACTGTTAACGCCCTTCATTACTCTATTATCTGGATTGTTAACATCCTTCATTACTCTGTTATGTGGATTGTTAACATCCTTCATTACTCTACTATCTGGTTTGTTAACACCCTTCATTACTCTATTATGTGGATTGTTAACATCCTTCATTACTCTATTATCTGGTTTGTTAACACCCTTCATTACTCTATTATGTGGATTGTTAGCATCCTTCATTACTCTATTATCTGGATTGTTAACGCCCTTCATTACTCTATTATGTGGATTGTTAACATCCTTCATTACTCTATTATCTGGTTTGTTAACACCCTTCATTACTCTATTATGTGGATTGTTAACATCCTTCATTACTCCATTATGTGGATTGTTAACGTCTTTCATTACTCTATTATGTGGATTGGTAACATCCTTCATTACTCTATTATCTGGTTTGTTAACACCCTTCATTACTCTATTATGTGGATTGTTAACGTCCTTCATTACTCTATTATCTGGATTGTTAACACCCTTCATTACTCTATTATGTGGATTGTTAGCATCCTTCATTACTCTATTATCTGGATTGTTAACACCCTTCATTACTCTATTATCTGGATTGTTTGCATCCTTCATTACTCTATTATCTGGATTGTTAACACCCTTCATTACTCTATTATGTGGATTGTTAGCATCCTTTATTACTCTATTATCTGGATTGTTAACACCCTTCATTACTCTATTATCTGGATTGTTAGCATCCTTCATTACTCTATTATCTGGATTGTTATCATCCTTCATTACTCTATTATGTGGATTGTTAACGTCCTTCATTACTCTATTATGTGGATTGTTAACATCCTTCATTACTCTATTATCTGGTTTGTTAACATCCTTCATTACTCTATTATGTGGATTCTTAACATCCTTCATTACTCTATTATGTGGATTGTTAACGTCCTTCATTACTCTATTATCTGGATTGTTAACATCCTTCATTACTACTCTATTATGTGGATTGTTAGCATCCTTCATTACTCTATTATCTGGATTGTTAACACCCTTCATTACTCTATTATGTGGATTGTTAGCATCCTTCATTACTCTATTATCTGGATTGTTAACGTCCTTCATTACTCTATTATCTGGATTGTTAACACACTTCATTTCTCTATTATCTGGATTGTTAACGTCCACCCATTACTCTGTCATCTGGATTGTTAACGTCCTTCATTACTCTGTTATCTGGATTGTTAACGCCCTTCATTACTCTATTATCTGGATTGTTAACACACTTCATTACTCTATTATCTGGATTGTTAACGTCCACTCATTACTCTGTCATCTGGATTGTTAACGTCCTTCATTACTCTGTTATATGGATTGTTAACACCCTTCATTACTCTATTATCTGGATTGTTAACACACTTCATTTTTCTATTATCTGGATTGTTAACGTCCACTCATTACTCTGTCATCTGGATTGTTAACATCCTTCATTACTCTACTATCTGGATTGTTAACGTCCTTCATTATTCTGTTATCTGGATTGTTAACATTCTTCATTACACTGTTATTAGGATTGTTAACATCCATCATTACTGTATTATCTGGATTGTTAACATCCTTCATTACTCTATTATCTGGATTGTTAACATCCTTCATTACTCTATTATCTGGATTGTTAACACACTTCATTACTCTATTATCTGTATTGTTAACGTCCTTCATTACTCTGTTATCTGGATTGTTAACGTCCTTCATTACTCTGTTATCTGGATTGTTAACATCCTTCATTACTCTACTATCTGGATTGTTAACGTCCTTCATTATTCTGTTATCTGGATTGTTAACATTCTTCATTACACTGTTATTAGGATTGTTAACATCCATCATTACTGTATTATCTGGATTGTTAACATCCTTCATTACTCTATTATCTGGATTGTTAACATCCTTCATTACTCTATTATCTGGATTGTTAACACACTTCATTACTCTATTATCTGTATTGTTAACGTCCTTCATTACTCTGTTATCTGGATTGTTAACGTCCTTCATTACTCTGTTATCTGGATTGTTAACATCCTTCATTACTCTATTATCTGGATTGTTAACGTCCTTCATTACTCTGTTATCTGGATTGTTAACGTCCTTCAGAACTCTGTTATCTGGATTGTTAACGTCCTTCATTACTCTGTTATCTGGATTGTTAACATCCTTCATTACTCTATTATCTGGATTGTTAACACACTTCACTACTCTATTATCTGGATTGTTAACGTCCTTCATTACTCTATTATCTTGACTGTTAACACACTTCATTACTCTATTATCTGGATTGTTAACGTCCTTCATTACTCTGTTATCTGGATTGTTAACGTCCTTCATTACTCTGTTATCTGGATTGTTAACATCCTTCATTACTCTGTTATCTGGATTGTTAACATACTTCATTACTGTATTATCTGGATTGTTAACATACTTCATTGCTCTATTATCTGGATTGTTAACATCCTTCATTACTCTACTATCTGGATTGTTAACGTCCTTCATTATTCTGTATTCTGGATTGTTAACATTCTTCATTACACTGTTATTTGGATTGTTAACATCCATCATTACTGTATTATCTGGATTGTTACCATCCTTCATTACTCTATTATCTGGATTTTTAACGTCCTTCATTACTCTCTTATCTGGATTGTTAACATCCTTCATTACTCTATTATCTGGATTGTTAACATCCTTCATTACTCTATTATCTGGATTGTTAACATACTTCATTACTCTATTATCTGGATTGTTAACATCCATCATTACTGTATTATCTGGATTGTTAACATCCTTCATTACTCTATTATCTGGATTGTTAACATCCTTCATTACTCTACTATCTGGATTGTTAACATACTTCATTACTCTATTATCTGGATTGTTAACATCCATCATTACTGTATTATCTGGATTGTTAACATCCTTTATTACTCTATTATCTGGATTGTTAACATCCTTCATTACTCTATTATCTGGATTGTTAACATACTTCATTACTCTATTATCTGGATTGTTAACATCCATCATTACTGTATTATCTGGATTGTTAACATCCTTCATTACTCTGTTATCTGGATTGTTAACATCCTTCATTACTCTATTATCTGGATTGTTAACATCCTTCATTACTCTATTATCTGGATTGTTAACGTCCTTCATTACTCTATTATCTGGATTGTTAACATCCTTCATTACTCTATTATCTGGATTGTTAACGTCCTTCATTACTCTATTATCTGGATTGTTAACACCCTTCATTACTCTATTATCTGGATTGTTAACATCCTTCATTACTCTATTATCTGAATTGTTAACATCCTTCATTACTCTATTATCTGGATTGTTAACATACTTCATTACTCTATTATCTGGATTGTTAACACCCTTCATTACTCTGTTATCTGGACTGTTAACGCCCTTCATTACTCTATTATCTGGATTGTTAACATCCTTCATTACTCTGTTATGTGGATTGTTAACATCCTTCATTACTCTACTATCTGGTTTGTTAACACCCTTCATTACTCTATTATGTGGATTGTTAACATCCTTCATTACTCTATTATCTGGTTTGTTAACACCCTTCCTTACTCTATTATGTGGATTGTTAGCATCCTTCATTACTCTATTATCTGGATTGTTAACGCCCTTCATTACTCTATTATGTGGATTGTTAACATCCTTCATTACTCTATTATCTGGTTTGTTAACACCCTTCATTACTCTATTATGTGGATTGTTAACATCCTTCATTACTCCATTATGTGGATTGTTAACGTCTTTCATTACTCTATTATGTGGATTGGTAACATCCTTCATTACTCTATTATCTGGTTTGTTAACACCCTTCATTACTCTATTATGTGGATTGTTAACGTCCTTCATTACTCTATTATCTGGATTGTTAACACCCTTCATTACTCTATTATGTGGATTGTTAGCATCCTTCATTACTCTATTATCTGGATTGTTAACACCCTTCATTACTCTATTATCTGGATTGTTTGCATCCTTCATTACTCTATTATCTGGATTGTTAACACCCTTCATTACTCTATTATGTGGATTGTTAGCATCCTTTATTCCTCTATTATCTGGATTGTTAACACCCTTCATTACTCTATTATCTGGATTGTTAGCATCCTTCATTACTCTATTATCTGGATTGTTATCATCCTTCATTACTCTATTATGTGGATTGTCAACGTCCTTCATTACTCTATTATGTGGATTGTTAACATCCTTCATTACTCTATTATCTGGTTTGTTAACATCCTTCATTACTCTATTATGTGGATTCTTAACATCCTTCATTACTCTATTATGTGGATTGTTAACGTCCTTCATTACTCTATTATCTGGATTGTTAACATCCTTCATTACTCTATTATGTGGATTGTTATCATCCTTCATTACTCTATTATCTGGATTGTTAACGTCCTTCATTACTCTATTATCTGGATTGTTAACACACTTCATTTCTCTATTATCTGGATTGTTAACGTCCACCCATTACTCTGTCATCTGGATTGTTAACGTCCTTCATTACTCTGTTATCTGGATTGTTAACGCCCTTCATTACTCTATTATCTGGATTGTTAACACACTTCATTACTCTATTATCTGGATTGTTAACGTCCACTCATTACTCTGTCATCTGGATTGTTAACGTCCTTCATTACTCTGTTATATGGATTGTTAACACCCTTCATTACTCTATTATCTGGATTGTTAACACACTTCATTTTTCTATTATCTGGATTGTTAACGTCCACTCATTACTCTGTCATCTGGATTGTTAACATCCTTCATTACTCTACTATCTGGATTGTTAACGTCCTTCATTATTCTGTTATCTGGATTGTTAACATTCTTCATTACACTGTTATTAGGATTGTTAACATCCATCATTACTGTATTATCTGGATTGTTAACATCCTTCATTACTCTATTATCTGGATTGTTAACATCCTTCATTACTCTATTATCTGGATTGTTAACACACTTCATTACTCTATTATCTGTATTGTTAACGTCCTTCATTACTCTGTTATCTGGATTGTTAACGTCCTTCATTACTCTGTTATCTGGATTGTTAACATCCTTCATTACTCTATTATCTGGATTGTTAACGTCCTTCATTACTCTGTTATCTGGATTGTTAACGTCCTTCAGAACTCTGTTATCTGGATTGTTAACGTCCTTCATTACTCTGTTATCTGGATTGTTAACATCCTTCATTACTCTATTATCTGGATTGTTAACACACTTCACTACTCTATTATCTGGATTGTTAACGTCCTTCATTACTCTATTATCTTGACTGTTAACACACTTCATTACTCTATTATCTGGAGTGTTAACGTCCTTCTTTACTCTGTTATCTGGATTGTTAACGTCCTTCATTACTCTGTTATCTGGATTGTTAACATCCTTCATTACTCTGTTATCTGGATTGTTAACATACTTCATTACTGTATTATCTGGATTGTTAAAATACTTCATTGCTCTATTTTCTGGATTGTTAACATCCTTCATTACTCTACTATCTGGATTGTTAACGTCCTTCATTATTCTGTATTCTGGATTGTTAACATTCTTCATTACACTGTTATTTGGATTGTTAACATCCATCATTACTGTATTATCTGGATTGTTACCATCCTTCATTACTCTATTATCTGGATTTTTAACGTCCTTCATTACTCTCTTATCTGGATTGTTAACATCCTTCATTACTCTATTATCTGGATTGTTAACATCCTTCATTACTCTATTATCTGGATTGTTAACATACTTCATTACTCTATTATCTGGATTGTTAACATCCATCATTACTTTATTATCTGGATTGTTAACATCCTTCATTACTCTATTATCTGGATTGTTAACATCCTTCATTACTCTATTATCTGGATTGTTAACATACTTCATTACTCTATTATCTGGATTGTTAACATCCATCATTACTGTATTATCTGGATTGTTAACATCCTTTATTACTCTATTATCTGGATTGTTAACATCCTTCATTACTCTATTATCTGGATTGTTAACATACTTCATTACTCTATTATCTGGATTGTTAACATCCATCATTACTGTATTATCTGGATTGTTAACATCCTTCATTACTCTGTTATCTGGATTGTTAACATCCTTCATTACTCTATTATCTGGATTGTTAACATCCTTCATTACTCTATTATCTGGATTGTTAACGTCCTTCATTACTCTATTATCTGGATTGTTAACATCCTTCATTACTCTATTATCTGGATTGTTAACGTCCTTCATAACTCTATTATCTGGATTGTTAACACCCTTCATTACTCTATTATCTGGATTGTTAACATCCTTCATTACTCTATTATCTGAATTGTTAACATCCTTCATTACTCTATTATCTGGATTGTTAACATACTTCATTACTCTATTATCTGGATTGTTAACACCCTTCATTACTCTGTCATCTGGACTGTTAACGCCCTTCATTACTCTATTATCTGGATTGTTAACATCCTTCATTACTCTGTTATGTGGATTGTTAACATCCTTCATTACTCTACTATCTGGTTTGTTAACACCCTTCATTACTCTATTATGTGGATTGTTAACATCCTTCATTACTCTATTATCTGCTTTGTTAACACCCTTCATTACTCTATTATGTGGATTGTTAGCATCCTTCATTACTCTATTATCTGGTTTGTTAACGCCCTTCATTACTCTATTATGTGGATTGTTAACATCCTTCATTACTCTATTATCTGGTTTGTTAACACCCTTCATTACTCTATTATGTGCATTGTTAACATCCTTCATTACTCCATTATGTGGATTGTTAACGTCTTTCATTACTCTATTATGTGGATTGGTAACATCCTTCATTACTCTATTATCTGGTTTGTTAACACCCTTCATTACTCTATTATGTGGATTGTTAACGTCCTTCATTACTCTATTATCTGGATTGTTAACACCCTTCATTACTCTATTATCTGGATTGTTAACACCCTTCATTACTCTATTATCTGGATTGTTAACACCCTTCATTACTCTATTATCTGGATTGTTAGCATCCTTTATTACTCTATTATCTGGATTGTTAACACCCTTCATTACTGTATTATGTGGATTGTTAACATCCTTCATTACTCTATTATCTGGTTTGTTAACATCCTTCATTACTCTATTATGTGGATTGTTAACATCCTTCATTACTCTATTATGTGGATTGTTAACGTCCTTCATTACTCTATTGTGTGGATTGTTAACATCCTTCATTACTCTATTATGTGGATTGTTAACATCCTTCATTACTCTATTCTCTGGTTTGTTAACATCCTTCATTACTCTATTATGTGGATTCTTAACATCCTTCATTACTCTATTATGTGGATTGTTAACGTCCTTCATTACTCTATTATCTGGATTGTTAACATCCTTCATTACTCTATTTTGTGGATTGTTAGCATCCTTCATTACTCTATTATCTGGATTGTTAACACCCTTCATTACTCTATTATGTGGATTGTTAGCGTCCTTCATTACTCTATTATCTGGATTGTTAACGTCCTTCATTACTCTATTATCTGGATTGTTAACACACTTCATTTCTCTATTGTCTGGATTGTTAACGTCCACTCATTACTCTGTCATCTGGATTGTTAACGTCCTTCATTACTCTGTTATCTGGATTGTTAACGCCTTTCATTACTCTATTATCTGGATTGTTAACACACTTCATTACTCTATTATCTGGATTGTTAACGTCCACTCATTACTCTGTCATCTGGATTGTTAACGTCCTTCATTACTCTGTTATCTGGATTGTTAACGCCCTTCATTACTCTATTATCTGGATTGTTAACACACTTCATTTTTCTATTATCTGGATTGTTAACGTCCACTCATTACTCTGTCATCTGGATTGTTAACAACCTTCATTACTCTACTATCTGGATTGTTAACGTCCTTCATTATTCTGTTATCTGGATTGTTAACATTCTTCATTACACTGTTATTAGGATTGTTAACATCCATCATTACTGTATTATCTGGATTGTTAACATTCTTCATTACTCTATTATCTGGATTGTTAACGTCCTTCATTACTCTGTTATCTGGATTGTTAACATCCTTCATTACTCTGTTATCTGGATTGTTAACATCCTTCATTACTCTATTATCTGGATTGTTAACACACTTCATTACTCTATTATCTGGATTGTTAACGTCCTTCATTACTCTGTTATCTGGATTGTTAACGTCCTTCATTACTCTGTTATCTGGATTGTTAACATCCTTCATTACTCTGTTATCTGGATTGTTAACATCCTTCATTACTCTGTTATCTGGTTTGTTAACGTCCTTCATTACTCTGTTATCTGGATTGTTAACATCCTTCATTACTCTATTATCTGGATTGTTAACGTCCTTCATTACTCTGTTATCTGGATTGTTAACGTCCTTCATTACTCTGTTATCTGGATTGTTAACATCCTTCATTACTCTGTTATCTGGATTGTTAACATACTTCATTACTCTATTTTCTGGATTGTTAACATACTTCATTGCTCTATTATCTGGATAGTTAACATCCTTCATTACTGTACTATCTGGATTGTTAACGTCCTTCATTATTCTGTATTCTGGATTGTTAACATTCTTCATTACACTGTTATTTGGATTGTTAACATCCATCATTACTGTATTATCTGGATTGTTACCATCCTTCATTACTCTATTATCTGGATTTTTAACGTCCTTCATTACTCTATTATCTGGATTGTTAACATCCTTCATTACTCTATTATCTGGATTGTTAACATCCTTCATTACTCTATTATCTGGATTGTTAACATCCTTCATTACTCTATTATCTGGATTGTTAACATCCTTCATTACTCTATTATCTGGATTGTTAACATACTTCATTATTCTATTATCTGGATTGTTAACATCCATCATTACTGTATTTTCTGGATTGTTAACATCCTTCATTACTCTATTATCTGGATTGTTAACATCCTTCATTACTCTATTATCTGGATTGTTAACATACTTCATTACTCTATTATCTGGATTGTTAACATCCATCATTACTGTATTATCTGGATTGTTAACATCCTTCATTACTCTATTATCTGGATTGTTAACATTCTCCATTACTCTATTATCTGGATTGTTAACATACTTCATTACTCTATTATCTGGATTGTTAACATCCATCATTACTGTATTATCTGGATTGTTAACATCCTTCATTACTATATTATCTGGATTGTTAACATCCTTCATTACTCTATTATCTGGATTGTTAACATCCTTCATTACTCTATTATCTGGATTGTTAACGTCCTTCATTACTCTATTATCTGGATTGTTAACATCCTTCATTACTCTATTATCTGGATTGTTAACGTCCTTCATTACTCTATTATCTGGATTGTTAACACCCTTCATTACTCTTTTAGTGGATTGTTAACACCCTTCATTACTCTATTATCTGGATTGTTAACATCCTTCATTACTCTATTATCTGGATTGTTAACGTCCTTCATTACTCTATTATCTGGATTGTTAACATCCTTCATTACTCTATTATCTGGATTGTTAACGTCCTTCATTACTCTATTATCTGGATTGTTAACACCCTTCATTACTCTATTATCTGGATTGTTAACATCCTTCATTACTCTATTATCTGAATTGTTAACATCCTTCATTACTCTATTATCTGGATTGTTAACATCCTTCATTACTCTATTATCTGGATTGTTAACATCCCTCATTACTCTATTATCTGGATTGTTAACATACTTCATTACTCTGTTATCGGGATTGTTAACATCCATTATTACTGTATTATCTGGATTGTTAACATCCTTCATTACTCTATTATCTGGATTGTTAACATCCTTCATTACTCTATTATCTGGATTGTTAACATACTTCATTTCTCTATTATCTGGATTGTTAACATCCTTCATTACTCTATTATCTGGATTGTTAACATACTTCATTACTCTATTATCTGGATTGTTAACACCCTTTATTACTCTGTTATCTGGACTGTTGACGTCCTTCATTACTCTATTATCTGGATTGTTAACATCCTTCATTACTCTATTATGTGGATTGTTAACATCCTTCATTACTCTATTATCTGGACTGTTAACGCCCTTCATTACTCTATTATCTGGATTGTTAACATCCTTCATTACTCTATTATGTGGATTGTTAACATCCTTCATTACTCTATTATCTGGTTTGTTCACACCCTTCATTACTCTATTATGTGGATTGTTAGCATCCTTCATTACTCTGTTATCTGGATTGTTAACGTCCTTCATTACTCTATTATCTGGATTGTTAACATACTTCATTACTCTATTATCTGGATTGTTAACACCCTTCATTACTCTATTATCTGGACTGTTAACACCCTTCATTACTCTATTATCTGGATTGTTAACATCCTTCATTACTCTGTTATGTGGATTGTTAACATCCTTCATTACTCTATTATCTGGTTTGTTAACACCCTTCATTACTCTATTATGTGGATTGTTAACATCCTTCATTACTCTATTATCTGGTTTGTTAACACCCTTCATTACTCTATTATGTGGATTGTTAACATCCTTCATTACTCCATTATGTGGATTGTTAACGTCTTTCATTACTCTATTATGTGGATTGTCAACATCCTTCATTACTCTATTATCTGGTTTGTTAACACCCTTCATTACTCTATTATGTGGATTGTTAACATCCTTCATTACTCTATTATGTGGATTGTTAACGTCCTTCATTACTCTATTATCTGGATTGTTAACACCCTTCATTGCTCTATTATGTGAATTGTTAGCATCCTTCATTACTCTATTATCTGGATTGTTAACACCCTTCATTACTCTATTATCTGGATTGTTAGCATCCTTCATTACTCTATTATCTGGATTGTTAACACCCTTCATTACTCTATTATGTGGATTGTTAACATCCTTCATTACTCTATTATCTGGTTTGTTAACATCCTTCATTACTCTATTATGTGGATTGTTAACATCCTTCATTACTCTATTATGTGAATTGTTAACGTCCTTCATTACTCTATTGTGTGGATTGTTAACATCCTTCATTACTCTATTATGTGGATTTTTAACATCCTTCATTACTCTATTATCTGGTTTGTTAACATCCTTCATTACTCTATTATGTGGATTCTTAACATCCTTCATTACTCTATTATGTGGATTGTTAATGTCCTTCATTACTCTATTATCTGGATTGTTAACATCCTTCATTACTCTATTATCTGGATTGTTAGCATCCTTCATTACTCTATTATCTGGATTGTTAACACCCTTCATTACTCTATTATGTGGATTGTTAGCATCCTTCATTACTCTATTATCTGGATTGTTAACTTCCTTCATTACTCTATTATCTGGATTGTTAACACACTTCATTTCTCTATTATCTGGATTGTTAATGTCCACTCATTACTCTGCCATCTGGATTGTTAACGTCCTTCATTACTCTGTTATCTGGATTGTTAACGCCCTTCATTACTCTATTATCTGGATTGTTAACACACTTCATTACTCTATTATCTGGATTGTTAACGTCCACTCATTACTCTGTCATCTGGATTGTTAACGTCCTTCATTACTCTGTTATCTGGATTGTTAACGCCCTTCATTACTCTATTATCTGGATTGTTAACACACTTCATTTTTCTATTATCTGGGTTGTTAACGTCCACTCATTACTCTGTCATCTGGATTGTTAACATCCTTCATTACTCTACTATCTGGATTGTTAACGTCCTTCATTATTCTGTTATCTGGATTGTTAACATTCTTCATTACACTGTCATTAGGATTGTTAACATCCATCATTACTCTATTATCTGGATTGTTAACATCCTTCATTACTCTATTATCTGGATTGTTAACGTCCTTCATTACTCTTTTATCTGGATTGTTAACATCCTTCATTACTCTATTATCTGGATTGTTAACATCCTTCATTACTCTATTATCTGGATTGTTAACACACTTCATTACTCTATTATCTGGATTGTTAACGTCCTTCATTACTCTATCATCTGGATTGTTAACGTCCTTCATTACTCTGTTATCTGGATTGTTAACATCCTTCATTACTCTATTATCTGGATTGTTAACACACTTCACTACTCTATTATCTGGATTGTTAACGTCCTTCATTACTCTATTATCTGGATTGTTAACACACTTCATTACTCTATTATCTAGATTGTTAACGTCCTTCGTTACTCTGTTATCTGGATTGTTAACGTCCTTCATTACTCTGTTATCTGGATTGTTAACATCCTTCATTACTCTGTTATCTGGATTGTTAACATACTTCATTACTGTATTATCTGGATTGTTAACATACTTCATTGCTCTATTATCTGGATTGTTAACATCCTTCATTACTCTGCTATCTGGATTGTTAACGGCCTTCATTATTCTGTATTCTGGATTGTTAACATTCTTCATTACACTGTTATTTGGATTGTTAACATCCATCATTACTGTATTATCTGGATTGTTACCATCCTTCATTACTCTATTATCTGGATTGTTAACATCCTTCATTACTCTATTATCTGGATTGTTAACATCCTTCATTACTCTATTATCGGGATTGTTAACATCCTTCATTACTCTATTATCTGGATTGTTAACATCCTTCATTACTCTATTATCTGGATTGTTAACATACTTCATTATTCTATTATCTGGATTGTTAACATCCATCATTACTGTATTATCTGGATTGTTAACATCCTTCATTACTCTATTATCTGGATTGTTAACATCCTTCATTACTCTATTATCTGGATTGTTAACATACTTCATTACTGTATTATCTGGATTGTTAACATCCATCATTACTGTATTATCTGGATTGTTAACATCCTTCATTACTCTATTATCTGGATTGTTAACATCCTCCATTACTCTATTATCTGGATTGTTAACATACTTCATTACTCTATTATCTGGATTGTTAACATCCATCATTACTGTATTATCTGGATTGTTAACATCCTTCATTACTCTATTATCTGGATTGTTAACATCCTTCATTACTCTATTATCTGGATTGTTAACATCCTTCATTACTCTATTATCTGGATTGTTAACGTCCTTCATTACTCTATTATCTGGATTGTTAACATCCTTCATTACTCTATTATCTGGATTGTTAACGTCCTTCATTACTCTATTATCTGGATTGTTAACACCCTTCATTACTCTATTATCTGGATTGTTAACATCCTTCATTACTCTATTATCTGGATTGTTAACATCCTTCATTACTCTATTATCTGCATTGTTAACATCCTTCATTACTCTATTATCTGGATTGTTAACATCCTTCATTAATCTATTATCTGGAATGTTAACATACTTCATTACTCTATTATCTGGATTGTTAACATCCATCATTACTGTATTATCTGGATTGTTAACATCCTTCATTACTCTATTATCTGGATTGTTAACATCCTTCATTACTCTATTATCTAGATTGTTAACATACTTCATTACTCTATTATCTGGATTGTTAACATCCTTCATTACTCTATTATCTGGATTGTTAATATCCTTCATTACTCTATTATCTGGATTGTTAATGTCCTTCATTACTCTATTATCTGGATTGTTAACATCCTTCATTACTCTATTATCCGGATTGTTAACGTCCTTCATTACTCTATTATCTGGATTGTTAACATCCTTCATTACTCTATTATCTGGATTGTTAACATCCTTCATTACTCTATTATCTGGATTGTTAACATTCTTCATTACTCTATTATCTGGATTGTTAACAACCTTCATTACTCTATTATCTGGATTGTTAACATACTTCATTACTCTATTATCTGGATTGTTAATGTTCTTCATTAGTATGTTATCTGGATTGTTGACATCCTTCATTATTCTGTTATTTGTATTGTTAACGTCCTTCATTACTCTATTATCTGGATTGTTAACTTTCTCCATTACCCTATTATCTGGATTGGTATGACCCTTCATTGCTCTATCAACTGGATTGTTAACTTTCTCCATTACTCTATTATCTGGATTGGTATCACCCTTCATTACTCTCTTATCTGGATTATTAAGGTCCTTCATTACTCTATTATCTGGATTCTTAACATCCTTCATTACTCTATTATCTGGATTGATAACACCCTTCATTACTCTATTTTTGTTAACACACTTCATTACTCTATTATCTGGATTGTTAACGTCGTTCATTATTCTATTATCTGGATTGTTAACGTCCTTCATTACTCTATTATCTGGATTGTTAATGTGCTTCATTACTCTATTACCTGGATTGTTAACGTCCTTCATTACTCTGTTATCTGGATTGTTAACGTCCTTCATTACTCTATTACCTAGATTGTTAACGTCCTCCATTACTCTATTATCTGGATTGTTAATGTGCTTCATTACTCTATTATCTGGTTTGTTAACACACTTCATTACTTTATTATCTGGATTGTTAATGTCCTTCATTATTCTGTTATCTGGATTGTTAATGTGTTTCATTACTCTATTATCTGGATTGTTAACGACCTTCATTACTCTATTATCTAGATTGTTAACGTCCTTCATTACTCTATTATCTGGTTTGTTAACACACTTCATTACTCTATTATCTGGATTGTTAACATCCTTCATTACTCTATTATTTGGATTGTTAACATCCTTCATTACTCTATTATCTGGATTGTTAACATACTTCATTACTCTATTATCTGGATTGTTAATGTGCTTCATTACTCTATTATCTGCTTTGTTGACACACTTCATTACTCTATTATCTGGATTGTTAACATACTTCATTTCTCTATTATCTGGATTGTTAACGTCCTTCATTACTCTATTATCTGGATTGTTAACATACTTCATTACTCTATTATCTGGATTGTTAATGTGCTTCATTACTCTATTATATGGGTTGTTAACACCCTTCATTACTCTATTATCTGGATTGTTAACGTCCTTCATTATTCTGTTATCTGGATTGTTAACGTCCTTCATTGCTCCATCATCTGGATTGTTAACGTCCTTCATTACTCTATTATCTGGTTTGTTAACACACTTCATTACTCTATTATCTGGATTGTTAACGTCCTTCATTTTTCTGTTATCTGGATTGTTAACGTCCTTCATTGCTCTATCATCTGGATTGTTAATGTGCTTCATTACTCTATTATCTGGATTGTTAACGTCCTTCATTGCTCTATCATCTGGATTGTTAACGTCCTTCATTACTCTATTATCTGGATTGTTAACATCCTTCGTTACTCTATTATCTGGATTGTTAACATACTTCATTACTCTATTATCTGGATTGTAAATGTGCTTCATTACTCTATTATCTGGTTTGTTAACACCCTTCATTACTCTATTATCTGGATTGTTAACATACTTCATTACTCTATTATCTGGATTGTAAATGTGCTTCATTACTCTATTTTCTGGTTTGTTAACGCCCTTCATTACTCTATTATCTGGATTGTTAAGGTCCTTCATTACTCTATTATCTGGATTGTTAACATCCTTCATTACTCTATTATCTGGTTTGTTAACACCCTTCATTACTCTGTTATCTGGATTGTTAACATCCTTCATTACTCTATTATCTGGATTGTTAACATACTTCATTACTCTCTTATCTGGATTGTTAACACCCTTCATTACTCTATTATCTGGATTGTTAACATCCTTCATTACTCTGTTATCTGGTTTGTTAACACCCTTCATTACTCTGTTATCTGGATTGTTAACATACTTCATTACTCTATTATCTGGATTGTAAATGTGCTTCATTATTCTATTATCTGGTTTGTTAACACCCTTCATTACTCTGTTATCTGGATTGTTAACGTCCTGCATTACTCTATTATCTGGATTGTTAACATACTTCATCACTCTATTATCTGGATTGTTAATGTGCTTCATTACTCTATTATCTGGTTTGTTAACACCCTTCATTACTCTATTATCTGGATTGTTAACATACTTCATTATTCTGTTTTCGGGATTAACATACTTCATTAGTCTTTTATCTGGATTGTTAACATCCATCATTACTCTATTATCTGGATTGTTAACATCCTTCATTACTCTATTATGTAGATTGTTAACATACTTCATTACTCTATTATCTGGTTTGTTAACATCCTTCATTACTCTATTATCTGGATTGTTAACATCCTTCATTACTCTATTATCTAAATGGTTAACGTTCTTCATTACTCTATTATCTGGATTGTTAACATACTTCATTACTCTATTATCTAAATGGTTAACGTCCTTCATTACTCTATTATCTGGATTGTTAACATACTTCATTACTCTATTATCTGGATTGTTAACATACTTCATTACTCTATTATCTGGATTGTTAACATCCTTCATTACTCTATTATCTAAATGGTTAACGTCCTTCATTACTCTATTATCTGGATTGTTAACATCCTTCATTACTCTATTATCTAAATGGTTAACGTCCTTCATTACTCTATTATCTGGATTGTTAACATACTTCATTACTCTATTATCTAAATGGTTAACGTCCTTCATTACTCTATTATCTCGATTGTTAACATACTTCATTACTCTATTATCATGATTGTTAACATCCTTCATTGCTCTATTATCTGGATTGTTAACATCCTTCATTACGCTATTATCTGGATTGTTAACATACTCCATTACTCTCTTATCTGGATTGTTAACATCCTTCATTACGCTATTTTCTGGATTGTTAACATCCTTCATTACGCTATTATCTGGATTGTTAACATACTCCATTACTCTATTATCTGGATTGTTAACATCCTTCATTACTCTGTTATCTAAATGGTTAACGTCCTTCATTACTCTATTATCTGGATTGTTAACATACTTCATTACTCTATTATCTAAATGGTTAACGTCCTTCATTGCTCTATTATCTGGATTCTTAACATCCTTCATTACGCTATTATCTGGATTGTTAACATACTTCATTACTCTATTATCTGGATTGTTAATGTGCTTCATTACTCTATTATCTGCTTTGTTGACACACTTCATTACTCTATTATCTGGATTGTTAACATACTTCATTTCTCTATTATCTGGATTGTTAACGTCCTTCATTACTCTATTATCTGGATTGTTAACATACTTCATTACTCTATTATCTGGATTGTTAATGTGCTTCATTACTCTATTATCTGGGTTGTTAACACCCTTCATTACTCTATTATCTGGATTGTTAACGTCCTTCATTATTCTGTTATCTGGATTGTTAACGTCCTTCATTGCTCCATCATCTGGATTGTTAACGTCCTTCATTACTCTATTATCTGGTTTGTTAACACACTTCATTACTCTATTATCTGGATTGTTAACGTCCTTCATTTTTCTGTTATCTGGATTGTTAACGTCCTTCATTGCTCTATCATCTGGATTGTTAATGTGCTTCATTACTCTATTATCTGGATTGTTAACGTCCTTCATTGCTCTATCATCTGGATTGTTAACGTCCTTCATTACTCTATTATCTGGATTGTTAACATCCTTCGTTACTCTATTATCTGGATTGTTAACATACTTCATTACTCTATTATCTGGATTGTAAATGTGCTTCATTACTCTATTATCTGGTTTGTTAACACCCTTCATTACTCTATTATCTGGATTGTTAACATACTTCATTACTCTATTATCTGGATTGTAAATGTGCTTCATTACTCTATTTTCTGGTTTGTTAACGCCCTTCATTACTCTATTATCTGGATTGTTAAGGTCCTTCATTACTCTATTATCTGGATTGTTAACATCCTTCATTACTCTATTATCTGGTTTGTTAACACCCTTCATTACTCTGTTATCTGGATTGTTAACATCCTTCATTACTCTATTATCTGGATTGTTAACATACTTCATTACTCTCTTATCTGGATTGTTAACACCCTTCATTACTCTATTATCTGGATTGTTAACATCCTTCATTACTCTATTATCTGGTTTGTTAACACCCTTCATTACTCTGTTATCTGGATTGTTAACATACTTCATTACTCTATTATCTGGATTGTAAATGTGCTTCATTATTCTATTATCTGGTTTGTTAACACCCTTCATTACTCTGTTATCTGGATTGTTAACGTCCTGCATTACTCTATTATCTGGATTGTTAACATACTTCATCACTCTATTATCTGGATTGTTAATGTGCTTCATTACTCTATTATCTGGTTTGTTAACACCCTTCATTACTCTATTATCTGGATTGTTAACATACTTCATTATTCTGTTTTCTGGATTAACATACTTCATTAGTCTTTTATCTGGATTGTTAACATCCATCATTACTCTATTATCTGGATTGTTAACATCCTTCATTACTCTATTATGTAGATTGTTAACATACTTCATTACTCTATTATCTGGTTTGTTAACATCCTTCATTACTCTATTATCTGGATTGTTAACATCCTTCATTACTCTATTATCTAAATGGTTAACGTCCTTCATTACTCTATTATCTGGATTGTTAACATACTTCATTACTCTATTATCTAAATGGTTAACGTCCTTCATTACTCTATTATCTGGATTGTTAACATACTTCATTACTCTATTATCTGGATTGTTAACATACTTCATTACTCTATTATCTGGATTGTTAACATCCTTCATTACTCTATTATCTAAATGGTTAACGTCCTTCATTACTCTATTATCTGGATTGTTAACATCCTTCATTACTCTATTATCTAAATGGTTAACGTCCTTCATTACTCTATTATCTGGATTGTTAACATACTTCATTACTCTATTATCTAAATGGTTAACGTCCTTCATTACTCTATTATCTCGATTGTTAACATACTTCATTACTCTATTATCATGATTGTTAACATCCTTCATTGCTCTATTATCTGGATTGTTAACATCCTTCATTACGCTATTATCTGGATTGTTAACATACTCCATTACTCTCTTATCTGGATTGTTAACATCCTTCATTACGCTATTTTCTGGATTGTTAACATCCTTCATTACGCTATTATCTGGATTGTTAACATACTCCATTACTCTATTATCTGGATTGTTAACATCCTTCATTACTCTATTATCTAAATGGTTAACGTCCTTCATTACTCTATTATCTGGATTGTTAACATACTTCATTACTCTATTATCTAAATGGTTAACGTCCTTCATTGCTCTATTATCTGGATTCTTAACATCCTTCATTACGCTATTATCTGGATTGTTAACATCCTTCATTACGCTATTATCTGGATTGTTAACATCCTTCATTACGCTATTATCTGGATTGTTAACATACTTCATTACTCTGTTATCTGGATTGTTAACACCCTTCATTACTCTGTTATCTGGATTGTTAACATACTTCATTACTCTGTTATCTGGATTGTTAACACCCTTCATTACTCTATTATCTGGATTGTAAACATACTTCATTACTCTATTATCTGGATTGTAAATGTGCTTCATTACTCTATTATCTGGTTTGTTAACACCCTTCATTACTCTGTTATCTGGATTGTTAACGTCCTGCATTACTCTATTATCTGGATTGTTAACATACTTCATCACTCTATTATCTGGATTGTTAACATACTTCATTACTCTGTTATCTGGATTGTTAACACCCTTCATTACTCTATTATCTGGATTGTTAACATACTTCATTACTCTATTATCTGGATTGTTAACATACTTCATTACTCTGTTATCTGGATTGTTAACACCCTTCATTACTCTATTATCTGGATTGTTAACATACTTCATTACTCTATTATCTGGATTGTTCATGTTCTTCATTACTCTATTATCTGGATTGTTAACATCCTTCATTACTCTGTTATCTGGATTGTTAACACCCTTCATTACTCTATTATTTGGATTGTTAACATACTTCATTACTCTATTATCTGGATTGTTAACATACTTCATTACTCTATTATCTGGATTGTAAATGTGCTTCATTACTCTATTATCTGGTTTGTTAACACCCTTCATTACTCTGTTATCTGGATTGTTAACGTCCTGCATTACTCTATTATCTGGATTGTTAACGTCCTTCATTACTCTGTTATCTGGATTGTTAACATCCTTCATTACTCTATTATCTGGATTGTTAACACACTTTACTACTCTATTATCTGGATTGTTAACGTCCTTCATTACTCTATTATCTGGATTGTTAACACACTTCATTACTCTATTATCTGGATTGTTAACGTCCTTCGTTACTCTTTTATCGGGATTGTTAATGTCCTTCATTACTCTGTTATCTGGATTGTTAACATCCTTCATTACTCTGTTATCTGGATTGTTAACATACTTCATTACTGTATTATCTGGATTGTTAACATACTTCATTGCTCTATTATCTGGATTGTTGACATCCTTCATTACTCTACTATCTGGATTGTTAACGTCCTTCATTATTCTGTATTCTGGATTGTTAACATTCTTCATTACTCTGTTATTTGGATTGTTAACATCCATCATTACTGTATTATCTGGATTGTTACCATCCTTCATTACTCTATTATCTGGATTGTTAACATCCTTCATTACTCTATTATCTGGATTGTTAACATCCTTCATTACTCTATTATCTGGATTGTTAACATCCTTCATTACTCTATTATCTGGATTGTTAACATACTTTATTATTCTATTATCTGGATTGTTAACATCCATCATTACTGTATTATCTGGATTGTTAACATCCTTCATTACTCTATTAACTGGCTTGTTAACATCCTTCATTTCTCTATTATCTGGATTGTTAACATACTTCATTACCCTATTATCTGGATTGTTAACATCCATCATTACTGTATTATCTGGATTGTTAACATCCTTCATTACTCTATTATCTGGATTGTTAACATCCTCCATTACTCTATTATCTGGATTGTTAACATACTTCATTACTCTATTATCTGGATTGTTAACATCCATCATTACTGTATTATCTGGATTGTTAACATCCTTCATTACTCTATTATCTGGATTGTTAACATCCTTCATTACTCTATTATCTGGATTGTTAACATCCTTCATTACTCTATTATCTGGATTGTTAACGTTCTTCATTACTCTATTATCTGGATTGTTAACATCCTTCATTACTCTATTATCTGGATTGTTAACGTCCTTCATTACTCTATTATCTGGATTGTTAGCACCCTTCATTACTCTATTATCTGGATTGTTAACATCCTTCAATACTCTATTATCTGGATTGTTAACATCCTTCATTACTCTGTTATCTGGATTGTTAACATCCTTCATTACTCTATTATCTGGATTGTTAACATCCTTCATTACTCTATTATCTGGAATGTTAACATACTTCATTACTCTATTATCTGGATTGTTAACATCCATCGTTACTGTATTATCTGGATTGTTAACATCCTTCATTACTCTATTATCTGGATTGTTAGCATCCTTCATTACTCTATTATCTGGATTGTTAACATACTTCATTACTCTATTATCTGGATTGTTAACATCCTTCATTACTCTATTATCTGGATTGTTAACATCCTTTATTACTCTATTATCTGGATTGTTAATGTCCTTCATTACTCTATTATCTGGATTGTTAACATCCTTCATTACTCTATTATCTGGATTGTTAACGTCCTTCATTACTCTATTATCTGGATTGTTAACGTCCTTCATTACTCTATTATCTGGATTGTTAACATCCTTCATTACTCTATTATCTGGATTGTTAACATCCTTCATTACTCTATTATCTGGATTGTTAACATACTTCATTACTCTATTATCTGGATTGTTAACATCCTTCATTACTCCATTATCTGTATTGTTAACATCCTTCATTACTCTATTATCTGGATTGTTAACATACTTCATTACTCTATTATCTGGATTGTTAACATCCTTCATTACTCGATTATCTGGATTGTTACCATCCTTCATTACTCTGTTATCTGGATTGTTAACATCCTTCATTACTCTGTTATCTGGATTGTTAACAACCTTCATTACTCTATTATCTGGTTTGTTAACATCCTTCATTACTCTATTATCTGTATTGTTAACGTACTTCATTACTCTATTATGTGGATTGTTAACATACTTCATTACTCTATTATCTGGTTTGTTAACATCCTTCATTACTCTATTATCTGTATTGTTAACATCCTTCATTACTCTATTATGTGGATTGTTAACATACTTCATTACTCTATTATCTGGATTGTTAACATCCTTCATTACTGTATTATCTGTATTGTTAACATCCTTCATTACTCTATTATGTGGATTGTTAACATACTTCGTCACTCTATTATCTGGTTTGTTAACATCCTTCATTACTCTATTATCTGTATTGTTAACATACTTCATTACTCTATTATCTGGTTTGTTAACACCCTTCATTACTCTATTATCTGGAGTGTTAACATACTTCATTACTCTATTATCTGGTTTGTTAACATCCTTCATTACTCTGTTATCTGGATTGTTAACATCCTTCATTACTCTATTATCTGGATTGTTAACATCCTTCATTGCTCTGTTATGTGGATTGTTAACATCCTTCATTGCTCTATTATCTGGATTGTTAACATCCTTCATTACTCTATTGTCTGGATTGTTAACATCCTTCATTACTCTGTTATCTGGATTGTTAACACCCTTCATTACTCTATTATCTGGATTGTTAACATACTTTATTACTCTATTATCTGGTTTGTTAACATCCTTCATTACTCTATTATCTGTATTGTTAACATACTTCATTACTCTTTTATCTGGTTTGTTAACACCCTTCATTACTCTATTATCTGTATTGTTAACATCCTTCATTACTCTATTACCTGGATTTTTAACGTCCTTCATTACTCTATTATCTGGATTGTTAACATGCTTCATTACTCTATTATCTGGATTGTTAACATCCTTCATTACTCTATTATCTGTATTGTTAACATACTTCATTACTCTATTACCTGGATTGTTAACACCCTTCATTACTCTATTATGTGGATTGTTAGCATCCTTCATTACTCTATTATCTGGATTGTTAACATACTTCATTACTCTATTATCTGGATTGTTAACATCCTTCATTACTCTATTATCTGGATTGTTAACATCCTTCATTACTCTATTATCTGGATTGTTAACACCCTTCATTACTCTATTATCTGGATTGTTAACATCCTTCATTACTCTATTATCTGAATTGTTAACATACTTCATTACTCTATTATCTGGATTGTTAACGTCCTCCATTACTCTATTATCTGGATTGTTAACACCCTTCATTACTCTGTTATCTGGACTGTTAACGTCCTTCATTACTCTATTATCTGGATTGTTAACATCCTTCATTACTCTATTATGTGGATTGTTAACGTCCTTCATTACTCTATTATCTGGATTGTTAACACCCTTCATTACTCTGTTATCTGGACTGTTAACATCCTTCATTACTCTATTATCTGGTCTCTAAACGTCCTTCATTACTCTATTATCTGGATTGTTAGCATCCTTCATTACTCTATTATCTGGATTGTTAACATCCTTCATTACTCTATTAACTGGATTGTTAACATCCTTCATTACTCTATTATCTGGATTGTTAACGTCCTCCATTACTCTATTATCTGGATTGTTAACACCCTTCTAACCTAACATACTTCATTACTCTATTATCTGGATTGTTAACACCCTTCATTACTCTGTTATCTGGACTGTTAACGTCCTTCATTACTCTATTATCTGGATTGTTAACACCCTTCATTACTCTGTTATCTGGACTGTTAACGTCCTTCATTACTCTATTATCTGGATTGTTAACATACTTCATTACTCTATTATCTGGATTGTTAACACCCTCCATTACTCTGTTATCTGGACTGTTAACATCCTTCATTACTCTATTATCTGGTTTGTTAACACCCTTCATTACTCTATTATGTGGATTGTTAGCATCCTTCATTACTCTATTATCTGGATTGTTAACGTCCTTCATTACTCTATTATCTGGATTGTTAACATACTTCATTACTCTATTATCTGGATTGTTAACACACTTCATTACTCTGTTACCTGGACTCTTAACGCCCTTCATTACTCTATTATCTGGATTGTTAACATCCTTCATTACTCTATTATGTGGATTGTTAACATCCTTCATTACTCTATTATCTGGTTTGTTAACACCCTTCATTACTCTATTATGTGGATTGTTAGCATCCTTCATTACTCTATTATCTGGTTTGTTAACACCCTTCATTACTCTATTATCTGGATTGTTAACACCCTTCATTACTCTGTTATCTGGACTGTTAACGCCCTTCATTACTCTATTATCTGGATTGTTAACGTCCACTCATTACTCTGTCATCTGGATTGTTAACGTCCTTCGTTATTCTGTTATCTGGACTGTTAACGCCCTTCATTACTCTATTATCTGGATTGTTAACACACTTCATTACTCTATTATCTGGATTGTTAACGTCCACTCATTACTCTGTCATCTGGATTGTTAACGTCCTTCATTACTCTGTTATCTGGATTGTTAACGCCCTTTATTACTCTATTATCTGGATTGTTAACCCACTTCATTTTTCTATTATCTGGATTGTTAACGTCCACTCATTACTCTATCATCTGGATTGTTAACATCCTTCATTACTCTACTCTCTGGATTGTTAACGTCCTTCATTATTCTGTTATCTGGATTGTTAACATTCTTCATTACACTGTTATTAGGATTGTTAACATCCATCATTACTGTATTATCTGGATTGTTAACATCCTTCATTACTCTATTATCTGGATTGTTAACGTCCTTCATTACTCTGTTATCTGGATTGTTAACATCCTTCATTACTCTATTATCTGGATTGTTAACATCCTTCATTACTCTATTATCTGGATTGTTAACACACTTCATTACTCTATTATCTGGATTGATAACGTCCTTCATTACTCTGTTATCTGGATTGTTAACGTCCTTCATTACTCTGTTATCTGGATTGTTAACGTCCTTCATTACTCTGTTATCTGGATTGTTAACACCCTTCATTACTCTATTATCTGGTTTGTTAACATCCTTCATTACTCTATTATCTGTATTGTTAACGTACTTCATTACTCTATTATGTGGATTGTTAACATACTTCATTACTCTATTATCTGGTTTGTTAACATCCTTCATTACTCTATTATCTATATTGTTAACATCCTTCATTACTCTATTATGTGGATTGTTAACATACTTCATTACTCTATTATCTGGATTGTTAACATCCTTCATTACTCTATTATCTGTATTGTTAACATCCTTCATTACTCTATTATGTGGATTGTTAACATACTTCATCACTGTATTATCTGGTTTGTTAACATCCTTCATTACTCTATTATCTGTATTGTTAACATACTTCATTACTCTATTATCTGGTTTGTTAACACCCTTCATTACTCTATTATCTGGATTGTTAACATACTTCATTACTCTATTATCTGGTTTGTTAACATCCTTCATTACTCTGTTATCTGGATTGTTAACATCCTTCATTACTCTATTATCTGGATTGTTAACATCCTTCATTGCTCTGTTATCTGGATTGTTAACATCCTTCATTACTCTATTATCTGGATTGTTAACATACTTTATTACTCTATTATCTGGTTTGTTAACATCCTTCATTACTCTATTATCTGTATTGTTAACATACTTCATTACTCTTTTATCTGGTTTGTTAACACCCTTCATTACTCTATTATCTGTATTGTTAACATCCTTCATTACTCTATTACCTGGATTGTTAACGTCCTTCATTACTCTATTATCTGGATTGTTAACATACTTCATTACTCTATTATCTGGATTGTTAACATCCTTCATTACTCTATTATCTGTATTGTTAACATACTTCATTACCCTATTACCTGCATTGTTAACACCCTTCATTACTCTATTATGTGGATTGTTAGCATCCTTCATTACTCTATTATCTGGATTGTTAACATACTTCATTACTCTATTATCTGGATTGTTAACATCCTTCATTACTCTATTATCTGGATTGTTAACATCCTTCATTACTTTATTATCTGGATTGTTAACACCCTTCATTACTCTATTATCTGGATTGTTAACATCCTTCATTACTCTATTATCTGAATTGTTAACATACTTCATTACTCTATTATCTGGATTGTTAACGTCCTCCATTACTCTATTATCTGGATTGTTAACACCCTTCATTACTCTGTTATCTGGACTGTTAACGTCCTTCATTACTCTATTATCTGGATTGTTAACATCCTTCATTACTCTATTATGTGGATTGTTAACGTCCTTCATTACTCTATTATCTGGATTGTTAACACCCTTCATTACTCTGTTATCTGGACTGTTAACATCCTTCATTACTCTATTATCTGGACTGTAAACGTCCTTCATTACTCTATTATCTGGATTGTTAACATCCTTCATTACTCTATTATCTGGATTGTTAACATCCTTCATTACTCTATTATCTGGATTGTTAACGTCCTCCATTACTCTATTATCTGGATTGTTAACACCCTTCTAACCTAACATACTTCATTACTCTATTATCTGGATTGTTAACACCCTTCATTACTCTGTTATCTGGACTGTTAACGTCCTTCATTACTCTATTATCTGGATTGTTAACATACTTCATTACTCTATTATCTGGATTGTTAACACCCTCCATTACTCTGTTATCTGGACTGTTAACATCCTTCATTACTCTATTATCTGGTTTGTTAGCACCCTTCATTACTCTATTATGTGGATTGTTAGCATCCTTCATTACTCTATTATCTGGATTGTTAACGTCCTTCATTACTCTATTATCTGGATTGTTAACATACTTCATTACTCTATTATCTGGATTGTTAACACACTTCATTACTCTGTTACCTGGACTCTTAACGCCCTTCATTACTCTATTATCTGGATTGTTAACATCCTTCATTACTCTATTATGTGGATTGTTAACATCCTTCATTACTCTATTATCTGGTTTGTTAACACCCTTCATTACTCTATTATGTGGATTGTTAGCATCCTTCATTACTCTATTATCTGGTTTGTTAACACCCTTCATTACTCTATTATCTGGATTGTTAACACCCTTCATTACTCTGTTATCTGGACTGTTAACGCCCTTCATTACTCTATTATCTGGATTGTTAACGTCCACTCATTACTCTGTCATCTGGATTGTTAACGTCCTTCGTTATTCTGTTATCTGGACTGTTTACGCCCTTCATTACTCTATTATCTGGATTGTTAACACACTTCATTACTCTATTATCTGGATTGTTAACGTCCACTCATTACTCTGTCATCTGGATTGTTAACGTCCTTCATTACTCTGTTATCTGGATTGTTAACGCCCTTTATTACCTTATTATCTGGATTGTTAACACACTTCATTTTTCTATTATCTGGATTGTTAACGTCCACTCATTACTCTATCATCTGGATTGTTAACATCCCTCATTACTCTACTCTCTGGATTGTTAACGTCCTTCATTATTCTGTTATCTGGATTGTTAACATTCTTCATTACACTGTTATTAGGATTGTTAACATCCATCATTACTGTATTATCTGGATTGTTAACACCCTTCATTACTCTATTATCTGGATTGTTAACGTCCTTCATTACTCTGTTATCTGGATTGTTAACATCCTTCATTACTCTATTATCTGGATTGTTAACATCCTTCATTACTCTATTATCTGGATTGTTAACACACTTCATTACTCTATTATCTGGATTGATAACGTCCTTCATTACTCTGTTATCTGGATTGTTAATGTCCTTCATTACTCTGATATCTGGATTGTTAACGTCCTTCATTACTCTGTTATCTGGATTGTTAACACCCTTCATTACTCTATTATCTGGGTTGTTAACATACTTCATTACTCTATTATCTGGTTTGTTAACGTCCTTCATTACTCTATTATCTGGATTGATAAGATCCTTCATTACTCTATTATCTAGATTGTTTATGTGCTTCATTACTCTATTATCTGGATTGTTAACATCCTTCATTACTCTATTATCTGGATTGTTAACATCCTTCATTACTCTATTATCTGGATTGTTAACATCCTTCATTACCCTATTATCTCGATTGTTAATGTCCTTCATTACACTCTATTATCTGGATTGTTACGTTCCTTCATTACTCTATTATCTGGATTGTTAACACCCTTCATTACTCTATTATCTGGATTGTTACGTTCCTTCATTACTCTATTATCTGGATTGTTAACATCCTTCATTACTCTATTATCTGGATTGTTAACATCCTTCATTACTCTATTATCGGAACGGTTAACGTCCTTCATTACTCTATTATCTGGATTGTTAACACCCTTGATTACTCTGTTATCTGGACTGTTAACGTCCTTCATTACTCTATTATCTGGACTGTTAACGTCCTTCATTACTCTATTATCTGGATTGTTAACGTCCTTCATTACTCTATTATCTGGATTGTTAACACCCTTCATTACTCTATTATCTGGACTGTTAACGTCCTTCATTACTCTATTACCTGGATTGTTAACATCCTTCATTACTCTATTATCTGGATTGTTAACATCCTTCATTACTCTATTATCTGGATTGTTAACACCCTTCATTACTCTGTTATCTGGACTGTTAACGTCCTTCATTACTCTATTATCTGGACTGTTAACGTCCTTCATTACTCTATTATCTGGATTGTTAACATACTTCATTGCTCTATTATCTGGATTGTTAACACCCTTCATTACTCTGTTATCTGGACTGTTAACGTCCTTCATTACTCTATTATCTGGATTGTTAACATCCTTCATTACTCTATTATCTGGATTGTTAACATCCTTCATTACTCTATTATCTGGATTGTTAACGTCCTCCATTACTCTATTATCTGGATTGTTAACACCCTTCATTACTCTGTTATCTGGACTGTTAACGTCCTTCATTACTCTATTATCTGGATTGTTAACATACTTCATTACTCTATTATCTGGATTGTTAACACCCTTCATTACTCTGTTATCTGGATTGTTAACACCCTTCATTACTCTATTATCTGGATTGTTAACATACTTCGTTACTCTATTATCTGGATTGTTAACACCCTTCATTACTCTGTTATCTGGATTGTTAACACCCTTCGTTACTCTGTTATCTGGACTGTTAATGTCCTTCATTACTCTATTATCTGGATTGTTAACATACTTCATTACTCTATTATCTGGATTGTTAACACCCTTCATTACTCCATTATGTGGATTGTTAGCATCCTTCATTACTCTATTATCTGGATTGTTAACGTCCTTCATTACTCTATTATGTGGATTGTTAACATCCTTCATTACTCTATTATCTGGTTTGTTAACACCCTTCATTACTCTATTATGTGGATTGTTAGCATCCTTTATTACTCTATTATCTGGATCGTTAACGACCTTCATTACTCTATTATCTGGATTGTTAACATACTTCATTTCTCTATTATCTGGATTGTTAACACCCTTCATTACTCTATTATGTGGATTGTTAACATCCTTCATTACTCTATTATCTGGTTTGTTAAGACCCTTCATTACTCTATTATGTGGATTGTTAGCATCCTTCATTACTCTATTATCTGGATTGTTAACGCCCTTCATTACTCTATTATGTGGATTGTTAACATCCTTCATTACTCTATTATCTGGTTTGTTAACACCCTTCATTACTCTATTATGTGGATTGTTAACATCCTTCATTACTCTATTATGTGGATTGTTAACGTCCTTCATTACTCTATTATGTGGATTGTTAACATCCTTCATTACTCTATTATCTGGTTTGTTAACACCCTTCATTACTCTATTATATGGATTGTTAACGTCCTTCATTACTCTATTATCTGGATTGTTAACACCCTTCATTACTCTATTATGTGGATTGTTAGCATCCTTCATTACTCTATTATCTGGATTGTTAACACCCTTCATTACTCTATTATCTGGATTGTTTGCATCCTTCATTACTCTTTTATCTGGTTTGTTAACACCCTTCATTACTCTATTATCTGTATTGTTAACATCCTTCATTACTCTATTACCTGGATTGTTAACGTCCTTCATTACTCTATTATCTGGATTGTTAACATACTTCATTACTCTATTATCTGGATTGTTAACATCCTTCATTACTCTATTATCTGTATTGTTAACATACTTCATTACTCTATTACCTGGATTGTTAACACCCTTCATTACTCTATTATGTGGATTGTTAGCATCCTTCATTACTCTATTATCTGGATTGTTAACATACTTCATTACTCTATTATCTGGATTGTTAACATCCTTCATTACTCTATTATCTGGATTGTTAACATCCTTTATTACTCTATTATCTGGATTGTTAATGTCCTTCATTACTCTATTATCTGGATTGTTAACATCCTTCATTACTCTATTATCTGGATTCTTAACATCCTTCATTACTCTATTATCTGGATTGTTAACGTCCTTCATTACTCTATTATCTGGATTGTTAACATCCTTCATTACTCTATTATGTGGATTGTTAGCATCCTTCATTACTCTATTATCTGGATTGTTAACATCCTTCATTACTCTATTATCTGGATTGTTAAAATACTTCATTACTCTATTATCGGGATTGTTAACATCCATTATTACTGTATTATCTGGATTGTTAACATCCTTCATTACTCTATTATCTGGATTGTTAACATCCTTCATTACTCTATTATCTGGATTGTTAACATACTTCATTACTCTATTATCTGGATTGTTAACATCCTTCATTACTCTATTATCTGGTTTGTTAACACCCTTCATTACTCTATTATGTGGATTGTTAGCATCCTTCATTACTCTATTATCTGGATTGTTAACGTCCTTCATTACTCTATTATCTGGATTTTTAACATACTTCATTACTCTATTATCTGGATTGTTAACACCCTTCATTACTCTGTTATCTGGACTGTTAACGCCCTTCATTACTCTATTATCTGGATTGTTAACATCCTTCATTACTCTGTTATGTGGATTGTTAACATCCTTCATTACTCTATTATCTGGTTTGTTAACACCCTTCATTACTCTATTATGTGGATTGTTAACATCCTTCATTACTCTATTATCTGGTTTGTTAACACCCTTCACTACTCTATTATGTGGATTGTTAGCATCCTTCATTACTCTATTATCTGGATTGTTAACGCCCTTCATTACTCTATTATGTGGATTGTTAACATCCTTCATTACTCTATTATCTGGTTTGTTAACACCCTTCATTACTCTATTATGTGGATTGTTAACATCCTTCATTACTCCATTATGTGGATTGTTAACGTCTTTCATTACTCTATTATGTGGATTGGTAACATCCTTCATTACTCTATTATCTGGTTTGTTAACACCCTTCATTACTCTATTATGTGGATTGTTAACGTCCTTCATTACTCTATTATCTGGATTGTTAACACCCTTCATTACTCTATTATGTGAATTGTTAGCATCCTTCATTACTCTATTATCTGGATTGTTAACACCCTTCATTACTCTATTATCTGGATTGTTAGCATCCTTCATTACTCTATTATCTGGATTGTTAACACCCTTCATTACTCTATTATGTGGATTGTTAACATCCTTCATTACTCTATTATCTGGTTTGTTAACATCCTTCATTACTCTATTATGTGGATTGTTAACATCCTTCATTACTCTATTATGTGGATTGTTAACGTCCTTCATTACTCTATTGTGTGGATTGTTAACATCCTTCATTACTCTATTATGTGGATTGTTAACATCCTTCATTACTCTATTCTCTGGTTTGTTAACATCCTTCATTACTCTATTATGTGGATTCTTAACATCCTTCATTACTCTATTATGTGGATTGTTAACGTCCTTCATTACTCTATTATCTGGATTGTTAACATCCTTCATTAATCTATTATGTTGATTGTTAGCATCCTTCATTACTCTATTATCTGGATTGTTAACACCCTTCATTACTCTATTATGTGGATTGTTAGCATCCTTCATTACTCTATTATCTGGATTGTTAACGTCCTTCATTACTCTATTATCTGGATTGTTAACACACTTCATTTCTCTATTGTATGGATTGTTAACGTCCACTCATTACTCTGTCATCTGGATTGTTAACGTCCTTCATTACTCTGTTATCTGGATTGTTAACGCCTTTCATTACTCTATTATCTGGATTGTTAACACACTTCATTACTCTATTATCTGGATTGTTAACGTCCACTCATTACTCTGTCATCTGGATTGTTAACGTCCTTCATTACTCTGTTATCTGGATTGTTAACGCCCTTCATTACTCTATTATCTGGATTGTTAACACACTTCATTTTTCTATTATCTGGATTGTTAACGTCCACTCATTACTCTGTCATCTGGATTGTTAACATCCTTCATTACTCTACTATCTGGATTGTTAACGTCCTTCATTATTCTGTTATCTGGATTGTTAACATTCTTCATTACACTGTTATTAGGATTGCTAACATCCATCATTACTGTATTATCTGGATTGTTAACATTCTTCATTACTCTATTATCTGGATTGTTAACGTCCTTCATTACTCTGTTATCTGGATTGTTAACATCCTTCATTACTCTGTTATCTGGATTGTTAACATCCTTCATTACTCTATTATCTGGATTGTTAACACACTTCATTACTCTATTATCTGGATTGTTAACGTCCTTCATTACTCTGTTATCTGGATTGTTAACGTCCTTCATTACTCTGTTATCTGGATTGTTAACATCCTTCATTACTCTGTTATCTGGATTGTTAACATCCTTCATTACTCTGTTATCTGGTTTGTTAACGTCCTTCATTACTCTGTTATCTGGATTGTTAACATCCTTCATTACTCTATTATCTGGATTGTTAACGTCCTTCATTACTCTGTTATCTGGGTTGTTAACGTCCTTCATTACTCTGTTATCTGGATTGTTAACATCCTTCATTACTCTGTTATCTGGGTTGTTAACATACTTCATTACTCTATTATCTGGATTGTTAACATACTTCATTGCTCTATTATCTGGATAGTTAACATCCTTCATTACTGTACTATCTGGATTGTTAACGTCCTTCATTATTCTGTATTCTGGATTGTTAACATTCTTCATTACACTGTTATTTGGATTGTTAACATCCATCATTACTGTATTATCTGGATTGTTACCATCCTTCATTACTCTATTATCTGGATTTTTAACGTCCTTCATTACTCTATTATCTGGATTGTTAACATCCTTCATTACTCTGTTATCTGGATTGTTAACATCCTTCATTACTCTATTATCTGGATTGTTAACATCCTTCATTACTCTATTATCTGGATTGTTAACATCCTTCATTACTCTATTATCTGGATTGTTAACATCCTTCATTACTCTATTATCTGGATTGTTAACATACTTCATTATTCTATTATCTGGATGGTTAACATCCATCATTACTGTATTATCTGGATTGTTAACATCCTTCATTACTCCATTATCTGGATTGTTAACATCCTTCATTAACCTATTATCTGGATTGTTAACATACTTCATTACTCTATTATCTGGATTGTTAACATCCATCATTACTGTATTATCTGGATTGTTAACATCCTTCATTACTCTATTATCTGGATTGTTAACATCCTCCATTACTCTATTATCTGGATTGTTAACATCCTTCATTACTCTATTATCTGGATTGTTAACGTCCTTCATTACTCTATTATCTGGATTGTTAACACCCGTCATTACTCTTTTAGTGGATTGTTAACATCCTTCATTACTCTATTATCTGGATTGTTAACATACTTCATTACTCTATTATCTGGATTGTTAACACCCTTCATTACTCTGTTATCTGGAGTGTTGACGTCCTTCATTACTCTATTATCTGGATTGTTAACATCCTTCATTACTCTATTATGTGGATTGTTAACATCCTTCATTACTCTATTATCTGGACTGTTAACGCCCTTCATTACTCTATTATCTGGATTGTTAACATCCTTCATTACTCTATTATGTGGATTGTTAACATCCTTCATTACTCTATTATCTGGTTTGTTCACACCCTTCATTACTCTATTATGTGGACTGTTAGCATCCTTCATTACTCTATTATCTGGATTGTTAACGCCCTTCATTACTCTATTATGTGGATTGTTAACATACTTCATTACTCTATTATCTGGATTGTTAACATCCATCATTACTGTATTATCTGGATTGTTAACATCCTTCATTACTATATTATCTGGATTGTTAACATCCTTCATTACTCTATTATCTGGATTGTTAACATCCTTCATTACTCTATTATCTGGATTGTTGACGTCCTTCATTACTCTATTATCTGGATTGTTAACTTCCTTCATTACTCTATTATCTGGATTGTTAACGTCCTTCATTACTCTATTATCTGGATTGTTAACACCCGTCATTACTCTTTTAGTGGATTGTTAACATCCTTCATTACTCTATTATCTGGATTGTTAACATCCTTCATTACTCTATTATCTGGATTGTTAACGTCCTTCATTACTCTATTATCTGGATTGTTAACATCCTTCATTACTCTATTATCTGGATTGTTAACGTCCTTCATTACTCTATTATCTGGATTGTTAACACCCGTCATTACTCTTTTAGTGGATTGTTAACATCCTTCATTACTCTATTATCTGGATTGTTAACATACTTCATTACTCTATTATCTGGATTGTTAACACCCTTCATTACTCTGTTATCTGGACTGTTGACGTCCTTCATTACTCTATTATCTGGATTGTTAACATCCTTCATTACTCTATTATGTGGATTGTTAACATCCTTCATTACTCTATTATCTGGACTGTTAACGCCCTTCATTACTCTATTATCTGGATTGTTAACATCCTTCATTACTCTATTATGTGGATTGTTAACATCCTTCATTACTCTATTATCTGGTTTCTTCACACCCTTCATTACTCTATTATGTGGATTGTTAGCATCCTTCATTACTCTGTTTTCTGGATTGTTAACGTCCTTCATTACTCTATTATCTGGATTGTTAACATACTTCATTACTCTATTATCTGGATTGTTAACACCCTTCATTACTCTATTATCTGGACTGTTAACACCCTTCATTACTCTATTATCTGGATTGTTAACATCCTTCATTACTCTGTTATGTGGATTGTTAACATCCTTCATTACTCTATTATCTGGTTTGTTAACACCCTTCATTACTCTATTATGTGGATTGTTAACATCCTTCATTACTCTATTATCTGGTTTGTTAACACCCTTCATTACTCTATTATGTGGACTGTTAGCATCCTTCATTACTCTATTATCTGGATTGTTAACGCCCTTCATTACTCTATTATGTGGATTGTTAACATCCTTCATTACTCTATTATCTGGTTTGTTAACACCCTTCATTACTCTATTATGTGGATTGTTAACATCCTTCATTACTCCATTATGTGGATTGTTAACGTCTTTCATTGCTCTATTATGTGGATTGTCAACATCCTTCATTACTCTATTATCTGGTTTGTTAACACCCTTCATTACTCTATTATGTGGATTGTTAACATCCTTCATTACTCTATTATGTGGATTGTTAACGTCCTTCATTACTCTATTATCTGGATTGTTAACACCCTTCATTACTCTATTATGTGAATTGTTAGCATCCTTCATTACTCTATTATCTGGATTGTTAACACCCTTCATTACTCTATTATCTGGATTGTTAGCATCCTTCATTACTCTATTATCTGGATTGTTAACACCCTTCATTACTCTATTATGTGGATTGTTAACATCCTTCATTACTCTATTATCTGGTTTGTTAACATCCTTCATTACTCTATTATGTGGATTGTTAACATCCTTCATTACCCTATTATGTGGATTGTTAACGTCCTTCATTACTCTATTGTGTGGATTGTTAACATCCTTCATTACTCTATTATGTGGATTATTAACATCCTTCATTACTCTATTATCTGGTTTGTTAACATCCTTCATTACTCTATTATGTGGATTCTTAACATCCTTCATTACTCTATTATGTGGATTGTTAATGTCCTTCATTACTCTATTATCTGGATTGTTAACATCCTTCATTACTCTATTATGTGGATTGTTAGCATCCTTCATTACTCTATTATCTGGATTGTTAACACCCTTCATTACTCTATTATGTGGATTGTTAGCATCCTTCATTACTCTATTATCTGGATTGTTAACTTCCTTCATTACTCTATTATCTGGATTGTTAACACACTTCATTTCTCTATTACCTGGATTGTTAATGTCCACTCATTACTCTGCCATCTGGATTGTTAACGTCCTTCATTACTCTGCTATCTGGATTGTTAACGCCCTTCATTACTCTATTATCTGGATTGTTAACACACTTCATTACTCTATTATCTGGATTGTTAACGTCCACTCATTACTCTGTCATCTGGATTGTTAACGTCCTTCATTACTCTGTTATCTGGATTGTTAACGCCCTTCATTACTCTATTATCTGGATTGTTAACACACTTCATTTTTCTATTATCTGGATTGTTAACGTCCACTCATTACTCTGTCATCTGGATTGTTAACATCCTTCATTACTCTACTATCTGGATTGTTAACGTCCTTCATTATTCTGTTATCTGGATTGTTAACATTCTTCATTACACTGTCATTAGGATTGTTAACATCCATCATTACTGTATTATCTGGATTGTTAACATCCTTCATTACTCTATTATCTGGATTGTTAACGTCCTTCATTACTCTGTTATCTGGATTGTTAACATCCTTCATTACTCTATTATCTGGATTGTTAACATCCTTCATTACTCTATTATCTGGATTGTTAACACACTTCATTACTCTATTATCTGGATTGTTAACGTCCTTCATTACTCTGTCATCTGGATTGTTAACGTCCTTCATTACTCTGTTATCTGGATTGTTAACATCCTTCATTACTCTATTATCTGGATTGTTAACACACTTCACTACTCTATTATCTGGATTGTTAACGTCCTTCATTACTCTATTATCTGGATTGTTAACACACTTCATTACTCTATTATCTAGATTGTTAACGTCCTTCGTTACTCTGTTATCTGGATTGTTAACGTCCTTCATTACTCTGTTATCTGGATTGTTAACATCCTTCATTACTCTGTTATCTGGATTGTTAACATACTTCATTACTGTATTATCTGGATTGTTAACATACTTCATTGCTCTATTATCTGGATTGTTAACATCCTTCATTACTCTACTATCTGGATTGTTAACGTCCTTCATTATTCTGTATTCTGGATTGTTAACATTCTTCATTACACTGTTATTTGGATTGTTAACATCCATCATTACTGTATTATCTGGATTGTTACCATCCTTCATTACTCTATTATCTGGATTTTTAACGTCCTTCATTACTCTATTATCTGGATTGTTAACATCCTTCATTACTCTATTATCTGGATTGTTAACATCCTTCATTACTCTATTATCTGGATTGTTAACATCCTTCATTACTCTATTATCTGGATTGTTAACATCCTTCATTACTCTATTATCTGGATTGTTAACATCCATCATTACTGTATTATCTGGATTGTTAACATCCTTCATTACTCTATTATCTGGATTGTTAACATCCTTCATTACTCTATTATCTGGATTGTTAACATACTTCATTACTCTATTATCTGGATTGTTAACATCCATCATTACTGTATTATCTGGATTGTTAACATCCTTCATTACTCTATTATCTGGATTGTTAACATCCTTCATTACTCTATTATCTGGATTGTTAACATACTTCATTACTCTATTATCTGGATTGTTAACATCCATCATTACTGTATTATCTGGATTGTTAACATCCTTCATTACTCTATTATCTGGATTGTTAACATCCTCCATTACTCTATTATCTGGATTGTTAACATACTTCATTACTCTATTATCTGGATTGTTAACATCCATCATTACTGTATTATCTGGATTGTTAACATCCTTCATTACTCTATTATCTGGATTGTTAACATCCTTCATTACTCTATTATCTGGATTCTTAACATCCTTCATTACTCTATTATCTGGATTGTTAACGTCCTTCATTACTCTATTATCTGGATTGTTAACATCCTTCATTACTCTATTATCTGGATTGTTAACGTCCTTCATTACTCTATTATCTGGATTGTTAACACCCTTCATTACTCTATTATCTGGATTGTTAACATCCTTCATTACTCTATTATCTGGATTGTTAACATCCTTCATTACTCTATTATCTGGATTGTTAACATCCTTCATTACTCTATTATCTGGATTGTTAACATCCTTCATTACTCTATTATCTGGAATGTTAACATACTTCATTACTCTATTATCTGGATTGTTAACATCCATCATTACTGTATTATCTGGATTGTTAACATCCTTCATTACTCTATTATCTGGATTGTTAACATCCTTCATTACTCTATTATCTGGATTGTTAACATACTTCATTACTCTATTATCTGGATTGTTAACATCCTTCATTACTCTATTATCTGGATTGTTAATATCCTTCATTACTCTATTATCTGGATTGTTAATGTCCTTCATTACTCTATTATCTGGATTGTTAACATCCTTCATTACTCTATTATCTGGATTGTTAACGTCCTTCATTACTCTATTATCTGGATTGTTAACATCCTTCATTACTCTATTATCTGGATTGTTAACATCCTTCATTACTCTATTATCTGGATTGTTAACAACCTTCATTACTCTATTATCTGGATTGTTAACATACTTCATTACTCTATTATCTGGATTGTTAATGTTCTTCATTAGTATGTTATCTGGATTGTTGACATCCTTCATTATTCTGTTATTTGTATTGTTAACGTCCTTCATTACTCTATTATCTGGATTGTTAACTTTCTCCATTACCCTATTATCTGGATTGGTATGACCCTTCATTGCTCTATCAACTGGATTGTTAACTTTCTCCATTACTCTATTATCTGGATTGGTATCACCCTTCATTACTCTCTTATCTGGATTATTAAGGTCCTTCATTACTCTATTATCTGGATTCTTAACATCCTTCATTACTCTATTATCTGGATTGATAACACCCTTCATTACTCTATTTTTGTTAACACACTTCATTACTCTATTATCTGGATTGTTAACGTCGTTCATTATTTTATTATCTGGATTGTTAACGTCCTTCATTACTCTATTATCTGGATTGTTAATGTGCTTCATTACTCTATTATCTGGAATGTTAACGTCCTTCATTACTCTGTTATCTGGATTGTTAACGTCCTTCATTACTCTATTATCTAGATTGTTAACGTCCTCCATTACTCTATTATCTGGATTGTTAATGTGCTTCATTACTCTATTATCTGGTTTGTTAACACACTTCATTACTTTATTATCTGGATTGTTAATGTCCTTCATTATTCTGTTATCTGGATTGTTAATGTGCTTCATTACTCTATTATCTGGATTGTTAACGACCTTCATTACTCTATTATCTAGATTGTTAACGTCCTTCATTACTCTATTATCTGGTTTGTTAACGACCTTCATTACTCTATTATCTGGATTGTTAACACCCTTCATTACTCTATTATCTGGATTGTTAACATCCTTCATTACTCTATTATCTAGATTGTTAACGTCCTTCATTACTCTATTATCTGGTTTGTTAACGACCTTCATTACTCTATTATCTGGATTGTTAACACCCTTCATTACTCTATTATCTGGATTGTTAACATCCTTCATTACTCTATTATCTAGATTGTTAACGTCCTTCATTACTCTATTATCTGGTTTGTTAACACACTTCATTACTCTATTATCTGGATTGTTAACACCCTTCATTACTCTATTATCTGGATTGTTAACATCCTTCATTACTCTATTATCTGGATTGTTAACATACTTCATTACTCTATTATCTGGATTGTTAATGTGCTTCATTACTCTATTATCTGCTTTGTTGACACACTTCATTACTCTATTATCTGGATTGTTAACATACTTCATTTCTCTATTATCTGGATTGTTAACGTCCTTCATTACTCTATTATCTGGATTGTTAACATACTTCATTACTCTATTATCTGGATTGTTAATGTGCTTCATTACTCTATTATCTGGGTTGTTAACACCCTTCATTACTCTATTATCTGGATTGTTAACGTCCTTCATTATTCTGTTATCTGGATTGTTAACGTCCTTCATTGCTCCATCATCTGGATTGTTAACGTCCTTCATTACTCTATTATCTGGTTTGTTAACACACTTCATTACTCTATTATCTGGATTGTTAACGTCCTTCATTTTTCTGTTATCTGGATTGTTAACGTCCTTCATTGCTCTATCATCTGGATTGTTAATGTGCTTCATTATTCTATTATCTGGATTGTTAACGTCCTTCATTGCTCTATCATCTGGATTGTTAACGTCCTTCATTACTCTATTATCTGGATTGTTAACATCCTTCGTTACTCTATTATCTGGATTGTTAACATACTTCATTACTCTATTATCTGGATTGTAAATGTGCTTCATTACTCTATTATCTGGTTTGTTAACACCCTTCATTACTCTATTATCTGGATTGTTAACATACTTCATTACTCTATTATCTGGATTGTAAATGTGCTTCATTACTCTATTTTCTGGTTTGTTAACGCCCTTCATTACTCTATTATCTGGATTGTTAAGGTCCTTCATTACTCTATTATCTGGATTGTTAACATCCTTCATTACTCTATTATCTGGTTTGTTAACACCCTTCATTACTCTGTTATCTGGATTGTTAACATCCTTCATTACTCTATTATCTGGATTGTTAACATACTTCATTACTCTCTTATCTGGATTGTTAACACCCTTCATTACTCTATTATCTGGATTGTTAACATCCTTCATTACTCTATTATCTGGTTTGTTAACACCCTTCATTACTCTATTATCTGGATTGTTAACATACTTCATTACTCTATTATCTGGATTGTAAATGTGCTTCATTACTCTATTATCTGGTTTGTTAACACCCTTCATTACTCTGTTATCTGGATTGTTAACGTCCTTCATTACTCTATTATCTGGATTGTTAACATACTTCATTACTCTATGATCTGGATTGTTAACATACTTCATTACTCTATTATCTGGATTGTTAACATCCTTCATTACTCTATTATCTAAATGGTTAACGTCCTTCATTACTCTATTATCTGGATTGTTAACATCCTTCATTACTCTATTATCTAAATGGTTAACGTCCTTCATTACTCTATTATCTGGATTGTTAACATACTTCATTACTCTATTATCTAAATGGTTAACGTCCTTCATTACTCTGTTATCTCGATTGTTAACATACTTCATTACACTATTATCTGGATTGTTAACATCCTTCATTGCTCTATTATCTGGATTGTTAACATCCTTCATTACGCTATTATCTGGATTGTTAACATACTCCATTACTCTGTTATCTGGATTGTTAACATCCTTCATTACGCTATTATCTGGATTGTTAACATCCTTCATTACGCTATTATCTGGATTGTTAACATACTCCATTACTCTATTATCTGGATTGTTAACATCCTTCATTACTCTATTATCTAAATGGTTAACGTCCTTCATTACTCTGTTATCTGGATTGTTAACATACTTCATTACTCTATTATCTAAATGGTTAACGTCCTTCATTGCTCTATTATCTGGATTGTTAACATCCTTCATTACGCTATTATCTGGATTGTTAACATCCTTCATTACGCTATTATCTGGATTGTTAACATCCTTCATTACGCTATTATCTGGATTGTTAACAAACTTCATTACTCTGTTATCTGGATTGTTAACACCCTTCATTACTCTGTTATCTGGATTGTTAACATACTTCATTACTCTGTTATCTGGATTGTTAACACCCTTCATTACTCTATTTTCTGGATTGTAAACATACTTCATTACTCTATTATCTGGATTGTAAATGTGCTTCATTACTCTATTATCTGGTTTGTTAACACCCTTCATTACTCTGTTATCTGGATTGTTAACGTCCTGCATTACTCTATTATCTGGATTGTTAACATACTTCATCACTCTGTTATCTGGATTGTTAACATACTTCATTACTCTGTTATCTGGATTGTTAACACCCTTCATTACTCTATTATCTGGATTGTTAATGTTCTTCATTACTCTATTATCTGGATTGTTAACATCCTTCATTACTCTGTTATCTGGATTGTTAACACCCTTCATTACTCTATTATCTGGATTGTTAACATACTTCATTACTCTATTATCTGGATTGTTAACATACTTCATTACTCTATTATCTGGATTGTAAATGTGCTTCATTACTCTATTATCTGGTTTGTTAACACCCTTCATTACTCTGTTATCTGGATTGTTAACGTCCTGCATTACTCTATTATCTGGATTGTTAACGTCCTTCATTACTCTGTTATCTGGATTGTTAACATCCTTCATTACTCTATTATCTGGATTGTTAACACACTTTACTACTCTATTATCTGGATTGTTAACGTCCTTCATTACTCTATTATCTGGATTGTTAACACACTTCATTACTCTATTATCTGGATTGTTAATGTCCTTCGTTACTCTGTTATCGGGATTGTTAATGTCCTTCATTACTCTGTTATCTGGATTGTTAACATCCTTCATTACTCTGTTATCTGGATTGTTAACATACTTCATTACTGTATTATCTGGATTGTTAACATACTTCATTGCTCTATTATCTGGATTGTTGACATCCTTCATTACTCTTCTATCTGGATTGTTAACGTCCTTCATTATTCTGTATTCTGGATTGTTAACATTCTTCATTACACTGTTATTTGGATTGTTAACATCCATCATTACTGTATTATCTGGATTGTTACCATCCTTCATTACTCTATTATCTGGATTGTTAACATCCTTCATTACTCTATTATCTGGATTGTTAACATCCTTCATTACTCTATTATCTGGATTGTTAACATCCTTCATTACTCTATTATCTGGATTGTTAACATACTTTATTATTCTATTATCTGGATTGTTAACATCCATCATTACTGTATTATCTGGATTGTTAACATCCTTCATTACTCTATTATCTGGATTGTTAACATCCTTCATTACTCTATTATCTGGATTGTTAACATACTTCATTACCCTATTATCTGGATTGTTAACATCCATCATTACTGTATTATCTGGATTGTTAACATCCTTCATTACTCTATTATCTGGATTGTTAACATCCTCCATTACTCTATTATCTGGATTGTTAACATACTTCATTACTCTATTATCTGGATTGTTAACATCCATCATTACTGTATTATCTGGGTTGTTAACATCCTTCATTACTCTATTATCTGGATTGTTAACATCCTTCATTACTCTATTATCTGGATTGTTAACATCCTTCATTACTCTATTATCTGGATTGTTAACGTTCTTCATTACTCTATTATCTGGATTGTTAACATCCTTCATTACTCTATTATCTGGATTGTTAACATCCTTCATTACTCTATTATCTGGATTGTTAACATCCTTCATTACTCTATTATCTGGATTGTTAACGTTCTTCATTACTCTATTATCTGGATTGTTAACATCCTTCATTACTCTATTATCTGGAGTGTTAACGTCCTTCATTACTCTATTATCTGGATTGTTAACACCCTTCATTACTCTATTATCTGGATTGTTAACATCCTTCAATACTCTATTATCTGGATTGTTAACATCCTTCATTACTCTGTTATCTGGATTGTTAACATCCTTCATTACTCTATTATCTGGATTGTTAACATCCTTCATTACTCTATTATCTTGATTGTTAACATACTTCATTACTCTATTATCTGGATTGTTAACATCCATCATTACTGTATTATCTGGATTGTTAACATCCTTCATTACTCTATTATCTGGATTGTTAACATCCTTCATTACTCTATTATCTGGATTGTTAACATACTTCATTACTCTATTATCAGGATTGTTAACATCCTTCATTACTCTATTATCTGGATTGTTAACATCCTTTATTACTCTATTTTCTGGATTGTTAATGTCCTTCATTACTCTATTATCTGGATTGTTAACATCCTTCATTACTCTGTTATCTGGATTGTTAACGTCCTTCATTACTCTATTATCTGAATTGTTAACGTCCTTCATTACTCTATTATCTGGATTGTTAACATCCTTCATTACTCTATTATCTGGATTGTTAACATCCTTCATTACTCTATTATCTGGATTGTTGACATCCTTCATTATTCTGTTATTTGTATTGTTAACGTCCTTCATTACTCTATTATCTGGATTGTTAACTTTCTCCATTACCCTATTATCTGGATTGGTATGACCCTTCATTGCTCTATCAACTGGATTGTTAACTTTCTCCATTACTCTATTATCAGGATTGGTATCACCCTTCATTACTCTCTTATCTGGATTATTAAGGTCCTTCATTACTCTATTATCTGGATTCTTAACATCCTTCATTACTCTATTATCTGGATTGATAACACCCTTCATTACTCTATTTTTGTTAACACACTTCATTACTCAATTATCTGGATTGTTAACGTCGTTCATTATTCTATTATCTGGATTGTTAACGTCCTTCATTACTCTATTATCTGGATTGTTAATGTGCTTCATTACTCTATTATGTGGATTGTTAACGTCCTTCATTACTCTGTTATCTGGATTGTTAATGTCCTTCATTACTCTATTATCTAGATTGTTAACGTCCTCCATTACTCTATTATCTGGATTGTTAATGTGCTTCATTACTCTATTATCTGGTTTGTTAACACACTTCATTACTTTATTATCTGGATTGTTAATGTCCTTCATTATTCTGTTATCTGGATTGTTAATGTGCTTCATTACTCTATTATCTGGATTGTTAACGACCTTCATTACTCTATTATCTAGATTGTTAACGTCCTTCATTACTCTATTATCTGGTTTGTTAACACACTTCATTACTCTATTATCTGGATTGTTAACATCCTTCATTACTCTATTATTTGGATTGTTAACATCCTTCATTGCTCTATTATCTGGATTGTTAACATACTTCATTATTCTATTATCTGGATTGTTAATGTGCTTCATTACTCTATTATCTGCTTTGTTGACACACTTCATTACTCTATTATCTGAATTGTTAACATACTTCATTTCTCTATTATCTGGATTGTTAACATCCTTCATTACTCTATTATCTGGATTGTTAACGTCCTTCATTACTCTATTATCTGGATTGTTAACATACTTCATTACTCTATTATCTGGATTGTTAATGTGCTTCATTACTCTATTATCTGGTTTGTTAACACCCTTCATTATCTATTATCTGGATTGTTAACGTCCTTCATTATTCTGTTATCTGGATTGTTAACGTCCTTCATTGCTCCATCATCTGGATTGTTAACGTCCTTCATTACTCTATTATCTGGTTTGTTAACACACTTCATTAGTCTATTATCTGGATTGTTAACGTCCTTCATTATTCTGTTATCTGGATTGTTAACGTCCTTCATTGCTCTATCATCTGGATTGTTAATGTGCTTCATTACTCTATTATCTGGATTGTTAACGTCCTTCATTGCTCTATCATCTGGATTGTTAACGTCCTTCATTACTCTATTATCTGGATTGTTAACATACTTCATTACTCTATTATCTGGATTGTAAATGTGCTTCATTACTCTATTATCTGGTTTGTTAACACCCTTCATTACTCTATTATCTGGATTGTTAACATACTTCATTACTCTATTTTCTGGATTGTAAGTGTGCTTCATTACTCTATTATCTGGTTTGTTAACGCCCTTCATTACTCTATTATCTGGATTGTTAAGGTCCTTCATTACTCTATTATCTGGATTGTTAACATCCTTCATTACTCTATTATCTGGTTTGTTAACACCCTTCATTACTCTGTTATCTGGATTGTTAACATCCTTCATTACTCTATTATCTGGATTGTTAACATACTTCATTACTCTATTATCTGGATTGTTAACACCCTTTATTACTCTATTATCTGGATTGTTAACATCCTTCATTACTCTATTATCTGGTTTGTTAACACCCTTCATTACTCTATTATCTGGATTGTTAACATCCTTCATTACTCTATTATCTGGATTGTAAATGTGCTTCATTACTCTATTATCTGGTTTGTTAACACCCTTCATTACTCTGTTATCTGGATTGTTAACGTCCTGCATTACTCTATTATCTGGATTGTTATCATACTTCATCACTCTATTATCTGGATTGTTAATGTGCTTCATTACTCTATTATCTGGTTTGTTAACACCCTTCATTACTCTATTATCTGGATTGTTAACATACTTCATTATTCTGTTATCTGGATAACATACTTCATTAGTCTTTTATCTGGATTGTTAACATCCATCATTACTCTATTATCTGGATTGTTAACATCCTTCATTACTCTATTATCTAGATTGTTAACATACTTCATTACTCTATTATCTGGTTTGTTAACATCCTTCATTACTCTATTATCTGGATTGTTAACATCCTTCATTACTCTATTATCTAAATGGTTAACGTCCTTCATTACTCTATTATCTGGATTGTTAACATACTTCATTACTCTATTATCTAAATGGTTAACGTCCTTCATTACTCTATTATCTGGATTGTTAACATACTTCATTACTCTATTATCTGGATTGTTAACATACTTCATTACTCTATTATCTGGATTGTTAACATCCTTCATTACTCTATTGTCTAAATGGTTAACGTCCTTCATTACTCTATTATCTGGATTGTTAACATCCTTCATTACTCTATTATCTAAATGGTTAACGTCCTTCATTACTCTATTATCTGGATTGTTAACATACTTCATTACTCTATTATCTAAATGGTTAACGTCCTTCATTACTCTATTATCTGGATTGTTAACATACTTCATTACTCTGTTATCTGGATTGTTAACGTCCTTCATTGCTCTATTATCTGGATTGTTAACATCCTTCATTACGCTATTATCTGGATTGTTAACATACTCCATTACTCTGTTATCTGGATTGTTTACATCCTTCATACGCCATTATCTGGATTGTTAACATCCTTCATTACCTTATTATCTGGATTGTTAACATACTCCATTACTCTGTTATCTGGATTGTTAATGTCCATCATTGCTCTATTATCTGGATTGTTAACATCCTTCATTACGCTATTATCTGGATTGTTAACATACTCCATTACTCTGTTATCTGGATTGTTAACATCCTTCATTACGCTATTATCTGGATTGTTAACATCCTTCATTACGCTATTATCTCGATTGTTAACATACTTCATTACTCTATTATCTGGATTGTTAACATACTCCATTACTCTGTTATCTGGATTGTTAACATCCTCCATTGCGCTATTATCTGGATTGTTAACATACTCCATTACTCTGTTATCTGGATTGTTAACATCCTTCATTACGCTATTATCTGGATTGTTAACATACTTCATTACTCTATTATCTGGATTGTTAACATACTCCATTACTCTGTTATCTGGATTGTTAACATCCTTCATTGCGCTATTATCTGGATTGTTAACATACTCCATTACTCTGTTATCTGGATTGTTAACATACTTCATTACTCTATTATCTGGATTGTTAACATACTCCATTACTCTGTTATCTGGATTGTTAACATACTTCATTACTCTATTATCTGGATTGTTAACATACTTCATTACTCTATTATCTGGATTGTTAATGTTCTTCATTACACAATTATCTAGATTGTTAACGTCCTTCATTGCTCTATTATCTGGATTGTTAACATCCTTCATTACTCTATTATCTGGATTGTTAACATCCTTCATTACTCTATTATCTAAATGGTTAACGTCGTTCATTACTCTATTATCTGGATTGTTAACATCCTTCATTACTCTATTATCTAAATGGTTAACGTCCTTTATTACTCTATTATCTGGATTGTTAACATACTTCATTACTCTATTATCTAAATGGTTAACGTCCTTCATTACTCTATTATCTGGATTGTTAACGTCCTTCATTACTCTATTATCTGGATTGTTAACATCCTTCATTACTCTATTATCTGGATTGTTAACATCCTTCATTACTCTATTATCTGGATTGTTGACATCCTTCATTATTCTGTTATTTGTATTGTTAACGTCCTTCATTACTCTATTATCTGGATTGTTAACTTTCTCCATTACCCTATTATCTGGATTGGAATGACCCTTCATTGCTCTATCAACTGGATTGTTAACTTTCTCCATTACTCTATTATCTGGATTGGTATCACCCTTCATTACTCTCTTATCTGGATTATTAAGGTCCTTCATTACTCTATTATCTGGATTCTTAACATCCTTCATTACTCTATTATCTGGATTGATAACACCCTTCATTACTCTATTTTTGTTAACACACTTCATTACTCTATTATCTGGATTGTTAACGTCGTTCATTATTCTATTATCAGGATTGTTAACGTCCTTCATTACTCTATTATCTGGATTGTTAATGTGCTTCATTACTCTATTATCTGGATTGTTAACGTCCTTCATTACTCTGTTATCTGGATTGTTAACGTCATTCATTACTCTATTATCTAGATTGTTAACGTCCTCCATTACTCTATTATCTGGATTGTTAATGTGCTTCATTACTCTATTATCTGGTTTGTTAACACAATTCATTACTTTATTATCTGGATTGTTAATGTCCTTCATTATTCTGTTATCTGGATTGTTAATGTGCTTCATTACTCTATTATCTGGATTGTTAACGACCTTCATTACTCTATTATCTAGATTGTTAACGTCCTTCATTACTCTATTATCTGGTTTGTTAACACACTTCATTACTCTGTTATCTGGATTGTTAACATCCTTCATTACTCTATTATTTGGATTGTTAACATCCTTCATTACTCTATTATCTGGATTGTTAACATACTTCATTACTCTATTATCTGGATTGTTAATGTACTTCATTACTCTATTATCTGCTTTGTTGACACACTTCATTACTCTATTATCTGGATTGTTAACATACTTCATTTCTCTATTATCTGGATTGTTAACGTCCTTCATTACTCTATTATCTGGATTGTTAACATACTTCATTACTCTATTATCTGGATTGTTAATGTGCTTCATTACTCTATTATCTGGGTTGTTAACACCCTTCATTACTCTATTATCTGGATTGTTAACGTCCTTCATTATTCTGTTATCTGGATTGTTAACGTCCTTCATTGCTCCATCATCTGGATTGTTAACGTCCTTCATTACTCTATTATCTGGTTTGTTAACACACTTCATTACTCTATTATCTGGATTGTTAACGTCCTTCATTTTTCTGTTATCTGGATTGTTAACGTCCTTCATTGCTCTATCATCTGGATTGTTAATGTGCTTCATTACTCTATTATCTGGATTGTTAACGTCCTTCATTGCTCTATCATCTGGATTGTTAACGTCCTTCATTACTCTATTATCTGGATTGTTAACATCCTTCGTTACTCTATTATCTGGATTGTTAACATACTTCATTACTCTATTATCTGGATTGTAAATGTGCTTCATTACTCTATTATCTGGTTTGTTAACACCATTCATTACTCTATTATCTGGATTGTTAACATACTTCATTACTCTATTATCTGGATTGTAAATGTGCTTCATTACTCTATTTTCTGGTTTGCTAACGCCCTTCATTACTCTATTATCTGGATTGTTAAGGTCCTTCATTACTCTATTATCTGGATTGTTAACATCCTTCATTACTCTATTATCTGGTTTGTTAACACCCTTCATTACTCTGTTATCTGGATTGTTAACATCCTTCATTACTCTATTATCTGGATTGTTAACATACTTCATTACTCTCTTATCTGGATTGTTAACACCCTTCATTACTCTATTATCTGGATTGTTAACATCCTTCATTACTCTATTATCTGGTTTGTTAACACCCTTCATTACTCTATTATCTGGATTGTTAACATACTTCATTACTCTATTATCTGGATTGTAAATGTGCTTCATTACTCTATTATCTGGTTTGTTAACACCCTTCATTACTCTGTTATCTGGATTGTTAACGTCCTGCATTACTCTATTATCTGGTTTGTTAACATTCTTCATCACTCTATTATCTGGATTGTTAATGTGCTTCATTACTCTATTATCTGGTTTGTTAACACCCTTCATTACTCTATTATCTGGATTGTTAACATACTTCATTATTCTGTTTTCTGGATTAACATACTTCATTAGTCTTTTATCTGGATTGTTAACATCCATCATTACTCTATTATCTGGATTGTTAACATCCTTCATTACTCTATTATCTAGATTGTTAACATACTTCATTACTCTATTATCTGGTTTGTTAACATCCTTCATTACTCTATTATCTGGATTGTTAACATCCTTCATTACTCTATTATCTAAATGGTTAACGTCCTTCATTACTCTATTATCTGGATTGTTAACATACTTCATTACTCTATTATCTAAATGGTTAACGTCCTTCATTACTCTATTATCTGGATTGTTAACATACTTCATTACTCTATTATCTGGATTGTTAACATACTTCATTACTCTATTATCTGGATTGTTAACATCCTTCATTACTCTATTATCTAAATGGTTAACGTCCTTCATAACTCTATTATCTGGATTGTTAACATCCTTCATTACTCTATTATCTAAATGGTTAACGTCCTTCATTACTCTATTATCTGGATTGTTAACATACTTCATTACTCTATTATCTAAATGGTTAACGTCCTTCATTACTCTGTTATCTCGATTGTTAACATACTTCATTACTCTATTATCTGGATTGTTAACATCCTTCATTGCTCTATTATCTGGATTGTTAACATCCTTCATTACGCTATTATCTGGATTGTTAACATACTCCATTACTCTGTTATCTGGATTGTTAACATCCTTCATTACGCTATTATCTGGATTGTTAACATCCTTCATTACGCTATTATCTGGATTGTTAACATACTCCATTACTCTATTATCTGGATTGTTAACATCCTTCATTACTCGATTATCTAAATGGTTAACGTCCTTCATTACTCTATTATCTGGATTGTTAACATACTTCATTACTCTGTTATCTAAATGGTTAACGTCCTTCATTGCTCTATTATCTGGATTGTTAACATCCTTCATTACGCTATTATCTGGATTGTTAACATCCTTCATTACGCTATTATCTGGATTGTTAACATCCTTCATTACGCTAATATCTGGATTGTTAACATACTTCATTACTCTGTTATCTGGATTGTTAACACCCTTCATTACTCTGTTATCTGGATTGTTAACATACTTCATTACTCTGTTATCTGGATTGTTAACACCCTTCATTACTCTATTATCTGGATTGTAAACATACTTCATTACTCTATTATCTGGATTGTAAATGTGCTTCATTACTCTATTATCTGGTTTGTTAACACCCTTCATTACTCTGTTATCTGGATTGTTAACGTCCTGCATTACTCTATTATCTGGATTGTTAACATACTTCATCACTCTATTATCTGGATTGTTAACATACTTCATTACTCTGTTATCTGGATTGTTAACACCCTTCATTACTCTATTATCTGGATTGTTAACATACTTCATTACTCTATTATCTGGATTGTTAACATACTCCATTACTCTGTTATCTGGATTGTTAACACCCTTCATTACTCTATTATCTGGATTGTTAACATTCTTCATTACTTTATTATCTGGATTGTTAATGTTCTTCATTACTCTATTATCTGGATTGTTAACATCCTTCATTACTCTGTTATCTGGATTGTTAACACCCTTCATTACTCTATTATCTGGATTGTTAACATACTTCATTACTCTATTATCTGGATTGTTAACATACTTCATTACTCTATTATCTGGATTGTAAATGTGCTTCATTACTCTATTATCTGGTTTGTTAACACCCTTCATTACTCTGTTATCTGGATTGTTAACGTCCTGCATTACTCTATTATCTGGATTGTTAACGTCCTTCATTACTCTGTTATCTGGATTGTTAACATCCTTCATTACTCTATTATCTGGATTGTTAACACACTTTACTGCTCTATTATCTGGATTGTTAACGTCCTTCATTACTCTATTATCTGGATTGTTAACACACTTCATTACTCTATTATCTGGATTGTTAACGTCCTTCGTTACTCTGTTATCGGGATTGTTAATGTCCTTCATTACTCTGTTATCTGGATTGTTAACATCCTTCATTACTCTGTTATCTGGATTGCTAACATACTTCATTACTGTATTATCTGGATTGTTAACATACTTCATTGCTCTATTATCTGGATTGTTGACATCCTTCATTACTCTACTATCTGGATTGTTAACGTCCTTCATTATTCTGTATTCTGGATTGTTAACATTCTTCATTACACTGTTATTTGGATTGTTAACATCCATCATTACTGTATTATCTGGATTGTTACCATCCTTCATTACTCTATTATCTGGATTGTTAACATCCTTCATTACTCTATTATCTGGATTGTTAACATCCTTCATTACTCTATTATCTGGATTGTTAACATCCTTCCTTACTCTATTATCTGGATTGTTAACATACTTTATTATTCTATTATCTGGATTGTTAACATCCATCATTACTGTATTATCTGGATTGTTAACATCCTTCATTACTCTATTATCTGGATTGTTAACATCCTTCATTACTCTATTATCTGGATTGTTAACATACCTCATTACCCTATTATCTGGATTGTTAACATCCATCATTACTGTATTATCTGGATTGTTAACATCCTTCATTACTCTATTATCTGGATTGTTAACATCCTCCATTACTCTATTATCTGGTTTGTTAACATACTTCATTACTCTATTATCTGGATTGTTAACATCCATCATTACTGTATTATCTGGATTGTTAACATCCTTCATTACTCTATTATCTGGATTGTTAACATCCTTCATTACTCTATTATCTGGATTGTTAACATCCTTCATTACTCTATTATCTGGATTGTTAACGTTCTTCATTACTCTATTATCTGGATTGTTAACATCCTTCATTACTCTATTATCTGGATTGTTAACGTCCTTCATTACTCTAATATCTGGATTGTTAAAACCCTTCATTACTCTATTATCTGGATTGTTAACATCCTTCAATACTCTATTATCTGGATTGTTAACATCCTTCATTACTCTGTTATCTGGATTGTTAACATCCTTCATTACTCTATTATCTGGATTGTTAACATCCTTCATTACTCTATTATCTGGATTGTTAACATACTTCATTACTCTATTATCTGGATTGTTAACATCCATCATTACTGTATTATCTGGATTGTTAACATCCTTCATTACTCTATTATCTGGATTGTTAACATCCTTCATTACTCTATTATCTGGATTGTTAATATACTTCATTACTCTATTATCTGGATTGTTAACATCCTTCATTACTCTATTATCTGGATTGTTAACATCCTTTATTACTCTATTATCTGGATTGTTAATGTCCTTCATTACTCTATTATCTGGATTGTTAACATCCTTCATTACTCTATTATCTGGATTGTTAACGTCCTTCATTACTCTATTATCTGGATTGTTAACGTCCTTCATTACTCTATTATCTGGATTGTTAACATCCTTCATTACTCTATTATCTGGATTGTTAACATCCTTCATTACTCTATTATCTGGATTGTTGACATCCTTCATTATTCTGTTATTTGTATTGTTAACGTCCTTCATTACTCTATTATCTGGATTGTTAACTTTCTCCATTACCCTATTATCTGGATTGGTATGATCCTTCATTGCTCTATCAACTGGATTGTTAACTTTCTCCATTACTCTATTATCTGGATTGGTATCACCCTTCATTACTCTCTTATCTGGATTATTAAGGTCCTTCATTACTCTATTATCTGGATTCTTAACATCCTTCATTACTCTATTATCTGGATTGATAACACCCTTCATTACTCTATTTTTGTTAACACACTTCATTACTCTATTATCTGGATTGTTAATGTGCTTCATTACTCTATTATCTGGATTGTTAACGTCCTTCATTACTCTGTTATCTGGATTGTTAACGTCCTTCATTACACTATTATCTAGATTGTTAACGTCATCCATTACTCTATTATCTGGATTGTTAATGTCCTTCATTACTCTATTATCTGGTTTGTTAACACACTTCATTACTTTATTATCTGGATTGTTAATGTCCTTCATTATTCTGTTATCTGGATTGTTAATGTGCTTCATTACTCTATTATCTGGATTGTTAACGACCTTCATTACTCTATTATCTAGATTGTTAACGTCCTTCATTACTCTATTATCTGGTTTATTAACACACTTCATTACTCTATTATCTGGATTGTTAACATCCTTCATTACTCTATTATTTGGATTGTTAACATCCTTCATTACTCTATTATCTGGATTGTTAACATACTTCATTACTCTATTATCTGGATTGTTAATGTGCTTCATTACTCTATTATCTGCTTTGTTGACACACTTCATTACTCTATTATCTGGATTGTTAACATACTTCATTTCTCTATTATCTGGATTGTTAACATCCTTCATTACTCTATTATCTGGATTGTTAACGTCCTTCATTACTCTATTATCTGGATTGTTAACATACTTCATTACTCTATTATCTGGATTGTTAATGTGCTTCATTACTCTATTATCTGGTTTGTTAACACCCTTCATTATCTATTATCTGGATTGTTAACGTCCTTCATTATTCTGTTATCTGGATTGTTAACGTCCTTCATTGCTCCATCATCTGGATTGTTAACGTCCTTCATTACTCTATTATCTGGTTTGTTAACACACTTCATTAGTCTATTATCCGGATTGTTAACGTCCCTCATTATTCTGTTATCTGGATTGTTAACGTCCTTCATTGCTCTATCATCTGGATTGTTAATGTGCTTCATTACTCTATTATCTGGATTGTTAACGTCCTTCATTGCTCTATCATCTGGATTGTTAACGTCCTTCATTACTCTATTATCTGGATTGTTATCATACTTCATTACTCTATTATCTGGATTGTAAATGTGCTTCATTACTCTATTATCTGGTTTGTTAACACCCTTCATTACTCTATTATCTGGATTGTTAACATACTTCATTACTCTATTATCTGGATTGTAAATGTGCTTCATTACTCTATTATCTGGTTTGTTAACGCCCTTCATTACTCTATTATGTGGATTGTTAAGGTCCTTCATTACTCTATTATCTGGATTGTTAACATCCTTCATTACTCTATTATCTGGTTTGTTAACACCCTTCATTACTCTGTTATCTGGATTGTTAACATCCTTCATTACTCTATTATCTGGATTGTTAACATACTTCATTACTCTATTATCTGGATTGTTAACACCCTTTATTACTCTATTATCTGGATTGTTAACATCCTTCATTACTCTATTATCTGGTTTGTTAACATACTTCATTACTCTATTATCTGGATTGTAAATGTGCTTCATTACTCTATTATCTGGTTTGTTAACACCCTTCATTACTCTGTTATCTGGATTGTTAACGTCCTGCATTACTCTATTATCTGGATTGTTATCATACTTCATCACTCTATTATCTGGATTGTTAATGTGCTTCATTACTCTATTATCTGGTTTGTTAACACCCTTCATTACTCTATTATCTGGATTGTTCACATACTTCCTTATTCTGTTATCTGGATAACATACTTCATTAGTCTTTTATCTGGATTGTTAACATCCATCATTACTCTATTATCTGGATTGTTAACATCCTTCATTACTCTATTATCTAGATTGTTAACATACTTCATTACTCTATTATCTGGTTTGTTAACATCCTTCATTACTCTATTATCTGGATTGTTAACATCCTTCATTACTCTATTATTTAAATGGTTAACGTCCTTCATTACTCTATTATCTGGATTGTTAACATACTTCATTACTCTATTATCTAAATGGTTAACGTCCTTCATTACTCTATTATCTGGATTGTTAACATACTTCATTACTCTATTATCTGGATTGTTAACATACTTCATTACTCTATTATCTGGATTGTTAACATCCTTCATTACTCTATTATCTAAATGGTTAACGTCCTTCATTACTCTATTATCTGGATTGTTAACATCCTTCATTACTCTATTATCTAAATGGTTAACGTCCTTCATTACTCTATTATCTGGATTGTTAACATACTTCATTACTCTATTATCTAAATGGTTAACGTCCTTCATTACTCTATTATCTGGATTGTTAACATACTTCATTACTCTATTATCTGGATTGTTAACGTCCTTCATTGCTCTATTATCTGGATTGTTAACATCCTTCATTACGCTATTATCTGGATTGTTAACATACTCCATTACTCTGTTATCTGGATTGTTTACATCCTTCATACGCTATTATCTGGATTGTTAACATCCTTCATTACGCTATTATCTGGATTGTTAACATACTCCATTACTCTGTTATCTGGATTGTTAATGTCCTTCATTGCTCTATTATCTGGATTGTTAACATCCTTCATTACGCTATTATCTGGATTGTTAACATACTCCATTACTCTGTTATCTGGATTGTTAACATCCTTCATTACGCTATTATCTGGATTGTTAACATCCTTCATTACGCTATTATCTGGATTGTTAACATACTTCATTACTCTATTATCTGGATTGTTAACATACTCCATTACTCTGTTATCTGGATTGTTAACATCCTCCATTGCGCTATTATCTGGATTGTTAACATACTCCATTACTCTGTTATCTGGATTGTTAACATCCTTCATTATGCTATTATCTGGATTTTTAACATACTTCATTACTCTATTATCTGGATTGTTAACATACTCCATTACTCTGTTATCTGGATTGTTAACATCCTTCATTGCGCTATTATCTGGATTGTTAACATACTCCATTACTCTGTTATCTGGATTGTTAACATACTTCATTACTCTATTATCTGGATTGTTAACATACTCCATTACTCTGTTATCTGGATTGTTAACATACTTCATTACTCTATTATCTGGATTGTTAACATACTTCATTACTCTATTATCTGGATTGTTAATGTTCTTCATTACACAATTATCTAGATTGTTAACGTCCTTCATTGCTCTATTATCTGGATTGTTAACATCCTTCATTACTCTATTATCTGGATTGTTAACATCCTTCATTACGCTATTATCTGGATTGTTAACATACTTCATTACTCTATTATCTGGATTTTTAACATACTCCATTAGTCTGTTATCTGGATTGTTAATGTGCTTCATTACTCTATTATCTGGATTGTTAACATCCTTCATTACTCTATTATCTGGATTGTTAACATCCTTCATTACGCTATTATCTGGACTGTTAACATACTTCATTACTCTATTATCTGGATTGTTAACATACTCCATTACTCTGTTATCTGGATTGTTAATGTGCTTCATTACTCTATTATCTGGATTGTTAACATCCTTCATTACTCTCTTATCTGGGTTGTTAACATCCTTCATTACTCTATTATCTGGATTGTTAACATACTTCATTACTCTATTATCTGGGTTGTTAACATACTTCATTACTCTATTATCTGGATGTTAATGTGCTTCATTACTCTATTATCTGGATTGTTAACGTACTTCATTACTCTATTATCTGGATTGTTAATGTGCTTCATTACTCTATTATCTGGGTTATTAACGTCCTTCATTACTCTATTATCTGGATTGTTAACGCCCTTCATTACTCTATTATCTGGATTGTTAACGCCCTTCATTACTCTATTATCTGGATTGTTAACATCCTTCATTACTCTATTATCTGGATTGTTAACATACTTCATTACTCTATTATCTGGGTTGTTAACACCCTTCATTACTCTATTATCTGGGTTGTTAACATCCTTCATTACTCTATTATCTGGATTGTTAACATACTTCTTTACTTTATTATCTGGGTTGTTAACATCCTTCATTACTCTATTATCTGGATTGTTAACATACTTCATTACTCTATTATCTGGATTGTTAACATCCTTCATTACTCTATTATCTGAATTGTTAACATACTTCATTACTCTATTATCTGGATTGTTAACATCCTTCATTACTCTATTATCTGGGTTGTTAACATCCTTCATTACTCTATTATCTGGATTGTTAACATCCCTCATTACTCTATTATCTGTATTGTTAACATCCTTCATTACTCTATTATCTGGGTTGTTAACATCCTTCATTACTCTATTATCTGGATTGTTAACGTCCTTCATTACTCTATTATCTGGATTGTTTACATCCTTCATTACTCTATTATCTCTATTGTTTACTTCCTTCATTACTCTGTTATCTGGATTTTTACCATCCTTCATTACTCTATTATCTGTCTTGGCAATGTCCTTCATCACTCTGTTATCTGGATCAGTGCAGCCTTCACCACTCTGTTATTTTGATTGGCAGGGTCCATCAGTATTATAATATCTGGATTGGTAATGACTCTCAAAAAAACCAATTTTCTTTTGTTTCAGATGAGGTAGTCGGATGGAGTAACTGGGCGTCTTCTCACTCGATAGGCCACACTTATGCGGATTGTGCAACTTTCAGGATTAGTGATTATGGCAAATGGCATGACAAGCGGTGCGACAGCAGTTTCTATGAATATATATTTACTTGTCAGTATGGTATGTTCAGTATCTTATTTAAAAATAAACTGTTGTTTCTGTTCGGGTTAAGAATATAAACCAAAAATTTCCAGCACAAGCTTCTTAACTCGCGAAGCAAGTTATGATTAAATTTGTGCTGAGAATTTTCGGTTTATATCGCATAAACTGAACAGAAACAACAGTTAATTCTTATAATTTAAAAGTTAAATATTGACAAAGATAAATAAAGTGCATAATCAGCTTTTATTTAGACGAAAATAATTAAGGTTTTCTTCGGTACACACAGCCGTGACAATTATGGGTCACGTCAATCAGATTCAGGAACCTCCTTTCATAGATCAGCTTCATCACTGTATTTCTAGCCCACTTGACTTAAAGTCAGGGGGATGGGGCTCTAGTAATCACTTTCTGTCCCTCGTCCACCGTCCGTCCGTCCGTCCGTCCGTCATGAAATTTACATTATCAACTTCTCTTCCTAAACCTCTGGGCCAAATGGAATCAAATTTGATATGTGTGGTCTGTCTCGTATGTCAATTCAAGTTTGTTCAAATAAAGTTGCCACGCTCTATAGGAAGGGAGAGTGGGGATGGGAATGCTCCAAAATTCTAGAAAAATCTTCTTCCCATGAACCAGTGGATACAATGACTTGATATTTGGTATGGATCTTCATTCTGAAATTTTTGGCCAAATTGCTATTTCCTGAACCGATGGTCCAATTTGAACGAAATTCTGTATGTGGTATTATTGGGTCATAAGTACTTGATTCCTGCTAAAAGATTTCCCATGTTCCCCGTGGGAACCCCAGGTGCTAAAAATAGAAAATATTTCCAAATGCCCACATTTCACAAACCACACGGAACAGAGAACTGCTATATGGCATGAAGCATCCTTAGGACCAGTGGAATCGAATGATAAAAAACTGCCATCGATTATGTCAGGGTGTTCTGTAAAATGCATCGAAAAATGCTGAGTCAGCATATTTGCAAATATTACAAAAAATTCTTATCCAGAACCACTGATCAGAATCTTCTAGTATTTGATATACACCATCCATAGGGGTCAGCTACAAGTGTGTCCAATTTAAGCTCTTTGGTTCGTATTTGGGCTCAATACAGGAGCCCAAATCTTGACTTAGGGCAATATGGGAAATAAGGTTTAAAACTCTTTTTCAGAATCATTGGTCAGAATGTTTTAATATTTGGTAAACATCTTTGTTATGAGGGTCAGATTCAAATTTGTTTGAATCAAGTCTCTCAGTTAATATTTGGGCTTCCTGCGGGGCCGAATTTTAACTTAGTGCAATATGAGGAAATTTCTTTAAAAATTTTCTTCAGATCCACCAGTCAGAATCTTTTCATATTATATACAGCATCGCTAGGCTGGTCAGATTCAAGTTTGTTCAAATCAAGTTCCTGTGTTAATAATTGGGCTCTCTATGTGGAAGTTTCTTTTAAAAATCTTCTTCTTCAGATCCACCAGTCGTAATCCTTTCATACTTGGTATACAACATCTCTAGTAGGGTCAGATTCACATTTATTCATATCGTGTCCCTGGTTTAATATTTTTTTATCTCTCTATTGGACCCCAAAGTTTAACGTAGTGCAATATGATGGAATTTCTTAAAAATTTTCTTCTCCAGAACCATCAATTAGAATTTTTTGATATCTGGTATAAGCCTTTAAGGAGGTTAGATTCTGGTTTGTTCAATTCGAGTCCCTGGGTTAATATTTGGATTTGCTACGGGAGCCTGAATTTTACCTTATTGCAATATGAGGAAATTTCTGTAGAAATCTTTTTCTTCAGCTCCACAGTCAGAATGCTTTCATATTTGGCATGCAACATCTTGAGGGGGCTCAGATTAAAATTCGTTCAAATCGGGTCCCTGCCAAGACTTGGGTCAATTACGTGTAAATGTAATTAATTACAAATACAATTACTTTTAATTTCAAAATAATTAATTACAATTACAATTACTTCATGGAATGTAATTAATTATTTTTCAATTACTTTTAATTACATTGGCAATATTTGATTAAATCGAAGCTTCATAACCAGAATGTGTATGTATGAACTTTACTTTTTCGCTATTGTTAGTAGGGAAAATGCATAATATAACTGAAGAAGTGTATTATAATCCCTGATGGGTATGGGTATGGGATGGGAAAATCTCACCCTCGGGACAAGATATTTGGTCCAGACACTCGGCTTATGGGAAAATCTCACCCGAGGGCAAGATATTTGGGCCAGACATGAGGCTTGCCGAGTGTCTGGCCCAAATATCTTGTCCCGAGGGTGAGATTTTCCCATCCCACACCCGTACCCATCAGGGATTATTTTTCTCCCCCCCCCCCCCCACCATACAGCGGTAACGTTAGCCAGAGGTAATCGGCGGTCACGTGCTGATATAATCAACTCATTTGGTATTCGTTGTTTTGAAAAACTCATGACACCGTCGGAAAGAGCATGGAAAAGTTACGTATATACCAAAGGTATATATACCACGAAATCAATTAGGAACGGTGGCATCTTGGGGTTTAAAGAGCTTTTGAGTATCAAACTTTGATCACAAGGCATTCTGATGACGTCAATATGAATTAGTTGGTAGCAAGAAACTGATACGATATGCATAACGTCATAATAACGTTAATATGAACTTTGGTAAAACCAAGAAGCGCGCGCAACTCAGTGTTTTTCAAATTATAATGACATAAACTTAACAAAATTTAAAACAGTGTTTAAGGGGTCGTCCAACAAAACATTTTGCGTTGTGAACTAATGCATGTACATGCTGTCTTGTAGATTTATTTCCCCCTAAAAACATATCAGACCTACAATATAATATGAAATTTAAGCAAACCTAAAAGCGAGCGAAAGTGATGCATTAGGCCTAATGTGCTGCACGCCTACATTTACTGGTAAAGAATAGGTGACCAACCAAATTTCGAGATAACTACTTTTATCTGCGTTTTGATTGGAAGATATTTTCCAATCCTCTGATTGAAAGATAATTTTATCATTGCTTTGATTGGAAGATATATTTATGGCGTTGTTGTTTTCCGCAATTTATCCGATGAGTTACGGAAATTGCTGCGTTCATGTTTATTTTTTCACAAATAGCGTGTAGCATTTATTGTTACTATTACCAACGTTTAGTAGCCACTACAAGAAAATACAGCAGTGCTGTGCAAAAAAGGACGATGATAATACGCCAATGCAGTTTTACTGAAAAGGCCATCTTTAAAATAATAAGACTGAGTATCACAAATGTAGTTTCATGATTCGGACCAGATTTTTATATAGGACGTTTCGCACCCAGATCTATGGACGATCCTGACCATATTTCTGGCCGATTCGGACCAGACTATTGGATGATTCGGTCCATGTTTGTGGACGATTTGGACCAGGTTTCTGGGCGATTTGCCCAACAGACACACAACCTACACAAGCCAGCACAGACATACACACTTCACAAGACAGCACATACTTGACGTTTGAAGTAAATAGGCCTAGAGCTTTATGTGCCAATTTCAATAAGCCGTTTTCATTAATTTCACTGAAAAAAATACCGACGTACCGGTATTGTTTGTAGTTATCACAACAGATAATTCTGAGAGTAATTATGAAACTGCTAACCTGTGCTTCTGGATTTTTGCAATACATTTTGGGTCCGCATACCGAATTTGGTCAAAATCGGTCCAGTAGTTAGCCCGTTGTTAAGGGGGAGCTCTGGTTGCTAATGACGTCATGTGGCGTCAACATTTACCTATCTGTTTTCATTTGCAATGCATTTTGGGTCCGTATTCCGAATTTGGTCAAAATCGGCCCATTAGTTAGCCCGTTGCTAAGGGGCACTCTGGTTGCTAGGGAAATCAAAAGACGTAAACTTTGATCTGTCTGTTTTCATTTGCAATGCATTTTGGATCCGTATACCGAATTTGGTCAAAATCGGCCCAGTAGTTAGCCCGTTGCTAAGTGGGCGCTCTGGTTGCTAGGGAAGTCAGGTGACGTCATCACTGATCTATCTGTTTTCATTTTCAAAGCATTCTGGGACCGTATACCGAATTTGGTCCAAATCTGCCCAGTAGTTAGCCCGTTGCTAAGTGCGCACTGTGGTTGCGAGAGACATTGATATGTATTTTTATTTGCAATGCATTTTGGGTCCGTATACCGAAATTTGGTTAAAATCGGACCAGTAGTTAGCTCGTTGCTAAGGGGGCGCTATGGTTGCTAGGGAAGTCACGCGACGACACCATTGACCTGTCTGTTTCGTTTGCAATGCATTTTGGGTCCATATACCGAATTTGGTCTAAATCGGCCCAGTAGTTAGCCCGTTGCTAAGGGGGCGCTCTGGTAGCTAGGGAAGTCACGTGACGTCAGCATTGATTTATCTGTTTTCATTTGCTATGCATTTTGGGTTCGTATACCGAATTTGGTCAATATCGGACCAGTAGTTAGTCCGTTGCTAAGGGTGCGCTCTAGTTGCTGGGGAAGTCACGTGACGTCATCATTGATCTATCTGTTTTCATTTGCAATGCATTCTGGATCCGTATACCGAATTTGGTCCAAATCGGCCCAGTAGTTAGCCGGTTGCTAAGGACGCGCTCTGGTTGCTAGGGAAGTCACGAGACGTCAACATTGATATGTCTGTTTTTATTTGCAATGCTTTTTGGGTTCGTATACCGAATTTGGTCAAAATCGGACCAGTAGTTAGCCGGTTGCTAAGGGGCGATGTGGTTGCTAGGGAAGTCCTGCGACGACACCATTGACCTGTCTGTTTTCGGTTCACTTTGTTCCAATAACACGCAGTGTTGGTTTGAAGTGAACAACGTTTTGCAAATGCAAAACAGATAAATCACGTGACAGAATACTCTGCAGAATCGAACAACAGCGGGATCCCAACAGCTAGCCAACAGACGATGAAATCCAATGTGCATATGTGGGAACATTTAGCTTTTCGACAATTTCTGTCATTTAGTCAGCAAAGCAAACGACAGTTGAGTTTGTTTGGAAAAACTTTAATTTTGAAAAGCATGTTCAATAAATTATTCACAGTCTGCATGGAATGATCTAAGGAGAAATCTCGCATTACACCTTTCGCTTTTTAGGGGGCGTCATTCGATTTGTTCGCTTCTGAAAACGAGAGCTTGAGTTCCGCATGTTTTTCCTTCCGGTTTCCGGTTTAGATTGGGTGGCATAGCCTTCCTTGGTTTTTCCAATTTCACGTACACGTTGTCTATTAGGCTTACTTCAAAGCAGCCCTTCGGGCTGCTTTTGCGCGCGCGCGCTATAAATGTATAACGTCACGTGGGTGGGATCGGATACATCTGTCTCTCCCTGCTATCTCACCCTGGACAGATGTATCTTACACATGCAGTGGGGGGAGAAAAAAATGTTCAAGCCAAACACCCTGTTGTTATGAAATTAAGAATTACTCGATTCTTAACTTCAGAACATACTCACTGGGATAAATGTTGTGGGAATTATGAGGGGTTCCTCTCCAACATAATCAACTGAAAACAGTTAAGAAAAAATAACACAGACTTTATTCATTTACCAAGGAACTACTGAAAGAAAAGGAATAAAAACCAAAAATACATATTGCCTATTTCTTGCCATGACAAGTAGTAAATTATTAAAGATACAACCAAATGTACATTGCTTTCAATTACGACTCCGGGGTACATGGTTATCACATTTTATCATCAATAAGTTCTGAAAAGTGTCATCCTCATAATCAGCTCATAATCTTTCTTAATAAATAAATAGAGGATATGAAATGAGTGTTTTTCTCATATAATATTTATGAAAGTCTAAGAATTTTCCGTTTTGGCGAGCCTCAGGCGAGCGCAAACGGAAAATTCGAACGAGTTTCATCAATATTATATGAGAAAAACACTCATTTCATATTCTATTTATCATATGACACACACGCACAAATTAGCCACTTAGTATGACTTTTTAACCCATCACCTAACTTGAGTTGCAGACTGCACTTGGAAAAAACATCCTTGTATAACTAAAAGGTTTCATTTTTTGCTTTCAAAACATAGGTTCAGCCAATCAAATTGTCTAGTTGATGAAATCGACGGAAGGCATTATTTATCACTGATTAATATGAAAACAAAATATCAAATATTTTAAAGTGAACAAAACGGACGAGTCATATGATAAAGAGAAATATCGTGCTTTGTCATGTTGTTTTAAGATCAATATAACCTTTATTAGCTCAACTGACTGAAAGTCATGGTGAGCTTTTCTTATCACTCTTCGACCGTCGTCCTGCGTGAAGGTGGTGTTTGAGCCTCTTTCTCCTAAACCACTGGCCACATTTTAATTAAATTTCATGTAAGTAGTGTTTATATAGGGGCATGATTTTTATGCAAATTAGGTTTCGGCTCATATTGAGCAAAGGGGTGTGGGAAAAATGGCCAAATTTTTTGAAAATCTTTCTCTAATGAACCACCAGTAGCAGAGACTTGATATATGGTAAACAGAGTCCTTTTGAGGTTTAAAATCAAGTTTGGTCAAGAGAAGTTTGTCGGGCAATATTTGCCTTCGTTATGGGCAGGGCAAAAACTTTGGCCACGCCTAAAATTTCTATTTTCCGAACCGTGAGGTCGATTTGAACCAAATTTGATATGAGATGATAATGGGTCATAAGTAGTTGATTGGTATAAAAAAAAATTTCTTATTCCCCCGTGGGAACCTCGGGAGCTAAAAATAGGAAAACCCTTAAAACTGCCATATCTCCAAAACTACACGGCACAGAGAATTCATATTTTGTTTTAAGCTTACTTTTATCCAGTAGAATAGAATGGTTAAAAAAATCCCTATCGGTTTGATCACAAGGTACTTTTTTCAGGACTTTGAAAAAGTGCTGAGTCAGCACTTTTTAACACTGTAGGCAATGGGAAAAACATTAAAAAATCTTCTTCTCCAGATCCAGCAGGCAAAATCTTTGGTATGCAACATTGTAGGGTGGATCTGATTCAAGTTTGTTCAAATCGGCCCCCTGGGTTCATATTTGGGCTCAGTATAGGAACCCGATTTCGAACTTGGTGCATTTCAGGCAAATTTCTTAAAAAATCTTCTTCTCCAGATCCAGCAGGCAGAATCTTTTGATATTTGGCATGCAACATTGTGGGGTAGATCTGATTCAAGTTTGTTCAAATCGGACCCCTGGGTATATATTTGGGCTCAGTATAGAAGCTCGAATTCGAACTTAGTGCATTTCAGGCAAATTTCTTCAAATATCTTCTTCTCCAGATCCAGCAGGCAGAATCTTTTGATATTTGGTATGCAACATTGTGGGGTGGATCTGATTCAAGTTTGTTCAAATCGGCCCCCTGGATTCATATTTGGGCTCACTATAGAAGCCCGAGTTCAAACTTAATGCATTTCAGGCAAATTTCTTAAAAAATCTTCTTCTCCAGATCCAGCAGGCAGAACCTTTTGATATTTGGTATGCAACATTGTGGGGTGGATCTGATTCAAGTTTGTTCAAATCGGCCCCCTGGGTTCATATTTGGGCTCAGTATAGAGCCCGATTTCGAACTTAGTGCATTTCAGGCAAATTTCTGAAAAAATCTTCTTCTCCAGATCCAGCAGGCAGAATCTTTTGATATTTGGCATGCAAAATTGTGGGGTGGATCTGATTCAAGTTTGTTCAAATCGGCCCCCTGGGTATATATTTGGGCTCAGTATAGAAGCTCGATTTTGAACTTAGTGCATTTCAGGCAAATTTCTTCAAATATCTTCTTCTCCAGATCCAGCAGGCAGAATATTTTGATATTTGGTATGCAACATTGTGGGGTGGATCTGAATCAAGTTTGTTCAAATCGGCCCCCTGGATTCATATTTGGGCTCACTATAGAAACCCGAGTTCAAACTTAATGCATTTCAGGCAAATTTCTGAAAAAATCTTCTTCTCCAGATCCAGCAGTCAGAACCTTTTGATATTTGGTATGCAACATTGTGGGGTGGATCTGATTCAAGTTTGTTCAAATCGGCCCCCTGGATTCATATTTGGGCTCAGTATAGAACCCGATTTCGAACTTAGTGCATTTCAGGCAAATTTCTTAAAAAATCTTCTTCTCCAGATCCAGCAGGCAGAATCTTTTGATATTTGGCATGCAAAATTGTGGGGTGGATCTGATTCAAGTTTGTTCAAATCAGCCCCCTGGGTATATATTTGGGCTCAGTATAGAAGCTCGATTTCGAACTTACTGCATTTCAGGCAAATTTCTTCAAATATCTTCTTCTCCAGATCCAGCAGGCAGAATATTTTGATATTTGGTATGCAACATTGTGGGGTGGATCTGAATCAAGTTTGTTCAAATCGGCCCCCTGGATTCATATTTGGGCTCACTATAGAAGCCCGAGTTCAAACTTAATGCATTTCAGGCAAATTTCTGAAAAAATCTTCTTCTCCAGATCCAGCAGGCAGAACCTTTTGATATTTGGTATGCAACATTGTGGGGTGGATCTGATTCAAGTTTGTTCAAATCAGCTCCCTGGGTTTATATTTGGGCTCAGTATAGAAGCTTGAATTCGAACTTAGTGCATTTCAGGCAAATTTCTTAAAAATCTTCTTCTCCAGATCCAGCAGGCAGAATCTTTTGATATTTGGTATGCAACATTGAGGGGTGGATCTGATTCAAGTTTGTTCAAATCGGCCCCCTGGGTTTATATTTGGGCTCAGTATAGAACTCAAATTCAAACTTAGTGCATTTCAGGAAAATTTCTTCAAAAATCTTCTTCTCCAGATCCAGCAGGCAGAATCTTTTGATATTTGGTATGCAACATTGAGGGGTGGATCTGATTCAAGTTTGTTCAAATCCGCCCCCTGGATTCATATTTGGGCTCACTATAGAAGCTCGAATTCGAACTTAGTGCATTGCAGGCAAATTTCTTCAAAAATCTTCTTCTCCAGATCCAGCAGGCAGAATCTTTTGATATTTGGTATGCAACATTATGGGGTGGATCTGATTCCAGTTTGTTCAAATCGGCCCCCTGGATTCATATTTGGGCTCACTACAGAAGCACGAAATCGAACTTAGTGCATTTCAGGCAAATTTCTTAAAAAATCTTCTCCAGATTTAGCAGTCAGAATCTTTTGATATTTGGTATGCAACATTGTGGGGTGGATCTGATTCAAGTTTGTACAAATTGGCCCCCTGGGTTCATATTTGGGCTCAGTATAGGAGCCCGAATTTGAACTTAGTGCATTTCAGGCAAATTTCTTTGAAAATCTTCATCTCAAGATCCAGCAGGCAGAATCTTTTGATATTGGGTATGCACCATGTTTGGGGGGGGGGGGGGGGGGGGATTCAAGTTTGTTCAAGCCAAGTCCCTGTGTACATATTTGGGCTCACTGTGGTAGCCCGAATTATAACTTAGTTCAAAATGAGGAATTTTCTTTCAAAATCTTCTTCAAATCCAGCAGTTGGAATGTTTTGATATTTGATATGCAGCATCCTTAGGGGGGTGAGATTCAAGTTTGTTCAAGCCATGTCCCTAGGTCCATATTTGGACTCACTGTGGGAGCTTGAATTGTAACTTAGTTCAAAATGAGGAATTTTCTTTAAAAATCTTCTTCTTCAGATTCAGCAGACGGAATGTTTTGATATTTGGTGTGCAGCATCCTTAGGGGAGTGAGATTCAAGTTTGTTAAAGCCAAGTCCCTGGGTTCATATATGGGCTCCCTGTGGGACACCGAATTATAACTTAGTTCAATATGAGGAATATTCTTTAAAATTCTTCTTCTTTTTTTTTAGATCCACTGGTCAGAATCTTTGGATATTTGGTATAAGCTTTTCTTAGGAGGAGCAGAGGCAACTTGTTGAAATCAATTCTCTGGGTTGATATTTAGGCTACCATGTCAGGTGAGCTCCCTCAGGCCCCTTGGGGCCTCTTGTATTCCATTGTATCTCTTTGAAGCTGGTCAGACAAAAGACTGTTAACTGTATTGTTTAAAGGTGTCAAATCGGTTTAGCTCAAACAAAGGCCACCAATAAAGACAAAGTTTTTAACAGTTTCTGTGTGACATGTTTAGAAGACAATTTAAATTCAATCTCTTTTACTTGTTAATAATGCTTGACAATTTTCTCTTTTTAAAATAAAGAAAAAAGTAAAGGGAATAGGACTTTTATTTCATATCTAGTACCTAAAAGAAACAAGTTTGAAATTTGAAAAATTGACCAAAACCATGAATCAAAAATTAATAATAATAATAATAATAATAATAATAATAATATGGGAGGCCACACATATTCTTTCTGTTACCGTGAACATGGTGTTTGCATCTTCTCCTCCCAAACCGCTGAACCAGCTAAATTGATATTTGAGATAATAGTTTGTTATGACATCGCAATTTGATTTTGTTCAAATCAAGTTGCCTCACCCCTTGGTTGGGCCACGCCGTAAAAGTGTGCCTAAATCTTAAAAAATCTTCTTCTCATGAACCAGCAGTAGCAGAGACTTGATATTAAGTGTGCAGCTTCCTATTGAGGTCTAGACTCAGATTTGTTCAAGAGAAGTTTGTGGGGCTATATTTGCCGTCGTTATGGGAGGGTCAATAATTTTTGTGCCTCCCAAAATTTCTATTTTCCAAACTGAGAGGCAGATTTGAACCAAATTTGATATGAGGACTTATTGGGTTATAAGTACTTAATCTATGCCCAATGTTTTTCCCGTTGCTCCATGGGAACCACAGGAGCTAAAAATAGAAAAAAATTAAAAAGCCCATATCTCCAAAACTGCACGGCACTGAGAATTCTTATTTGGTGTGAATGAATGGGAATGACCTGTATTGGAATACGAGTTGCCACTCATGTAGAGAAGGAATGGGAGTGCCCTGTATTGGAATAGGAGTTGCCACTCATGTAGAGAAGGAATGGGAGTGTCATGTATTGGAATACTAGTTGCCACTCATGTAGAGAAGGAATGGGAGTGCCCTGTATTGGAATACGAGTTGCCACTCATGTAGAGTAGGAATGGGAGTGCCCTGTATTGGAATACTAGTTGCCACTCATGTAGAGAAGGAATGGGAGTGCTCTGTATTGGAATACGAGTTGCCACTCATGTAGAGAAGGAATGGGAGTGTCCTGTATTGGAATACTAGTTGCCACTCATGTAGAGAAGGAATGGGAGTGCCCTGTATTGGAATACTAGTTGGCACTCATTAAGAGAAGGAATGGGAGTGCCATGTATTGGAATACTAGTTGCCATCCATGTAGAGAAGGAATGGGAGTGCCCTGTATTGGAATATTAGCTGTCATTCATGTAGAGAAGGAATCGCAGTGCCTGTATTGGAATACTAGTTGCCACTCATCTACAGAATGAATGGGAGTGTCAATACTAGTTGCCACTCATGTAGACAAGGAATGGGAGTGTCCTGTATTGGAATACTAGTTGTCATTCATGCAGAGAAGGAATGGGAGTGCCATGTTTTTGGAGTACTAGTTGCCACTCATGTAGAGAAGGAATGGGAGTGCCCTGTATTGGAATACTAGTTGGCACTCATTAAGAGAAGGAATGGGAGTGCCATGTATTGGAATACTAGTTGCCATCCATGTAGAGAAGGAATGGGAGTGCCCTGTATTGGAATACTAGTTGCCACTCGTGTAGAGAAGGAATGGGAGTGCCCTGTATTGGAATACTAGTTGTCACTCGTGTAGAGAAGGAATGGGAATGTCAATACCAGCTGCCACTCATCTAGAGAAGAAATGGGAGTGCCCTGTATTGGAATACTAGTTGCCACTAATGTAGAGAAGGAACGGGAGTGCCCTGTATTGGAATACTAGTTGCCACTAATGTAGAGAAGGAACGGGAGTGCCCTGTATTGGAATACTAGTTGCCACCCATGTAGAGAAGGAAAGGGAGTGTCTTGTATTGGAATGCTAGTTGCCACTTCAATTGGGAATGCGAGTGCCCTGTATTGGAATACTAGTTGTCACTCGTGTAGGGAAGGAATGGGAATGTCAATACTAGCTGCCACTCATGTAGAGAAGGAATGGGAGTGCCCTGTATTGCAATTCTAGTTGCCACTCATGTAGAGAAGGAAAGGGAGTGTCAGTACTTGTTGCCACTCATGTAGAGAAGGATTGGGAGTGCCCTGTATTAGAATACTAGTTGCCACTCATGTAGAGAAGGAATGGAAGTGTCAATACTAGTTGCCACTCATGTAGAGAAGGAAGGGGAGTGTCCTGTATTGGAATTCTACTTGCCAGCCATGTAGAGAAGGAATGGGAGTGTCCTGTATTGGAATACTAGTTGTCACTCGTGTAGAGAAGGAATGGGAGTGCCCTGTATTGGAATACTAGTTGCCACTCGTGTAGAGAAGGAATGGGAGTGTCCTATTTTGGAATACTAGTTGACACTCATGTAGAGAAGGAATGGGAGCTCCCTGTATTGGGATACTAGCTACCACTCATGTAGATAAGGAATGGGAATGTCAATACCACTCATTTGGAGAAGGAATGGGAGTGTCCTGTATTGGAATACTAGTTGCCACTCATGTAGAGAAGGACTGGGAGTGCCCTGTATTGGAATACTAGTTGTCATTCATGTAGATAAGGGTTGGGTGTGCCCTGTATTGGGATACTAGCTGCCACTCATGCAGATAAGGAATGGGAATGCCAATGCCATTCATTTAGAGAAGGAATGGGGGTGCACTCTATTGGAATACTAGTTGCTACTCTTGTGGAGAAGGAATGGGAGTGCCCTGTATTGGAACACTAGTTGCCACTCATGTAGAGAAGGAATGAGAGTGCCCTGTATTGGAATACTAGTTGCCGCTCATGCAGAGAAGGAATGGGAGTGCCATGTATTGGAATACTAGTCGCCATTCGTGTAGAGAAGGAATGGGAATGTCAACACTAGCTGCCACTCATCTAGAGAAGGAACGGGAGTGCCATGTATTGGAATACTTTCCATTCGTGTAGAGAAGGAATGGGAACGTCAATACTAGCTGTCATTCATGTAGAGAAGGAATGGGAGTGCCATGTATTGGAATACTAGTTGCCACTCATGTAGTGAAGGAATGAGAGTGCCCTGTATTGGAATACTAGTTGCCACTCATGTAGAGAAGGAATGGGAATGTCAATACTAGTTGCCACACATGTAGAGAAGGAATGGGAGTGCCCTGTATTGGAATACTAGTTGTCACTCACGTAGAGTAGGAATGGGAGTGTCAATACTAGTTGCCACACATGTAGAGAAGGAGTGGGAGTGCCCTGTATTGGAATACTAGTTGTCACTCACGTAGAGTAGGAATGGAAATGTCAATACTAGTTGCCACACATGTAGAGAAGGAATGGGAGTGCCCTGTATTGGAATACTAGTTGTCACTCGCGTAGAGTAGGAATGGGAGTGTCAATACTAGTTGCCACACATGTAGAGAAGGAATGGGAGTGCCCTGTATTGGAATACTAGTTGTCACTCACGTAGAGTAGGAATGGGAATGTCAATACTAGTTGCCACACATGTAGAGAAGGAATGGGAGTGCCCTGTATTGGAATACTAGTTGTCACTCATGTAGATAAGTAATTGGAGTGTCAATACTAGCTGTAATTCATGTACAGAAGGAATGGGAGTGCCCTGTATTGCAATACTAGTTGCCACTCATGTAGAGAAGGAATGGGAATGCCCTGTATTGGAATACTAGTTGCCTCTCGTGTAGAGAAGGAATGGGAGTGCCCTGTATTGGAATACTAGTTGCCACTCATCTAGCGAAGGAATGGGAGTGCCCTGTATTTGAATACTAGTTGTCACTCATCTAGCGAAGGAATGGGATTGCCCTGTATTGGAAAACTAGTTGTCACTCATGTAGAGAAGGAATGGGAATGTCAATACTAGCTGCCACTCATGCCGAGAAGGAATGGGAGTGCCCTGCATTGAAATACTAGTTGCCACTAATGTAGAGAAGGAACGGGAATGCCCTGTATTGGAATACTAGTTGCCACTCATGTAGAGAAGGAATGGGAGTGCCGCTGTATTGGAACACTAGTTGCCACTCATGTAGAGAAGGAATGGGAATGCCCTGTATTGGAATACTAGTTGCCACTCATCTAGCGAAGGAATGGGAGTGCCCTGTATTGGAAAACTAGTTGTCACTCATGTAGAGAAGGAATGGGAATGTCAATACTAGCTTCCACTCCTGTAGAGAAGGAATGGGAGTGCCCTGTATTGGAATACTAGTTGCCACTCACGTAGAGAAGGAATGGGAGTGCCCTGTATTGGAATACTAGTTGCCACTCATCTAGCGAAGGAATGGGAGTGCCTTGTATTTGAATACTAGTTGTCACTCATGTAGAGAAGGAATGAATGGGAGCGCCATGTATTGGAATACTAGCTGCCATTCATGTGGAGAAGGAATGAGTGGGAGTATCCTGTATTGAAATACTAGTTGTCACTCATGTGTAGAAGTAATGGGAGTGCCCTGTATTGGAATTCTAGTTGCCAGCCATGTAGAGAAGGAATGGGAGTGTCCTGTATTGGAATACTAGTTGTCACTCATGTATAGAAGGAATGGGAGTGTCAGTACTCGTTGCCACTCATGTAGAGAAGGATTGGGAGTGCCCTGTATTGGAATACTAGTTGCCACTCACGTAGAGTAGGAATGGGAGTGTCAATACTAGTTGCCACTCATGTAGAAAAGGAATGGGAGTGCCCTGTATTGGAATACTAGTTGCCACTCATGTAGAGAAAGAATGGGAGTGTCCTGTATTGGAATACTAGTTGCCACTCATGTAGAGAAGGAATGGGAGTGTCCTGTATTGGAATACTAGTTGCCACTCATGTAGAGAAGGAATGGGAGTTCCATGTATTAGGATACTAGCTGCCACTGATGTAGATAATGAATGGGAATGTCAATACCACTCATTTGGAGAAGGAATGGGAGTGTCCTGTATTGGAATACTAGTTGCCACTCATGTAGAGAAGGACTGGGAGTGCCCTGTATTGGAATACTAGTTGCCACTCATGTAGAGAAGGAATGGGAGTGTCATGTATTGTAATTCTAGTTGCCACTCATGTAGAGAAGGAATGGGAGTGCCCTGTATTGGAATACTAGTTGCCACTCATGCAGAAAAGGAATGGGAGTGCCATGTATTGGAATACTAGTCGCCTTTCGTGTAGAGAAGGAATGGGAATGTCAACACTAGCTGCCACTCATCTATAGAAGGAACGGGAGTGCCCTGTATCAGATTCTTTATTCACGGTACACATACATGTAAAATGGTTACAAATAAACATATTGCACAAATGTAATGAGAAGTATACCGTGGGAAGTGGCATAGCCAGATTGGCTGCCCACCTGCCACCCCCTGGAAGAAGATGGGGTGATTACAAGCAGACTGTGGCTGAAAGAATGAACTGAGAGCCAATTATGTGACACATGATGGAGAATGACGATCGAATCATTACTTTTCTGAGATCAGAGTATTAGTGTTTCATTTTCGCCAGCGGAAAGACGGTGATTCAAGGTAGGCAAGAAGCAACCTGCCTATAGGACTCCCTCCACTACTTATCATAACACATGAGGGCGGCAACAAGTCCCATCGTGAAGTTCCTATCGTTTAGACTGCGACAAGGAGGTTGGTCATGATGTTTGGGCGTGGTGTCTACGTTAGCTGCATCATTATCGTAGGATGACGAATGTTATGATTTATTTGTTTAGACTTTTATTTGCAAGTTCTTAATTGTATCCATATAGTATTTTACATAGCACCACTGTAAGGAGGAAGCGCGACAGGTTGCACAAGACAAGGATTCCAGATTTAGACGCGGACCACGAGTTTGACAATTTACGAAGTTTACGAATTGTAGAGAAGGAATGGGAGTGTCCTGTATTGGAATACTAGCTGTCATTCATGTAGAGAAGGAATGGGAGTGTCCTGTATTGGAATACTAGTTGTCACTAATGTAGAGAAGAAATGGGAATGCCCTGTATTGGAATACTAGTTGCCACTCATGCAGAGAAGGAATGGGAGTGCCCTGTATTGGAATACTAGCTGTCATTCATGTAGAGAAGGAATGGGAGTGCCCTGTATTGGAATACTAGTTGCCACTCATGCAGAGAAGGAATGGGAATGTCAATACTAGTTGTCACTCATGTAGAGAAGGAATGGGAGTGCCCTGTATTGGAATACTAGCTGTCACTCATGTAGAGAAGGCATGGAAGTGCCCTTTATTGGAATACTAGTTGTCATTCATGCAGAGAAGGAATGGGAGTGCCATGTTTTTGGAGTACTAGTTGCCACTCATGCAGAGAAGGCATGGGAGTGCCCTGTATTGGAATACTAGCTGTCACCCATGTAGAGAAGGAATGGGAATGTCCTGTATTGGAATACTAGTTGTCACTCATGTAGAGAAGGAATGGGAGTGCCCTGTATTGGAATACTAGCTGCCAGCCATGTAGAGAAGGAATGGGTGTGTCCTGTATTGGAATACTAGTTGTCACCCATGTAGAGAAGGAATGGGAGTGCCCTGTATTGGAATACTAGTTGCCACTCGTGTAGAGAAGGAATGGGAATGTCCTGTATTGAAATACTAGCTGTCACTCATGTAGAGAAGGAATGGGAGTGTCCTGTATTGGAATACTAGCTGTCATTCATGTAGAGAAGGAATGGGAGTGTCCTGTATTGGAATACTAGTTGCCACTCATGCAGAGAAGGAATCGGAATGTCAATACTAGTTGTCACTCATGTAGAGAAGGAATGGGAGTGCCCTGTATTGGAATACTAGTTGCCACTCATGCAGAGAAGGAATGGGAATGTCAATACTAGCTGTCACTCATGTAGAGAAGGAATGGGAGTGTCCTGTATTGCCACTCATGTAGAGAATACTAGTTGTCACTCATGTAGAGAAGGAATGGGAGTGGGAGTGCCCTGTATTGGAATACTAGCTGCCAGCCATGTAGAGAAGGAATGGGTGTGTCCTGTATTGGAATACTAGTTGTCACTCATGTAGAGAAGGAATGGGAGTGCCCTGTATTGGAATACTAGTTGCCACTCGTGTAGAGAAGGAATGGGAATGTCCTGTATTGAAATACTAGCTGTCACTCATGTAGAGAAGGAATGGGAGTGTCCTGTATTGGAATACTAGCTGTCATTCATGTAGAGAAGGAATGGGAGTGCCCTGTATTGGAATACTAGTTGCCACTCATGCAGAGAAGGAATGGGAATGTCAATACTAATTGCCACTCATGTAGAGAAGGAATGGGAGTGTCCTGTATTGCAATACTAGTTGCCACTCATGTAGAGAAGGAATGGGAGTGCCCTGTATTTGACTACTAGATGCCACTAATGTAGAAAAGGAAGAGGAGTGTCCTGTGTGGATGCTCAATCTGTTACCCCTTTACTTAACATGAAAAGCTGATGGCATTTGCAAATTACTGAATATCTATTTTTCCATTTTTTGCGTCAAAAACATAGCTTATGGCCCTTTATTTGCACGAGTTCAGCGAGTTCGTTCCAATGAGTGGTCATATGCTATGTTTGTGAGGCAAAAAATGAGAATCGAATGACAATTTTTAGCTCAACTTTGGCGAAGCCAAATTTGAGCTTATGCCATGACCCGTCGTCCGTCTGTCCGTCTGTCCGTCAACAATTGGATACGGCTCGGGCTAGAGGCCGTATTTATGAACCGATCTTTACGAAACTTTTTGGGTATCTTTGTTTTGACCGTGGGACGAGAACGAGTGTTTTTGGGTGCAGTCCGAAATTCAAGATGGCTGCCAGCCACCATTTTGTACCGACGATGCAGAAATCTGTTTTTTGTACAGAACTTCCATATGAAAGCTCTGATTTGAATAATTTTTTGTATGAAAGTTTAGTACCATGGGATACATCACATATAATAAGGGTTTTTTTCTCGTGCGTAAATTATGCAAATTAGACTAACTTTGATGTTTTTTGGTGTTACTTTCAGCACTGTAAGTGCAAATGCCAATACGGCTCGGGCTAGAGGCCGTATTTGTGAACCGATCTTTACGAAACTCCTTGGGTACCTTTGTTATCACCCTGGGACGAGAACGAGTGTTTTGGGGTCCGGTCCGAAATTCAAGATGGCCGATGGCAGCCATTTTGTACAAAATTTGGTGCAATCAGATTTTTGCACAGAACTTCCATATGAAAGCGCTGATTTGAATAATTTGTTGTGTGAATGTTTAGTACCATGGGATACATCACATATAATACGGGTTTTTTTCTCGTGCAGAAATTATGCAAATTAGATGAACTTTGATTTTTTCAGTGCTACTTACACACAGTAAGTACACATGTCAATACGGCTCGGGCTAGAGTCTGTATTTATGAACCGATCTTCACGAAACGTCTTGGGTACCTTTGTTATCACCTTGGGACGAGAACGAGTGTTTCTGGGTGTGGTCCAAAATTCAAGATGGCTGCCAGTGGCCATTTTGTGCCGAAATTAGGTCTAATCAGTTTTTTGTACACAACTTCTATACGGCTCATGCTAGAGGCCGTATTTATGAACCGATCTTTACGAAACTTCTTGGGTACCTTTGTTATCACCGTGGGATGAGAACGAGTGTTTTTGGGTGTGGTCCGAAATTCAAGATGGCCACCAGCACCCATTTTGTACCAAAATTAGTGCAATCAGTCTTTTGTACAGAACTTCTGTATGAAAGTTCTGATTTGAATAAAGTTTTGTATGAACGTTTAGTAACATGGAATACATCACATATAGTACAGGTTTTTTTCTCGTGCAGAAATTATGCAAATTAGATGAACTTTGATTTATTTAGTGCTACTTATACACTGTAAGTGCACATGTCAATACGGCTCGGGCTAGAGGCTGTATTTATGAACCGATCTTCACAAAACTTCCTGGGCACCTTTGTTATCACCTTGGGACGAGAACGAGTGTTTCTGAGTGCGGTCCAAAATTCAAGATGGCTGCCAGGGGCCATTTTGTACCGAAATTAGGTCCAATCAGTTTTTTGTCACAACTTCTATACAGCTCGTATTTATGAACTGATCTTCACGAAACTTCTTGGGTACCTTTGTTTTCACCCTGGGACAGGAATGAGTGTGTTTTGGGGTGCCTTTGTTATCACTGTGCTATGAGAACAAATATTTTAGGGTTCAGTCAGACCCACTCTGGGACTCAAAGATTTTTTTTCTAGTTTAGCATCTGACTGTCACCCACCTTTACAGTACTTTACCTATACATTTGTTACAGGCAACGGCCAGTATTTATGTACAGACCGTTACAATACTTTATATGTACCTTTGTTATCAGGTCATTACCTAGATGTTTGTCATTGCTGTGTCACATACTATACATGTACATGTCTTTGTCTTGACAAGTTGAGCTACAGTGTCATTGACACTTTCATTGTGAATAGCGCTGGCCGGATTTGGCCGTTAAGTTACCTTAGGGTTTGTAGACTGTTATCTATATGCATATACATCAGACAATTACAACCCGACAATAGCGATCCGTATGAACATTTTGGCTAAAAAAAAATGTATTAAAAATGTCAAATCAAATCGCGTTGATTATTTATATTTTCCAAATGTTACCTTTTAGGACAATCCTGGTTAAGCCTCGCCACTGTCGCCGATATGGGGTCCACCACGTTGACCGGTTGGGAGAAATAGGTTCAATCGCACCCAGCCCCACTCTGGGAGTGCAGCTGTCTCTGCGTGTGAACCTACGCTTCACCACTACAGAACCCCGTGGTGATATCGACTATTTTGGGATTTTAGTCCTGTTGGTGTCAATGACTTTTCCTCGGAATGATAATCAACACGAATTAAGAAAATGACAAGTTTAATACATAAAATAAGAAGATATAATACATACTGAGACTTCCCACAAAGAATCTTTTGTTTTTCACAAAAGAAAGAGAAAATGTCACTTTACCGCCTTCTTCTCTTCCAATGCTAGCATCGGTTTGGTCGCCGTTCTTCTTGTGCACTTTTAGATATTATAGTGTCACTTTTAGATGTTTTATCGTCCAGAGATCCACCAACACTTCTCCGGGTTCCAGGTATACAGTTCCACTAAGTTATCACGTTTCCACTCTGCATCACTCACTGTCTCATTACTATTGATTCCAAATCACCACTTAAATTAACGAAATGTTCCTACGGCAGCTCTCTCTCTCTCTCTCTCTCGCTAGCCGTCCACTTATTTTCCAGGGTAGTTCCACTACCTGGCCAACTTAACCCTTTACCCAACGTAACAGCCAAAACCGGCCAGCGCTATTCTCAAAAATCGCCAATTCATTTTCATTATATTTTCATTTTTTGTCTCAAAAACATAGGTTATGACCCCTCTTTGGAACGAGCTCGACGAGCTCGTTCCAAAGAGGGGTCATAACCTATGTTTTTGAGACAAAAAATGAAAAAATTAGTTATTCAAGAATTTTGTTTGTAAGTGTCGTCTGCTTTTCATGTTAGGTAAAGGGTTAAATCACCAAAATGTTCATACGGCAGCTCCCTCTCGCTAGCCGTCCACTTATTTTCCAGCGTAGCTCCGCTACCTAGACACCAACTTTTGAGCACCTTGCTCCCTACTTTATTTCTCAAACTTTTACTGGCCTTATCTTGGCGTCGTGGCGCCCCCTATGCTAATCCTATAGCCTTAACTTTTTATTAGCCCAGACTTATGGCAGGGCTACCGACAAAAGAGATCTACTACTCCGTCCAACAGAGGCAATATCTCGCTTCAGCTCTCTACGTTGTCCCCAGCGGGCAACATCTAGCGCAGATCCCTGATCTGGCTTCCACAAAAAACGTGAACTAACCGGTCTAACCGGGTCTAACGAGTCTCTCTGAATCTTTTTGAGTCTGCCCTAAGCCCTCACTCGCTTGCATATTTATACATAATTTTAACTGGCTAATCGCTTTCTAACGACTTTGTTAGATCCTTCCGACAAAAAGTGTAAAATGAAAAATTGACTCTTTGAGTTTAGACAGTTTGCGTTTCATTTGACAAGTCCCTTTCGCTTTGGTTGCTAGTATATAAGCGCTTCTGATAACCTGTTAGAATTGAAAATTAATAGGCTTCTCTGTCCGAACACATGTGTTCTTTAACGAGGTCTTGATGACGCAACCCGATACCTTTGATGTGACCCAGCGTAATAGTCTGAGTGAAATGATACTCGCGTTAATTGAAAGAGGATTATTTACACAAGTGATAATAAGTATTATTTTTAATACTATACCAACTACCAAAATTATTATTATTTTTATTCTTATTAGATTATTATTTACCTTCCAGTATAAACAATGGAGAAAACTCGCTATCGCCCTGACACACATGTCTTACACAAGTTGAGCTAGTGCCATTGACACTTTCATTTCATTTAAAACTCGATCAATTTATTTAGATCAGACCGGGAAGTACACCCTCATGCATCCATTTTGACACTGAAACATTTTGTTTAACACTAAAATAACCAGCATGTCTAAAATGTGGCACCAGCAGTCCAGCGTGAACATCGTTCATGAATGATATTTATTTATTCCATATGCGATCTGTTCGGGTTCGACGATTTACCCCATAGAACCCCATAGAACACCATAGATACCCCATAGAACCCCATAGAACCCCATAGATACCCCATAGAACCCCATAGAGCATGACAGGTACCCCATAGATACCCCATAGAACATCATGGAGTGATAAACAAACATTATCGCACCCTTCAAGTGTCAGTTACTTATTTGTTGACGGAAGTTACTTCACTTGGTCGAGTTCTTGGAACCAAATGCGTCTGACTCTTGGATAATGAAAATTAATCGCCAAAAATCCAATATATAAAATCGTTATCAAATATTACACTTATAATCATATAATAAATACTTTATGATTATAAGTGTAATATTTGATAATGGTCTTATATATTGGATTTTGGGCGATTATTTTTCATTAACTAAGAGTCAGACGCCAGTGGTTGAACGAATACTGGACTTTTCGCCGAAAGTACATTTCGCCGGCAAAGATAGTTCGCTGGAACTTAAAATGTTTAAATAAGACTTTTCGCCGAAAGTTTTTTTGTCTCGATTAAAAAAGACAGTTCGCCGGGACATTAAACGTTTAAAAGAGACAATTAGCCGATTTTTTTTTTCCAACAAAAAAGACAGTTCGCCGGAACATGAAATTTTTAAAACAGACACTTCGAAGCTATTAGTTTGCCATTTAAACAACTTTGGGTTATCTGAAGCGTGAAAAATTACCCGATATGTTCAGAGAAAAATATCCCCTCCTCCACTCCCATAGCATTTGTCAATGCAGGCCCTTACCGCAAGGATGGGCGGGGTATCCCCAAATATATCGTTAGATGATGCTAAGTGAATCAATCTCAATCAGACGATCTGTGTAGTCCAAACTTGGACCCAAAGTCCGCAATATAATTAAGATAATAAGAAGTTGACAAGTCCAAACATATTTATCCACAACTAAATTACCAAATATTTTCAATTTTGCCCCCAAAACATCAAGATATATCCATTCGACCATGCTCGCGATGTTTCCGCATGCACGAGTGTGTGGAGGGGGTGGGGGTGGGATGAGGGGCTATGATAATTTAGTTTTTAACAATATTTTACTTGAATGAATCACGATATGTAGCCTATGCAAGATGAATAAACAATATATAGGGAGGTAGCGGTTTCAAAACGCGTAGCCCTATGAGTACGTGTACGAAATTGTCTGTGATCTACGTGAAAGTTTTCGAGCAGTTTCTTTTTAAAAAAAACTGCTCGAAAACTGCTACGAAGATCACCGAAAGTTGCCTACAGGTACCTGTACGCCTTTTTGAAATCGCATCACCCCTAATATCTAAATAAATTGAACAATATAACAGAAACAAATGGGAAAAAGAGCAAACTGAATATACGGATTGGAGAACACAACATAAAAACGCACTTTCGGGGGGGGGGGGGGGGGGGGGGCTTTTCTTTATATTGCAACCCGTGCAGTGATCTTTTCACTCTAACCCTTGCTCGCCAGTTTCGATTGCAGTCTTCCATGTCTCTTTCTTTGACGAACTTTTTGCCTTCTTTCATCCCTACTTCTATGTCTGAGGCCTCTATAGAGTAATTGTCCATTAGTTGCCTCACATGTTTTGACCACCCCGTTTCTATATTAGAGTTCCAAATCGTATCAAGCATCACCTATATCAGCTATAAATGTGTTGTGTTGTTTTAGCAATTGAACAAGTGCATATGCTTCAACCAATATTTATTCACTAATTATTAGATAGACTAAATTCTACAGCTCTGACCAGCTGTACACCAAGCATGCTTTTTTAACAATCAAACACTGAGACAAAACAGGACAATAAGAAAAATGAAGACGATACTTTGAAAAAATGGTAGCATAGCCGTCTCCAGCAACAGATACATAGTCTACACCTCGCGGCCGTTGCAGCTGTCAACATCGCCATCACGCGACAAATCAGCGGATGGCCAAAGAGTTATTTTTATCAGAAAGTAAAAAGAAGAAATGTTGAAATCGTACATAGACACTGTCCTTTGGCATGCACGTATCTTGGGGTTGAGTACCCCGAAAAGCATGCGACGGGGGAGGCGGTTAACGTATTGTTTAAAAGGGACGTATCTTGGTGTTAAGGGTTAAAATATAAAAATAAAGGAGGAGTGGTCCGAAAAGCATGCGACAGGGGAGGGGGTTAACGTATTGGATAAGGGGTTAAGGGTTAAAGTATAAAAATAAAGTTAGGTCCGGTACTCTTCTATGGGGTATCTATGGGGTGCCTATCATGCTCTATGGGGTTCTATGGGGTATCTATGGGGTTCTATGGGGTATCTATGGGGTTCTATGGGGTAAATCGTCGAACCGATCTGTTCTCACGAAATTTCAAGGGGGTGCGGGGTGGGTGGGTGGGAGGGTGTCCGTAGTTTTTCTCCTCCATTGGAAAATTCAAGATTTGTCATAAAGAAACTAAAGAGATTTTATGTGTAAATCACGCGTACGTTGAGTTGATGTCACATTATGTTTTAGTTAGGGCTGTTACGATCAATCGATTAATCGATTGTTGATCGATCACGGCGAAATCGATTAGTATTTTTCGTTGTCGAATAATCGGTAAATTGTATCCCGTTTTAGATGTTTAATAATTAAAAGAAAATTTGATGAAAGTACTATTGTTTCTAAAGGTATTGAGTTAAGAACATCGATGTTAAACCCCAAGAAGCCGTTGGAAGCATTTGTCTTCCAGGTACATTCATCAAAGCTTTGATGTTCAGAATCTTTGAACCGTCAGTATAATAATCAAGACCGGTCGGCAGTTGCGAAGATCGCAACTGCCGACCGGTCTTGATTATTACACTGACGGTTCAAAAGTTCAGAACATCAAAGCTTTGAATGTCCCTAAAAGTTGATCGTCTTCGTTGTTTACTTGGGGTAGGTCAGCTGACTTGAACTTCATTTTTATCGACTTCAAAGAGAAGGAGAGGGTGGGGGGTCATCTAGGTACGATTAATCGATTATTATCGATTATTTGCGACGATTAATCGATTCCTAAATTGAAAAATCGTGACAGCTCTAGTTTTAGTGCTTTCTTATTTTAAAATTTCTCTTTCAAGACATGTCTCCCCCAACAACCACCACGACCACAACGACCACCACCACACCCGCATCTACAACAACGACACAGCTGTCTACTGTGAATCAGACAACCACATCCACGAGTGAATGGACTACTACAAGTTCTGTAAACACTACTTACGTGAGGACATCGGCATCTGTCGAAGAGAATAATACAAGCAGTTTCAGCACAGCTTCAACAAGACACGCTCAAAGCACTACAGATGCGTCAACAACAGGAGGAGGAATGGATGGACAATCAGCAGCTCTAAATGATGATGGTGACAAAATGTCTAAAGGTTTTTTTTAGTTGTTTTTACAAATTGAAGCTCTAGGGGTATCACAAAAGAGAGTTAGGTGGGTGAAGGGCTTTGTGATACCTTCAATAATTTTTCTAGCTGGAACATTTCCATCTGCATTAGACTCGTAGATATGGCTTCGCTCTTGCTTGTAATTTGGGTACTCTTTATACAAAACTAGATTTCATACTTGGGTATATGTCGCACATACATCCGGTCATACCAATAGAGGTCTGTAGTACATGGTTCGGGTTGTTGTGAGCCATAAATGTCCAAGTTGGATTACATGTATAATTTATTTATCTAACAATCATATGCATTTTGGCTTGAAAACCACAAGAAACCATACGTATCACATAATGTGTTCCGATTCCATATCATATAGATGACTGGTGTCTTCCCACTAGACCAATTCCCTTTGGACCAATTCCCTTTAGGCCAATTCCCAAAAGACCAATTCCCCTTAGACCAACTACATACTGTTATTGATTAAGGGTTGATTAACCCTTTACCCAACGAATCGCCCGCATCCGCCTGCGTAATATTCAAATTCAGCACTTGAAAAAATATTATTTTTCAAAAAATTTCAACAAAACCATATCATGTGACCCCTCGTTGGAACGAGCTCATCGAGCTCGTTCCAACGAGGGGTCACATGATATGGTTTTGTTAAAATTTTTTGAAAAATTTGAAAAACTGATATTTAAAATAAAAAAAATTGATATCGTCTGCGTTGGGTAAAGGGTTAAGGATAATTAAGAAAACATTTATTTATAAAAATCTGCCAAACATCTATAAAATTATTGACAAGCCAGAAAATGAGCAGACTATCATCTGAAAAATGAGGTCCCCAGAGGGTGAATTTGGTGATGCTACCCTGCACAGCAGGGTAGCATCACTAAATTTACCCTCTGTGAACCTCAACCTGAATCAAGGTCTCAAACAGAAAGAGGTAGGCCTACCCAGAGGATAAACTGGCCCACTGTATGGAATAGCATCAGCAAATTCACCCTCTGGGCCCCCATTCTGCAAATGACAGACTGCTTATTTTCAGGCTTGAATATCAATAGCATTAAATACATTTATAAATATATCAAATTATTGATATAGAATTATTTTGAAAGTAGAACACACCAGTTGGTCTAAGGGGAATTGGTCTTTTGGGAATTGGCCTCGTGGGAATTGGTCTGAAGGGAATTGGTCTAGTGGGAATGAACCAGACGACTGATTCTGATTCCGTATCATTAAGATTACTCGCAACGCAACGGGCTATCATAACAGGTGCATGAATACATTCTATGTGCGTTTCATTGATCGACTCAGCTGATCGCTTACAAAATAAAAGAGTTCCTTACAATTAGCAACAGAACTATTAATAGTCAATCCCCCCCCCCCCCCCCCCCCCACACACACACACAAAATAAATAGAAACAGCACAGTAAAATATTACACACTTGTAAATGCAAGCTTATCATCATAGGATGTGACATTGAGAGTGAATAATTTTACAACGCAACATTGAAAATTTGCGGAGACCGCGTTACTCATTGTTTGTTAAAGTGCACAACAATATTGTTCCATAAAAATGGAGTTTTTTAAAAACTTTTTCTCGTCCAATATTATGTCCCAAAACTGTATTAATAATTTAAGATTTAATCTTTGTATGTGACGGAATTGTTAGATAAATGAATTATCATGATAAAGCCGGCTCGTTGAGATCCCATCCTGGAGACCATCTCTAATCTGATGTGTTCACTGCACACTTATTTTTCGTTTACCATGTGCAAAAATGTCTACTCAACGATCTTGCTGTGATAGGTTTAAATAGCAGACTTAACCCTCAACCAGATTTTGTATCTTGAATACAAGTGGTGTCATTTTTTGTACAATATTTTGTTCACTTTTCCAGCATTGTACTCCTGTACGGAGGACATACCCTCCGAACATACCCCTGTCCTATAAGAAGGTTTTATGCCACATAGCAACGACGTGCTACCATAGAAACCAAGATGGCGGTCTCCAGTATACAAAATGGACGATGGATACACGTGTCACCGTCACAATACGCGCTGCATATGCGCACTAACACCACGTGTCACTATGGGGATGACGTCAGAAGATGACCGCTCACGTGGGTTACCATTACAACACAACATGGCGCCACTGGGATACGTGACATTACGTCACTTCCGAGATCATCCACCGAGGTCATCCAACCTTTACCTGAAACGTGCATGACATACTACTGCCGTGTACTAAGGCATACTGCACGTTGATGGTGCGCATGTCTTCAACCAGTCTAACCCTGCCTGTGTTGCAGTGTGGTGTTACCATGTTGGGGAGTTCGCAGCTGCTCGTCGTTGCTCGGTGGTTCTCTCCGGGTACTCCGGCTTCCTCCACCCGTAAAACCGTCACAGACACGATATGACATTGGCTGTTAACCCTTTACCCAACGAATCGGCTGCATCCGCCCGCGTAATATGCAAATTCAGGAGTTGAAAAAACATTTTTCAAAAAATTTCAACAGAACCATATCATGTGACCCCTCATTGGAACGAGCTCGTCGAGCCCGTTCCAAAGAGGGATCACATAATATGGTTTTGTTGAAATTTTTTGAAAATTTTTAAAAATGTATATTTTGGATTTTCCTAAAGGGAAAATCTATTTGTTATTGCAAAGATTTTTTTTTTTTTTTTTTTTTTTTTTTATTATTATTCTTCCACACTTTTATTTTCACTATTTCTCGAAAACACTCTGAACGATTTTTTTTAAAGTTTCTGTACTCATAAAGGGTCATAAGTTATAACTAATCGTCACATTCCCATTTTTCTGAAAATGTTTTAGTTAACCCTTTAACAAAAATAGTCGGCAGCTCTTATCTTTGGACTGGAAAGGACGATTGACTTGAAATTTTCTCAAACATGTCAGCAAAACACCCCTCTATCAGCCTGTGGTACAAAAATGTATCTAGTTAACACCTTTCTGCCAAAACATTTTTCAAAACGAAAAAAAAATTCAAATTTTGACCATTTTTGATCTCAATCTCGGTACAGGGATATGCTGAACCAACTAAAATGGCTTAGAAATGAAGACTGTATCACCGAATTGTAAAAACCGTCGAAAAAAATTCGATTCGAATTTCCGACAATCCAAAATGGCGGCCGAAAAATCGAATTTTTATTTTCGGTTATTTATGCGTTTCAGGCCATTTGGAGACGAAAAAAAAAATTTTTTTTGCACCAGAAAAATTTTCGGTTTGGACTGAAATTTTCGACCAAAAGTTAGAAATTTTTGTTTCGACCGGACTACTTTGCTGTCACAGTACTCAACAAGGGGGACGATTTGAAAGCTTCTAAGGGTAGAAATGTTGACGTCACAGTGTACATGAACAGTTATCATCTTTTGGAAGTTGAGTTGTTCTTAATTTGGCTTCTGCTAGCAGTCAAACATGGCTTCAGGACACGGTGGCCAAAAATTGAAAAAAATTTTCTTGTGTTTTTTTTTCATTTATTATGTCTAGATTCATTATTTCTCATAAATAAAAACTGTCAATGACGGCCATGAGTCCTAATAAATAAAACCATCAGTATTTGGGGCAAAATGTTTCTTGTTGGGCAAAAACGCCCAAAAACGCCCAAACCTTTATAGGCCAATATCTCATGAAGGAAGAAAGCTATCAACTTAATTTCTTGACAGACTTGTCAGAATTACTCTTGTCTAAAACAAACATAATCGGTATTTTTTTTCCATTTTTTATGTTTTCTGCCAAAATTTTTCACAAAACTGAAAGTTATCTCGAAAATCAGCCATTTTGGACTGAAATATCGAGATTGAAATATAATGAGCCCTCTAAAAGGGCTCCAAATTGAAGGCAGAATACCGCTTTATAAGAAAAATCGAAAGAATTTCGTTTCGATTTTTCGTTAATCCAAAATGGCGGCCAAAAAATCGAAAAAAAAATTTCCGTTTTTTATGCATTTCATTCAATTTTGAGACGAATTTTTTTTTTTTTTACACTGAAAATTTCGGTCTGCTTCGGACTTTGAAATTTTCGACCAAAAGTCGGAAATTTTTGTTACGACCAGGCTACTTTGCCGTCTGCGTACTCAACAACGGGGATGATTTGAAAGCTTCTAAGGTTAGAAATGTTGAATTCCCAGTGGACATGAACAGTTATCGTCTTTTTGAATTGGAGTTGTTCTTCGTTTGGCTTCTGCTAGCAGTCAAACATGGCTTCGGAACACTGTGACTAAAAATTGAAAAATTTTTTTTTTTTTTTTACTTTATTATGTCGAGATTCATTATTTCTCATAAATAAAAACTATCAGTATTTGGGGCAAAATGTTTCTTGTTAGGCAAAAATGCACCAAAACGCCCAAACCTTCATAGGACAATATCTTATGAAGGAAAAAAGCTATCAACTTAATTTCTTGACAGACTTGTCAGAATTACTCTTGTCTAAAACAAACATAATCGGTATTTTTTTCCATTTTTTATGTTTTCTGCCAAAAATTTTCACAAAACGGAAAGTTATTTCGAAAATCGGCCATTTTGGATTGAAATATCGAGATTTAAATATAATGAGCCCTCTAAAAGGGATCCAAATTGAAGGCAGTAATACCGCTTTATAAGAAAAATCGAAAGAATTTCGTTTCGATTTTTCGTTAATCCAAAATGGCGGTCAAAAAATCTAAAAAAAATTTTTCGTTTTTTATGCATTTCATTCAATTTTGAGACAAATTTTTTTTTTTTTTTTACACTGAAAATTTTCGGTCTGCTTCGGACTTGGAAATTTTCAACCAAAAGTCGGAAATTTTTGTTACGACCGGGCTGAGTACTCAACAACGGGGATGATTTGAAAGCTTCTAAGGTTAGAAATGTTGAATTCACAGTGTACATGAACAGTTATCGTTTTTTGGAATTGGAGTTGATCTCCGTTTGGCTGCTGCTAGCAGTCAAACATGGCTTCGGGACACTATGACCAAAAATTGAAAAAAAAAATTGTTTTTTTTTTACTTTATTATGTCTAGATTCATTATTTCTCATAAATAAAAACTATCAATGACGGCCATGAGTCCTAATAAATAAAACCATCAGTATTTGGGGCAAAATGTTTCTTGTTGGGCAAAAACGCCCCAAAACGCCCAAACCTTTATAGGCCAATATCTCATGAAGTAAAAAAGCTATCAACTTAATTTCTTGACAGACTTGTCAGAATTACTCTTGTCTAAAACAAACATAATCGGTATTTTTTCCATTTTTTATGTTTTCTGCCAAAATTTTTCACAAAATGGAAAGTTATCTTGAAAATCGGCCATTTTGGATTGAAATATCGAGATTTAAATATAATGAGCCCTCTAAAAGGGATCCAAATTGAAGGCAGAATACCGCTTTTTATGCATTTCATTCAATTTTGAGACGAAGAATTTTTTTTTTTTACACTGAAACTTTTCGGTCTGCTTCGGACTTGGAAATTTTAGACCAAAAGTCGGAAATTTTTGTTACAACCGGGCTACTTTGCCGTCTGAGTACGCAACAACGGGGATGATTTGAAAGCTTCTAAGGTTAGAAATGTTGAATTCACAGTGTACATGAACAGTTGTCATCTTTTTGAATTGGAGTTGTTCTTCGTTTGGCTTCTGCTAGCAGTCAAACATGGCTTCGGGGCACTGTGACCAAAAATTGAAAAACATTTTCTTGTGTTTTTTTGACTTTATTATGTCTAGATTCATTAGTTCTCATAAATAAAACTATCCGCATATTACGGAAAATGTTTTTGCAGCCAAAACCGCCCAAAAACGCCCAAATATGCGGGAGCCGATATCTTTGGACTGGAAGGGGCGATTGACTTGAACTTTTCACAGCAATGACTGCAATACACTTCTCTATTAATCAAGGGCACAAAATGGTAGTTGGTTAACACCTTTCTGCCAAAACATTTCACGAAACCGAAAAAAATTCAAATTTTCATTTGGTATCAAGCCCCCTTAGGACTTAATGAGTAGAACAGTGAGTAAAATCACTAAGGAAAATCCTGTGTATTGTTCCGAAGGTACAATCACTTCCTCTAGTTAAAATAATAAATTTTGATATCGTCTGCATTGGGTAAAGGGTTAAAGTGTCGTTAAACCCTAAGAAATAAATAAATAAATAAGTAAATAAATAAATAAATAAATAACACTAAGTGTATTGGAATTTCATATAAAGATTGAAATTTCGAAATGTTAGAGAATTTGTATCATCAATTTTTGCATTATTTCTCAAATTTCAGACATTTTCTAGTCTTGAAGTATAAAAATACCGAAATATATACAATTTTTCCCCAGTCAGTTTGAATGTTTGGCTGTGATTCTTTGCTGAAACTTCTTTTAAAAATAAGAAAACGGCACTCTCACTATGTTTTGATGTTCTGTAACTTTTTTTTGTTCATTATATCAACAGTATGTGTATCCTGACATATAATACAGACAATGTCCTTTTCATTAATATAAAAATCGAGGAGGTGATATTTGCTAATTTTGTTCCTGGGAAGAAGAAAATCTTACAAATAAGCCCTTTTCAAAACAGCCATCTTGGCTTTTAATCTATGAAAGGTCGGAGGTCGCAAGGTGTAAACAAAGCGATTTCCATGTTCCTCACGTTGAGTTCTCTGTCAGCCAAGACAACTAGTTTTGTGAAATATCAAGTTTAAATTCGTAGAACTGATGTCACCATTCGAATTAACTGAAGGGGCATCCTTCGACAACTTTAAACGATGGGATACCGGAGGCTTAAAGACTTTTTAGCTCATCTTGACAAAGTCAAGCTGAGCTAATCTAATCGCTTCCCGTCCGTCGTCCGTCGTCCGTCAACACCATGTTTTGGTCTTCTCCTCCAAAGCCACTGGGCCAATTCAAGTGAAAGTCTGTGTGAGTGATGGTCCCAAAGAGGCATTTCATTTTTGTTCAATTCAGTATGCCCAGCCCCATAGGGAGGGAGTGGGGTAAAATGCTCCAAAATATTTTAAAAATCTTCTTCTCAAGAACCAGTGTGTACAATGACTTGATATTTGCTATGGAGCTTCCATATGAGGTGTAGAATCAATTTTGTTCAAACGAAGTTCGTAAAGTAATATTTGGCTTTGTAATAGGAGGGGTAAGATTTTTGGCCTCGCCCAAAATTTCTATTTTCTGAACCGATGGTCCGGTATGAACCAAATTTGGTTTGTGGTAGTATTGGGTCATAAGTACTTGACCCATGCAAAAAAAAAAAAATCCCGCATCCCCATGGGAACCCTGGGAGCTAAAAATAGAAATATTTTCAAACGCCCATATTTCCCAAACCCCACGGAACAGAGAGCTTTTATTTGGTATGAAATATCCTTATGACCAGTAGAACTGAATGGTAAAAAAAATTGCCATCGGTTTTGTTAGGGTGTTCTGTAATGGGCATCGAAAAAATGCTGAGTCAGCATATTTGCAAAAATTTAAAAAAATCTTTTCTCCAGAACCAATCATCAGAATCTTTTGATTTTTGCTATACAGCATTCATAGGGAGGTCAGATAAAAGTTTGTTGAAATAAAGCTCATTGGTTCATATTTGGGCTCTCTACAGGAGCCCGAAGTTAATACGGAAGCCCAAATTTTATCTTTGTTCAATATGGAGGGTAATTTAAAAAAATCTTCTTCTTCAGATCCATCAGTCAGAATGCTTTGATATTTGGTATGCAACATCTCTATGGGGCTCAGATTCAAGTTTGTTCAAATCAAATCCCTAGGTGTATATTTGGGCTCACTATGGTAGCCCAAATTTTTACTTAGTGCAATATGAGAAAATTTCTTTAAAAATCTTCTTCTTCAGATCCACCAGTCGGAATGCTTTTATATTTGGTATACAACATCTCTAGGGGGGTCAGATTCCAGGTTGTTCAATTCGAGTGCCTAGGTTAATATTTGGGCTCCATATGGGAACATGAAATTTAACTTAGTACAATATGAGGGCATTTCTTCAAAAATCTTCTTCTTCAGATTCTCTTGTCAGAATGCTTTCACATTTGGTATACAACATCTCTTGGGGTGTCAGATTCAAGTTTGTTCAAATCGGACCCATAGGTCGATTTTTGGGCTCGCTATGGTAGCGCAAATTTGAACTTAGTGCAATTCGAAGAAATTTCTTTACAATTTCTCTTCTTCAGATCCAACAGTCAGAATGCTTTCATATTTGGTACACAACATCTCTAGGGAAGTCAGATTTAACTGTGTTCAAATCAAGAGCCTGGGTTAATATTTGGGCTCTCTATGGGAGCCGGAATTGGCCATTTTGCTGAAGAATTAAAAATTTTGTATTCAGTACCCTCTAGAGGTACTAAGATTAATCCACATAGGTTGTATCAAGGGCTTCATAGGGGAGCTCTACATTTTACTTATGATCAACTGAAGAAAAGGCATGATGCCCGATTATTTTTGTCACTCCTGAGGGACTCAAGGATTGACAGTGTAGCCTATGGAGATGGCTTGCTTAATGTAGACTCATTCTTGGACTCTGTTTAAATTGTGTTCTGTACAAGATGAGTGCTTCAGGCCCCGTGGGGCCTCTTGTTTATGGAGGCGATAACTTGTTTTGAGTGGCAACAAGGAAACACTCGTTGGACGGAGTTTCTCGACTTCGGGGAATCGCCGAAGGTTGTCAAAACAGTGTTCACGCACACATAGTCATGACACAGCGGACATTCAAACATCAGTTAAGTCGATATGAACTCAATTCGAAATAATGAAAGTTTTCATACAGTATTGCCATAGTCTTAAACAAACACTAACCTTGGCTAAATGCTGATTTAATTCCAAACATTTTCTTTGTTAGTGGGGACGGCAAGCCAGAAAATAAGCAGTCTGTCATCTGCAAAATGAGGTCCCCATGGGGTGAATTTAGTGAGGCTACCCTGCACAGCAGGGTAGCATCACTAAATTTACCCTCTGGGGACCTCATTCTGAATCAGGGCCTCAAAACTAAACAGAAAGAGGTACCCATAGGATAAATTGCCGCACTGTATGGGATAGCATCATCAAATTCACCCTCTGGGGACCTAATTTTGCAAATGTCAGACTGCTTATTTTCAGGCCTGGAGGTGGGTTTTGTCCTTGGGCAAGACACTTCACCCCCATTGTCCATGTGGGGGCACGGTGATGTCGTGTACTAAGGCGTACTGCACGTCGATGATGCACTTGTCTTCAACCAATGCTAACCCTGCTTGTGTGGAATTAGTATGTTGGGGAGCTGACAGTTGCTCGCCGTTGCTCGGTGGTTCTCTCCGGGTACTACGGCTTCCTCCACTCGTAAAACTGTCACGGTCATGGTTAGCCATTGTGCAGAAATATGTGACCTTAAACCCCAATAAATAAATAAATAAATAGTTGGGGCGGGGGTTAGGGGTTGTCGTTAGCTCAGTTGGTGTGATGGCAGAACATTCAGGAATGGGCTATCCAGTGCCACAGTCCGGAGATCGACTCCATAGGGATTGACTTCAGAAAAATGTCGAGTTCCCTGTTCTGTTTTGGAGCTTGTCCAATGCATCGTTGGATTCCTACTGGACACAGATGACATATAATGCTTGGATTAATTTCTTTTATAGCCAATCAGGGAATGTGTTTGTAATGCTATGTTTTGTTTATAACAGAAATATTGATTGGATTATTTGATTTACGTTATGTTTCTGTATTACAGGTGGAATGATTGGACTAATAGTGGCATTATCTCTCTTGTTCCTGGTGTTTGTAGTTTTATTACTTTGTTTCTTAATTACACGGTGAGTTCTAACTTTGTTTCTTAATTACATGGTAAGTTCTATCACTCATAGCCTATTAGGGGTTACTACATGTTCTGTCTGTAGGAATTAGTCAAGATGACGGCCACAATGTCAGAAGCATTTTAACCCTTTACCTAATGAATCAGCCGCATCCGCAAGTGTAATATGCAAATTTAGCAGATGAAAAAATATTATTTTTAATTAAAAATTCATTAAAACCATAGCATGTAATACATGATTGTAACGAGCTCGACGAGCTCGTTCCAATTAGGGGTCACATGAGATGGTTTGGGTGAATTATTTGGAAAAAATTAGAAAAGTACTAAATTTTGATATCGTCTGCATTGGGTAAAGTGTTAAAACCAAAGCATCTGAGCTTTTATTATAGTGATTAGGTTGTTTATTCACTCACTGCTCTTTGAGCGGTAGAAGCAAACTATCAAATTCAGTCAGGAATATGATTCTATTATGGGTATGTTTGTTTTTTCATTTCATCGACGTGCAGTACGCCTTAGTACACAGTTCACCATCGACGTGCAGTACGCCTCAGTACACAGTGCAACATCGACGTATAGCACGACTTAGTGCACAGTGCACCATCGACGTGCAGTATGCCTTAGTACACTGTGCACCATCGACGTGCAGTACGCCTTTGTACACAGTGTACCATCGACGTGCAGTCCGCCTTAGTACGCAGTGCACCATCGACGAGCAGAATGCCTTAGTACACAGTGCACCATCGACGTGCAGTACGCCTTAGTGCACAGTGAACCATCGACATACAGTACACCTTAGTACAGTGCACCATCGACGTGTAGTACGCCTTAGTACACAGGGCACCATCGACGTACAGTACGCCTTAGTACACAGTGCACCATCGACGAGAAGTCCGTCTTAGTACACAGTGCACCATCGACGTACAGTATGCCTTAATACACAGTACACCATCAACGTGCAGTACGCCTTAGTACACAGTGCACCATCGACATACAGTACGCCTTAGTACACAGTGCAACATCGACGTACAGTACGCCTTAGTACACAGTGCACCATCGACATACAGTACGCCCTAGTACACAGTGCACCATCGACATACAGTACGCCCTAGTACACAGTGCACCATCGACGTGCAGTACCATCGACTTGCAGTACGCCCTAGTACACAGTGCACCATCGACGTGAAGTAGGCCTTAGTACACAGTGCCACCGTACCCCTAACATCAGCCAGTCGATAGATTACTAGTAACTTGATATCAGCCAGTAGCTAATAATATCACTCTTGCTCTGGCGTCGAAACGCTGTGATTTATTTTATCTCTCGTCTTGAAATGTGTGAGCAAGTTGCGACACTGTACTAAATTTCATAAAGGAAAGAAATTTAACTGAAGTATTTGGGTGCGGTAAACATGTTTGTTGGAAGACCAATAATATTACAGGAAGGAAATATCGAATGGAACAAGGCACAGATGGCGCCTTGTTCTAATCAAGAACGGCACGAGAGCGAAAACAAATTGTTATATTATACGCCTTTTGTTAGATCATATTAGGGGAAGGGGACCAGGTATGGATGTCGGACATGTTGTGTGCCCTATATCAGTTCACGCCCATATGAAGATACTTGGGCGATGGGGAAACCTAACCCAGATCGTCAAGGAGTATTAAAATGACAAAGTCTCCCAGAAACTGGTAGGTCTTGTGCTTTGGTTGTTCCTTTTGGCACCTTTTGCTCCTCCTTCATAAAAACAAGTAGCAGGGTGAACCATGGTGTTGCTCATTAGCACTTTTATATCGCCCTGGTATACCACTGCACCACTGGACAAATGTGGTGTAATACCCCAACATAGCACTCTATCATGAGACAAAACATGGTGTATTACCTCCGTATACTATAGTTTTTGGCATATTGTGTTTTGTACAAAATCCTGTATCAGAGTTTCGTTCTTGTTTTCAACGCCATATCTTGTCATGTCTTGGACACTTCGAGATATTGTCTAAGAAAGCAAGAGTTCAACTCTGTTGAAACAGTTTGTGTATAAATATAATGGTGATTAGCCCTTTTCGGTGGCTGAAATAAGGACCCATTCCCAGTGGGATACATGTTATAAAATAATCAATTTCTGTAACAAAACACTGTTATCCCCAAACTTATACGTCTTTATCAGGTAACATAGCCATTGTACTCTTTTGACAGATCTAATACTAACGATACCCATTTTAACCTGTATTCTCTCTGTATAAAAGCTTCCAGGTGGATTTATGTTTAGATGACCAATTGAATAATTTTCAGAAGACCAAGAAAAAGGCCCCTTTTCCAATCAACTTGGATACAATCAACCCTGTATACTGAGATACATTACATAGCGTATGACACTGGCATACCACTGTATCTTGGAACATTACGTGGTATATTACCGTGGTATACCACTGTATCTTGGAACATTACATTGCGTTATACCCTGGTATACCACTGTATCTTGGAACATTATGTGGTGTTTTACCCTTGTATACCACTGTATCTTGGAACATTACTAAGTGTATGACACTGGCATACCACTGTATCTTGGAACATTACGTGGTATATTACTGTGGTATACCACTGTATCTTGGAACATTACGTGGAAAATTACTGTGGTATACTACTGTATCTTGGAACATTACGTGGTATATTACTGTGGTATCCCACTATATCTTGGAACATTACGTGGTATATTACTGTGGTATACCACTGTATCTTGGAACATTACGTGATATATTACTGTGGTATACCACTGTATCTTTGGAACATTACGTGGTATATTACTGTGGTATACCACTGTTTCTTGGAACATTACATAGTGTATGACACTGGAACATTACGTGGTATATTACCGTGGTATACCACTGTATCTTGGAACATTACGCATTATATTACTGTGGTATACCACTGTATCATGAAACATTACATTGTGTTATACCCTGGTATACCACTGTATCTTGGAACATTACGTGGTGTTTTACCCTTGTATACCACTGTATCTTGGAACATTACCGAGTGTATGACACTGGCATACCACTGTATCTTGGAACATTACGTGGTATATTACTGCGGTATACCACTGTATCTTGGAACATTACGTGGAAAATTACTGTGGTATACTACTGTATCTTGGAACATTACGTGGTATATTACTGTGGTATCCCACTATATCTTGGAACATTACGTGGTATATTACTGTGGTATACCACTGTATCTTGGAACATTACATGATATATTACTGTGGTATACCACTGTATCTTTGGAACATTACGTGGTATATTACTGTGGTATACCACTGTATCTTGGAACATTACGTGGTATATTACTGTGGTATACCTCTGTATCTTGGAACATTACATAGTGTATGACACTGGCATACCACTGTATCTTGGAACATTACATGGTATATTACTGTGGTATACCACTGTATCTTGGAACATTACGTGTTATATTACTGTGGTATACCTCTGTATCTTGGAACATTACATGTTATATTACTGAGGTATACCACTGTATCTTGGAACATTATGTGGTATATTACTGTGGTATACCACTGTATCTTGGAACATTATATTGCATTATACCCTGGTATACCACTGTATCTTGGAACATTACAGGGTGTATTACCCATGTATACCATTGTATCTTGGAACATTATGTGGTGTATTACCCTGGTATATCACTGTATATTAGAACATTGTGTAGTGTATTACCCTGGTATACCACTATATCTTGGAACATTACATGGTGTATTACATCACAGTATGTATTACCCTTGTATTCTGCTGAATCTTGGAACATTAAGAGTTATATTACGGTCGTATACCACTGTAACTTGGAACATTACATTGCGTTATACCCTGGTATACCACTGTATCTTGGAACATTACATTGCGTTATACCCTGGTATACCACTGTATCTTGGAACATTACATTGCATTATGCCCTGGTGTACCACTGTACCTTGGAACATTACGTAGTGTATTACCCTGGTATACCTCTGTATCTTGGAACATTATATGGTGTATTACCCTGGTATACCACTGTATCTTGGAACATTATGTGGTGTGTTACCCTGGTATATCACTGTATCTTGGAACATTGTGTAGTGTATTTCCATGGTATACCACTGTATCTTAGAACATTGTGTAGTGTATTTCCCTTGTAAACCACTGTATCTTGGAACATTATGTGGTGTGTTACCATGGTATACCCACTGTATCTTCCAACATTATGTGGTGTGTTACCCTGGTATACCACTGTATCTTGGAACATTATGTGGTGTGTTACCCTGGTATATCGTTGTATCTTGGAACATTGTGTAGTGTATTACCCTGGTATACCACTGTATATTAGAATATTGTGTAATGTATTACCCTGGTATACCACTGTATCTTAGAACATTGTGCAGTGTATTACCCTGGTATACCACTGTATATTAGAATATTATGTAATGTATTACCCTGGTATACCACTGTATATTAGAACATTGTGTAGTGTATTACCCTGGTATACCACTGTATTTTAGAACATTGTGTAGTGTACTTCCCTGGTATATCGCTGTATCTTGGAACATTACATGGTGTATTACATCACAGTATGTATTACCTTGGAACATTACGTTGTATATTACCATGGTGTACCACTCTATCTTGGAACATTACGTTGTATATTACCATGGTGTAGCACTCTATCTTGGAACCTTACAATGCATTAATACCCTGGTATACCACTGTATCTTGAGATATTACGTGGTGTATTACCCTGGTATATTACTCTATCTTGGGACATTATATGGTGTATTACCCTGGTATATCACTGTATCTTGGAACATTATATGGTGTATTTATTTATATATTTTGTTCTATCTATTAGTGTTTAACGACACTTTAACAGCCAGGGTCATATCATGTCAGTGAAAGTTTTATGGCTGGAGGAAGCCAGAATACTCAGAGAGAACCAACGAGCAAAGACGAGCAGCTGCTAGCTCCCAAACATCTTAACTCCACACTGCAGCACAGGCAGGGTTAGATTGGTTGAAGACATGCGCACCATCGACGTATAGTACACCTTAGTACACAGTGTCATCGTGCCCCCATGTAGAAAATCGGGGTTAAGTGCCTTGCCCAAGGACACAACGCGGGAGCGTGAATCAGTCGTTGAATATATGGTGTATTACCCTGGTATACCACTGTAGCTTGGAACACTACGTGGTGTATCACCCTGGTATACCACTGTAACTTGGAACATTACTTTGTGCATTACCTGGTATACCACTGTACCTTGGAACATTATGTATTGTATTATCCTGGTATACCACTGTATCTTGGAACATTACGTGGTGTATTACCCTGGTATACCACTGTATCTTGGAGCATTATGTGGTGTGTTACCCTGGTATACCACTTATCTTGGAACATTATATGGTGTATTCCCCTGGTATACCACTGTATCTTGGGACATTATGTGGTGTATTACCTTGGTATATCACTGTAACTTGGAACATTACGGGATGTATTACCCTGGTATACCACTGTATCTTGGCACATTACGTGGTGTGTTACCATGGTATACCACTGTTTCTTGGAACATTATGTAGTGTATTACCCTGTATACCACTGCATCTTAGAACATTGTGAAGTGTATTACCCTGGTATACTACTGAATCTTGGGATATTATGTAGTGTGTTACCCTGGTATACCACTGTATCTTGAGACATTACATGGTGTGTTACATTGGTATACCACTGTATCTTGGAACATTATATGGTGTATTACCCTGGTATATCACTGTACCTTGGAACATTATGTATTGTATTACCGTGGTATACCACTGTATCTTGGGACATTATGTAGTGTATTACCCTAGTATACCACTGCACCTTGGGACATTATGTGGTGCATTACCCTGGTATATCACTGTATCTTGGAACACCATGTAGTGTGTTACCCTGGTATACCACTGTATCTTGGGACATTATGTAGTGTGTTACCCTGGTATACCACTGTATCTTGAGACATTACGTGGTGTGTTAGCCCTGTATTTCACTGTACCTTGGAACATTACGTGGTGTATTACCCCGGTATACCACTGTACCTTGGAACATTATGTATTGTATTACCGTGGTATACCACTGTATCTTGGGACATTATGTAGTGTATTACCCTAGTATACCACTGCACCTTGGGACATTATGTGGTGCATTACCCTGGTATATCACTGTATCTTGGAACACCATGTAGTGTGTTACCCTGGTATACCACTGTATCTTGGGACATTATGTAGTGTGTTACCCTGGTATACCACTGTATCTTGAGACATTACGTGGTGTGTTAGCCCTGTATTTCACTGTACCTTGGAAAATTACGTGGTGTATTACCCCGGTATACCACTGTACCTTGGAACATTATGTGGTGTGTTACCCTGGTATACCACTGTATCTTGGGACATTATGTAGTGTGTTACCCTGGTATACCACTGTATCTTGAGACATAATGTGGTGTGTTACCCTGGTATTTCACTGTACCTTGTCACTATGGTATTCTTTTATTTCCCCCATAAGCCATCTATTCCTTTATCTCCCCCATACGCTATCTATTCTTTTATCTCCCCCATAAATCATCTATTCTTTTATCTCTCTCATAAGCCATCTATTCTTTTATTTCCCCCATAAGCCATCTATTCTTTTAGCCCCCCCCCCCCCCTGATAAGCCATATATTCTTTTATCTCCCCCATAAGCCATCTATTATTTTATCTCCCCCATAAGCCATCTATTCTTTCCCCATAAGCCATCTATTGTTTTTAGCCCCCCCCCCCCTGATAAGTCATATCTTCTTTTATCTCCCCCATAAGCCATCTATTATTTTATCTCCCCCATAAGCCATCTATTCTTTTATCTCCCCCATAAGCCATCTATTATTTTTACCCCCCCCCTCTCCCCCCCCCCCCCACTAAGCCATCTATTCTTTTATTTCCCCCGTAGGCCATCTATTCCTTCATCTCCCCCATAAGCCATCTATTTTTTTTATCTCCCTTATAAGCCATCTATTCTTTTATCTCCCCATAAGCCATCTATTATTTTTATCTCCCCCATAAGCCATCTATTCTTTTATTCCCCCCCCCCCCCCAAAGCTATCTATTCCTTTATCTCCCCCATAAGCCATCTATTCCTTCATCTTCCCCATAAGCCATCTATTTTTTTTATCTCCCTTATAAGCCATCTATTCTTTTATCTCCCTCACAAGACATCTATTCTTTTATCTCCCCATAAGCCATCTATTCTTTTATCTCCCCCATAAGCCATCTATTCTTTTATTCCTGCCCACCCCCCAAAAGCCATCTATTATTTTATCTCCCCCATAAGCCATCTATTCTTTTATCTCCCCCATAAGCCATCTATTCTTTTAGCCCCCCCCCCCCCCCCCCTGATAAGCCATATCTTCTTTTATCTCCCCCATAAGCCATCTATTATTTTATCTCCCCCATAAGCCATCTATTCTTTTATCTCCCCCATAAGCCATCTATTATTTTACCCCCCCCCCCCCCCCCCACTAAGCCATCTATTCTTTTATTTCCCCCGTAGGCCATCTATTCCTTCATCTCCCCCATAAGCCGTCTATTTTTTTTTTATCTCCCTTATAAGCCATCTATTCTTTTATCTCCCTCATAAGACATCTATTCTTTTATCTCCCCATAAGCCATCTATTTCCTTTATCTCCCCCATAAGCCATCTATTCTTTTATCTCCCCCATAAGCCACCTGTTTGTGAGAATGGGCACAATTTTCACATATTTTGTTTGTGAGAATGGGCACATCATGTGCCCATGCTCACAAACAAAATACGTGAATATTTGCAGAGTAATAGATGTATTTATTGTACATCTATAGAGTCAAGGAGTTCTCTTCTTTTGACATTGATCTTCAAACTTTTCTCACACAGGGTCGGACCATGGTCGGCCATGCACGTCCTTGGACTCAGGGAGCTCGCATACAGTGTTGGGCCAGCAGCCCCCTAGTGGCCTCCTGCCACTGCTGGGAGGATTGCAGTGAGGAATATACGTTCTGAAACGTGCTGGCCCCAGGCAGAATACTTCAAAGTTATTACATTTTATGTTAAAATTTCTACCGTTAGCATGACTATGTATTATCTAACTATGGCCACATATTTTCACGAATCTATTATGGCATGGACATGTAAAAATCATATTCCACAATGGTACTATCGAATTAATCTAGAATTTCTTCCTTTTCACTGGGGGCCTCTAAACTTTATTGTTGGACCTGTAAAGTAGAATATGTAATCACGGAAGAAAATAGAGTCGATGGGTATTTAGGGGAGATAATAAAGTCGGTGGGTTTATAGGTGAGATGAAAGAGACAAGGGGTTTATAGAGAAGATAATAGGGTCGATGGCTTTGTAAAAGAAGTGAAAGTGTCGAGGGGTTTATAGAGGAGATAAGGGAGTCAATGGGCTTGTATGGAGAAATGTTATATAGAAGAGGACACATACATGTCTATTGGTTTTGTGTAGGCGATGGATTTATATGAAACACACGAAAGTGAATGTGTTTGTATAGGAGCTCAATGATATTCGATTGGTGAATGTCTACAGGTTTGGAGAGGAGGCATATGACAGTTGATTAGTTCTTGAGGAAGAAAAATGGCAGTCGATGGATATTAATGATAGTGAATGGGTATGGGGGAGATGGAGAAGGGGAAAATTTCGATGGGCTTATAGGGGAGACAAATGATGGTCATTGGCTTTGTATTGGAGATAAATGTTGTTCGATTGATTTGCAGGGGAGAGAAAGGATAGTAATTGGGTTTGAAATGAGAGAGATACATGTTAATCGATGAGCTTATAGGAGAGATAAATGTTAGTCGAATGGGATTGTATAAGAGATAAATGATAGTCGATGGGTTTGTAGGAGATAAATGATATTCGATGGATTTGTAGGAGATAAATGATATTAGATGGATTTGTATGAGATAAATGATATTCGATGGATTTGTAGGAGATAAATGATATACGATGGATTTGTAGAAATAAAGGTTAGTTAATGGGTTTGTAGGATATAAATGATATTCGATGGATTTATAGGAGACAAATGATATTCGATGGATTTGTTGGTGTGTTTAAATAATAGTATAGATGAGATAAATGATAATCGTTGGTTTGTAGGAGATAAATGTTAGTCTATGTGTTAGTTTGTAGGAGATAAATGTTAGTCGATGTGTTAGTTTGTAGGAGATAAATGTTAGTTGGTGTGTTAGTTTGTAGGAGATAAATGTTAGTCGATGTGTTAGTTTGTAGGAGATAAATGTTAGTCGATGTGTTAGTTTGTAGGAGATAAATGTTAGTTGGTGTGTTAGTTTGTAGGAGATAAATGTTAGTCGATGTGTTAGTTTGTAGGAGATAAATGTTAGTCAATGTGTTAGTTTGTAGGAGATAAATGTTAGTCGATGTGTTAGTTTGTAGGAGATAAATGTTAGTTGATGTGTTAGTTTGTAGGAGATAAATGTTAGTCGATGTGTTAGTTTGTAGGAGATAAATGTTAGTCGATGTGTTAGTTTGTAGGAGATAAATGTTAGTCAACGTGTTAGTTTGTAGGAGATAAATGTTAGTCGATGTGTTAGTTTGTAGGAGATAAATGTTAGTCGATGTGTTAGTTTGTAGGAGATAAATGTTAGTTGGTGTGTTAGTTTGTAGGAGATAAATGTTAGTCGATGTGTTAGTTTGTAGGAGATAAATGTTAGTCGATGTGTTAGTTTGTAGGAGATAAATGTTAGTTGGTGTGTTAGTTTGTAGGAGATAAATGTTAGTCGACGTGTTAGTTTGTAGGAGATAAATGTTAGTCGATGTGTTAGTTTGTAGAAGATAAATGTTTGTCGATGTGTTAGTTTGTAGCAGATAAATGTTAGTTGGTGGGTTTGCAGGAGTGTTAAATAATAGGCAGTGGTTTGTACGTGAGATAAATGTTAGTCGATGGGTTTGTGGGAGAGATAAATGTCAGTTGGTGGATTTGAGGGAGAGATAAATGTTTGTCGATGGGTTTGTAGGAGTGTTAGATAATAGTCAGTGGTTTGTACGTGAGATAAATGTTAGTCGATGGGTTTTGTAGGAGAGATAAATGTTAGTCGATGGGTTTGTAGGAGAGATAAATGTTAGTCGATAGGTTTTTTGGAGTGTTAGATAATAGTCAGTGGTTTGTAGGAGAGATAAATGTTAGTCGATGGGTTTGTAGGAGAGATAAATGTTAGGTCGATAGGTTTGTAGGAGAGATAAATGTTAGTCGATAGGTTTGTGGAAGTGTTAGATAATAGCCAGTGGTTTGTAGGAGAGATAAATGTAGTCGATAGGTTTGTTGGAGTGTTAGATAATAACCATTGGTTTTGTAGGAGAGATAAATGTTAGTCAATGGGTTTGTAGGAGAGATAAATGTTAGACGATAGGTTTGTAGGAGTGTTGGGTAATAGTCAGTGGTTTGTAGGAAAGATAAATGTTAGTCCGATGGGTTTGTAGGAGAGATAAAGGTTAGTCGATGGGTTTGTAGGAGTGTTAGGTAATAGTCAGTGGTTTGTAGGAAAGATAAATGTTAGTTGATGGGTTTGTAGGAGAGATAAATGGTAGTCGATGGGTTTGTAGGAGTGTTAGGTAATAGTCAGTGGTTTGTAGGAAAGATAAATGTTAGTCGATGGGTTTGTAGGAGAGATAAATGTTAGTCGATGGGTTTGTAGGAGTGTTAGGTAATAGTCAGTGGTTTGTAGGAAAGATAAATGTTAGTCGATGGGTTTTGTAGGAGAGATAAATGGTAGTCGATGGGTTTATAGGAGTGTTAGATAATAATCAGTGGTTTGTAGGAAAGATAAAATGTTAGTCGATGGGTTTGTAGGAGAGATAAATGTTAGTCGATGGGTTTGTAGGAGAGGTAAATTTTAGTCGATAGGTTTGTGGGAGTGTTAGATAATAGTCAGTGGTTTGTAGGAGAGATAAATATAAATGTTAGTCGATGGGTTTGTAGGAGAGATAAATGTTAGTCGATGGGTTTGTGGGAGATAAATGATAGTCGATGGGTTTGTAGGTGATAAATAATAGTGGTTTGTGGAAGAGATAAATGTTAGTCAATGGGTTTGTGGAAGAGATAAATGTTAGTCGATGGGTTTGTAGAAGAGATGAATGTTAGACGATGGGTTTGTGGAAGAGATAAATATTAGTCGATAGGTTTGTGGAAGAGATAAATGTTAGTCGTCGATGGGTTTATAGGCGAGACAAATAATAATCCGTTGGATAGAGAACTGTTAGTTGATGAGTCTGTATTAGAGATAAATGGTTCTCAGTGGGTTTGAAGGCGAGATAAATGATAATCGATTGGTTTGCAGAGATAAATTATAGTCGATGGGTTTATAAATGTATGCAACTTTAGAAAAAAAAACAATTAATTAATTAATTAATTATTAATTAATTAATTAATTTACGTGTAAGTTACGGATACGTGAAAATATGTGAGTCGAACAATAAGGCTAAATAAGAATAACTGGTGTATTATTGGTTTCTATTTTAGGCGCCGGAAATCAGAAGATAAACCGGCTGGTTTTGTCAACCAAATGTATGTAATGTTCAAAAAGAGACCAAGAACCTTCACCCGATCAGCAGTTCCAGATACAACAATGCCATACTCCGAAATCGATGGCCACCAACAAGACAATATTGCCAATGAACATGCAACTGGTGATAACACATGTTCAAAGGAAGTATTTGAGAACCTTTATGACCAAATACCAGCAGATATGGGCGTTGAAGGGCCATGTGGTTATAGTACCTGTGGATCTGATGTGAACCCCTATGAGAGACCACTTGAAAGCCCTTATGATCAACCGAAAGAAATCAAACCGTACGACACACCAAAGATAATAGACGATTTTTGTGGACACGATAAAGAACCTCCGTCAGATGAACCACAAAGGCGGCAACAAGTTATTTAACCCCATCGACTGCAGACGATGATGGAGCTAAAAAGTCAGCTTCCCACGAGGTTGATATAGAGATATCCACTGAAGAACACAATCCCGAAAGAGCGACATTAGAAGCGCCTATACGTGCGAACCCAAACGATTACTCGGACTTGAATTTTCAGAAGAATTTAAAAAAACGACGATATCTAATCACATGACACGAAATAATTTGTTTTTTCACGATGTAAAGGTGTCTTTCAGTTATTTTTACGAAGAGAATACGAACAAAACTGCTATATCCATTACTTAACCCTTCACCTAACCGCAGATAATATCAAAAATTTATCATATGACTCGTCCGTTTTATTCACTTTAAAACATTTGATATTTTGTTTTCATATTAATCAGTGATAAATAAAGCCTTCCCTCAATTTCATTGGTCAATTTCAAAAACTAGACAATTTGATTGGCTGAACAAAATACAAGTGGGCCACATTTTCATAATTTGCATACTTAGAGTTGGGAGCTTTCATTGGTCAATTTCAAAACTGGACAATTTGATTGGCTAAACAAAATACAACTGGGTCACATTTGCATAATTTCAGTAGGGAGAATTTACGTTATCTGTCCTATTTAGGGTGAGTTATATTGTATTAATCTTTTACCTACAAGAAAAACGCCAAACATTTTTTTTTATATTTTTAATTTTTGCTTCCAAAACATAGGTTATGACCCCTCATTGGAACGAGCTCAATGAGCTCATTCCAATGAGGGGTCATAACCAATGTTTTGGAAGCAAAAAATGAAAATTTTTAGTTGTACGAGGATGTTTTTTCCAAGTGCCCGTCTGCAACTCAAGTTGGGTGATGGGTTAAAAAGTCATACTAAGTGGCTAATTTGTGCATGTGTGTGTCATATGATAAATAGAGTATGAAATGAGTGTTTTTCTCATATAATATTTATGAAACTCGTCCGAATTTTCCGTTTGGGCTCGCCAGAGGCTCGCCAAAAACGGAAAATTCTTAGACTCGTTTCATAAATATTATATGAGAAAAACACTCATTTCATATCCTCTATTTATTATTTTGAGTATTATTTTTCTAAACATTTCAACAAAACCCGGCATATCATGTGACCTCTTATCGGACCGACCTATTCGAGCTCATTCCGATGAGGGTTCGCGTGAAAAGGTTTTGTTGAGATTTAATTATTATTTTTTTTCAGCTGCGCAGGTTTCAAATTATGCGGATACGGTTGCTTCGTTGGATAAGCGGGTCAACTCAGGCAATGGCTGCTACATCACCACGATGTGCCGATTACAATAAGACATTGATATGCTGTTATTTTTATATTTTTATTTTATTGTTTTGTATTGTATATACACAGAACGATACGCGTGTGTGAATGGGTTAATCGCTATGGCACGAGTGCCAGCGCGGAAGGATAGAACTAGAGGCCACTGGCCTCGAGTTTTTTCCTTCCGCGATGGCACAAGTGCCTTATCGATTAACCGATTCACACACTTGTGTCGTTCTGTGTTTATTACACGTCATCATTTCTGTAGGAGCGCAGTGGCTCAGTAGCTAGAGGTGCAGGCTGCAAGCCGAGAGGTCCTCGGTTCGAATCCCACCTGCGGCAACCGCGTTATGTCCTTGGGCAAGACACTTCACCCGCCCCCCCCCCCCCCATTGCCCATGTGGGGGCACGGTGACGCTGTGCACTAAGGCGTACTGCACATCGATGGTGCACCTGTCTTCAACCAATGCTAACCCTGCTTATGTGGAGTTAGTAGTTTGGGGAGCTGACAGTTGCTCGCCATTGCTCCGTGGTTCTCTCCGGGTACTCCGGCTTCCTCCACCCGTAAAACTGTCGTGGTCATGATTAGCCATTGTGTATAAATATGTGACTTTAAACACCAATAAATAAATGAATATACATCACGTCTATAAAAAAAAACATTATTAGAAGGACACTGGACAATTAATTGGACAACTATCAACAAAAAGAACACATTTTATCGCTAACCAAATTTGCGAGGGGATCCCGTGTTACTATTTCGTATCCTGACCTCCAATGTGTTCTATGTGCCCACTGGCACATAGAACAAATTGGGACCCAGGGGGACGATATGCAGCTATCGCTAGAGATTCAAATTATAACGATTTGTAGAAAATTCCAGTGAAAGTTCGCTTCTTTATAAAAATAGTCCATCAACGATTTCCGTTCCGCACATATGTGCGGAACAGACTTTTAATTTCCGCACGGTTTAGTGTTGCTGTAAATGGGGAATTCATAGAACAGGCATGTAATAAATGTTCATATTAGATGCCACGTGACTTTCCCGCGTTCTGATTGGTTGAACGGAAACACCCTATTTTCTGATAGTTCGTCAGCGAACTCGCACAGATCTACTATCATTTTTGAAAAAAGAATAGTGCACGGTAATAGTGCACGGTTATAAATAGTAACATTCGAATTCACTTAGAAAATTCCATTGAAGCGTAAATATTTTACAAGACATCTCGTCCCATATACATTATTACATTTAGTTTGGAGAAATAAAAATATGTGTATCGAAAGTGGTGTTTGTAGTAGTGTTGGGGGCGGGGAGGGGGTTAATGGAATAATGGTATTGTGTTTCTTGGGGTTTTGGTTCTCTGCCTCTCTATCCCAGAACTATGAGGGCAGACTTAACTTAGTTTACCTGTTTAAACCCTGAACCATACCCTTTTCTCTTTGGCTGTGAATAAGAATATTATCTTGCATATATGACCGATGAAGACCCCCCCCCCCCCCCCCCCCCCACACACACACACACACATCTAATATAATAAATATAGCATGACTTTTCGTTGACTATGCCAAAATAGTGGTCTTCGAGGAGAGAATAGTCCCCTCTGCTACGCATCGGGACTATCCTCTCCTCGAGGACCACTATTTTGGCATAGTCAACTCAAAGCCATGCTATATTTATTAAATATTGTTCTTCAAGTTGTGAATAATTTACCTGCACTCAATAAACAGTAGACACCTTTCGCATAATAAACGACAATTGATAAAAATTACGAATGATTAATAGTAGTCGTAAATTCGTCGTGCGGTCAAAAAAAAAAAAAACGTTTCGAGGATTTGACGACTACGAGTCCATTTGTGTTTCGCAATTTTCTCGTGTTGCGCGACGACGAATGGTTTGTTTGCCAGTAAGAGGTGGAAATTTAGGCCACTTGGCGATTACAGTTTAAGAGAATCCCCACTTTAAGTGGCGGAGAAACGCTCTCAAACCTTTAACAAAATGATATACCTACGTGCTTTAATGAGAAAGCGTAATCGTAACTAGGGGTGAGAGAAAACGACAGCTGATAGGAAAAACGAAAATTCCAGTGACGCAATACCTCAGTCGTAATCCTTACCAGTCGTCGTTCATTGTGCGAATGGTCCCTATTCTCACGAGGAGCTAGGATTGTGTTAGTTACATAAACCATGTTATTATCATCATTTAGTTAAATGAATATAATATTTTTATTATCATTTAAGTGCATAAATATAATTAAATATGCCATTGTCATGCCTTTATCACTGTTTTCGGGCATTCAGTAAAACAACAAAACATATATCGAGGGAGGTGGTTAATTACTGAGTCAAAAAAGAAAGTATAATAAACTCTGAGGAGCAGTATTATCGACTCTAATCACAAACAAATTATTGTAAAGTCATATTTCGAGTCTAGCTGTATGAATTTGCATAATGTCATGTTCCTACTGTTGCCAGCGTCACGTCAGGATGTTGGAATTCAGACATGGGGTGAAATGAAAAGTTCACACATGCAGTTAATAGCGTGTATGTTCACCGTTTGCCACTTGGATGGCAAGACATCGGCGGTGCATGGACCTGATCAGTCTCTGGGTGTCACCCTGTGGTATTACTTTCCACTTATGCCTCAGAACATTACGTAAATCGCCTAACGCCTGAAGATCATGAACTCGTAACCGACGATCTCAAAGATGCTCGATTGGCGACAGATCCGGCGAAAGTTGGGGCCAGGGAAGAAGTTCAATGCTCTGCTCCTTAAGAAAGTCACGGCAGGTACGCGCCTCGTGACATCGGGCATTGTCTTGCTGGAATAACTGCAATTCGACGTTAGCGTTGAACAACGGGGCAAAAACAGCGTTAAGAATTTCGTTTCTATATCGCTGTCCATTCAGATTACCATGGATGAAAGATCAACGGCGTTCAATGGTGCAAGGAAATTTCCGCCCCAACCATTATACTACCCCCACCGAAACGGTCGCATTCCTGCACGCAAGCATCAGAAAACCATTCTCATCATCGGCGATACACTCTTGCCCTATCACCAGCGCGCCGTAGACAAAATGGTTTTCAAAAAAACTGTGCGCCAGCGCTGCTGAATACAGCGAACACGCCGACGTACCGACTCCTTTCTGACGGTACGGTGACATTGGGTAAGGATTGGTCTGTGGTATGGACGCCAACTTCGCATGCCGTGTTCAGCGAGTCTGTTGCGGACAGTTTGTGCCCTGATTCTTTTGTTAGTTCTACCTGGAGTAGATGCTGCTGTCCTCATCGCCGGAAGGAAGCGATCCCTCAAGTGAAACGTCCTGATGTGTTGGTCTTGTGCAGGGATCATAACTCTTGGTCGTCCAGAACGCGGTCGGTCGGCAGTAGATCTAGTGGTTGTATGCCCTCCAATGGGACGATAAATAGTGGCCACAGTGTCTCCAAACTCAGCAGCGAGCTCATCTGGGTGTATCCCAGCCTCATGCATAACAAAGGACGCAGTCTCTGATTTTCTGTTAACCTTGGCATTTTTTAAAATGTCGGAAGACAAAAACTAGCGTGTTATCTCAATAACCAAGGCTCTTTAGCACAAAATAACACAAGGAAAATCGTCGGTCACCCATTCAATTTGACATTCTCGGGTAGCACGTACTATTTTGAACTACGTAGCAAAATTGTATACGGATGGGTGGACAACATGTTATTAAACTCTTTGCACGACTTGTTGTCCGCAAACATGCATCATTAGAACTATCATATTCCATCCTTTATGCTATTTTTCTCATTTGTTTCTATTATACAGTTAAAACTAGAAGTCCTGTACGAACTGTGCGCTTATCTAGGCTTAATTGCGCATAGGAATTGCGCACAATTGTCATATCGAATGGCATCCTAACCACGGCAGGTTCTCCTGGTTACTCATAGCAAACACATGCAATGTTTTCGCCAATGGACCTCCGGGTTACCCGGAGGTCCATTGGCTGAAACATTGCTTGTGCACAGGCCATATGTACAGAATTTGATAGCCTTACTATGGCCATAACACACTGATTAACGCGCAGATCGACGTGCTATTTGTGTGCAGTTCATGACAGGACTTCTAGTTTTAACTGTACTTTCTTTCTTGACTCATTATATATGTGAACTGGGGTTGGTTGGATGAGTGTGTGTGTGTTCATGGTGGCGTGGATCTAGGTCTGGTGTAAATGTGTGTGTTTGTAAATTAGTGGTGGGTGGATATGGGTGTGTTGTCCGTGTGTGTTTGAAGGATGCAGTCGTATTTTAGAGGAATTTAGAATGTTGGCTTCCTTACACCACCGGAAATCGAACTCACGACAACCCCGCCTTGCAATCAGAAGTCAAACACCTGAACCACTAAGTCCATTATCCATTACACACCGTCAAAAATCGATAGCTGGAACCTAACTGTTTGGTTGAAATTCTCGAGGTTACTTGGTTTACGTTCCTTTCGGCAAATGCGTGAAATTGTGGAACTTGCGGGGTATAGTACGATGAAAGTGTCGTGATTCCTCCCACAGAGACTGGCATGGACGTATGTGTATTTTGAAGCATACAATCATGCTTTGGAGGTACATGTATTCAGAATGTTGATTTCTGATCCCCGCCAGTAATCGGACTCAGAGGTTTCAAAATATTTTAACAAAACCATATCATGTGAACCCTCATCGGAACCCTTCGGAACGATAGGAGTCACATGAAATGGTTTTGTTGAATTTTTTTTTAAATATTTTTTTTTCAACTGCTCAAGTTGTAAATTGCACGGGGATGCGGCCGATCCGTTAGGTAAATGGATAAACACAGGCAATGGTTGCTATACCAGCATGATGTACAAATTACCACGACACAATGATATGTTGTTATTTTTGTATTTTTATTTTATTTTATGTTTTTTGAATTGTACAATTTCATTTTGAATAAACACTGTCACGAGAAGTTAGGATCGTGTCAGTTACATAACAATGTTATCATCATTTATTTTCATGCTTTCTTAATATAAATATTTTTTGTTACACAGTGTTTCAGAAGGGTGTACTTACTATCCTTCTGAGATCCGAATTTCCTGAGGCTGAAAGCCGAAGGAAATACTAATCTCAGAAGGGTAGGACAGTTTTGTACACCCTATTGAAACACATGTGACGAATTAACTTATTTTCCTGCCCTTTAGTGTGTCGAGATTTGTTTTATTATATAATCTCCAAACGGTATTACAGTGACGAAAACCTTGATAAAGTAATAATTAGAGAAACTGAAAGAATCATGTCTGCATGTATTATTGAACAATTTGGAGTTATTTCCCTTCGATTGAATTCAAACATTGGGGAGACTTCAATTCAAGGACATTGGGAAGTGACCCGCCGTTATTACTGTTACTTTATAAGTGCTTTATTCGATACAGTGTTGCATTGTGTGTCATGGAGAATCAGGGACAATATATTCAAACTTGTTTACGTGCTTTAACCCTTTACCCAACGCAGACAGTATCAAAATTTATTATGTTGAATATCATTTTTTCAAATTTTTCAAAAAATTTCAACTAAACCATATCATGTGACCCCTCGTTGGAACGAGATTGATGAGCTCGTTCCAACGAGGGGTCACATGATATGGTTTTGTTGAATTTTTTTGAAAAATAATATTTTTTCAACTCCTGAATTTGCAAATGACGCGGCCATTTTGACATCAGAGTGCAGCGGGTTAAAGACACCTCATTTGTGGTGATTAAGTCTTGAAAATCGCCCTCTGTTGTCGTCGTTTGGATGTTTGTTTGTTTTTTATTGAAGCTTAACGACACTTTCAACAGCCATTGTGTGACAGTTTTGTGGATGAAAGAAGCCGAAATACCCGAAGAGAACCACCGAGCAGTGACGAGTAACTGCCAAACTCTCCAATCTAGAACCAGAGTTAGCATTGGTTGAATACACGTGCACCATTGAAGTGTAGTACGCCTTAGTACACAGCGCCATAGTGCCCCCCCCCCCCCCTCCACACACACACATGGGAATTCGGGCGTAAGTATCTTGCCCAAGGACATAACGAAGTTACCACTTGTCAGGAACGTACCGTCGACCTTTCGGCTTAAAGTCCGTTGGTCTAACGACTGAGCTACCACGCACGCTAGTGGTTACATGAATGAGCGTGTGTGTGGGGAGGGGAGGGGAGGGGAACGGCGGGTAAGCAGGGTCTGTCTTAACGATTTTGTCAGAACCTGGACAATACTGTTTGGATCTCCACAAAGATTCCTTTATTCTTTCTCAGTTTTCGCAAAGAAAACAATGGGTTAGGGTCCGTGTTTCCGATTTTGTTGAAACCGAGAACAAAAGAAAAAACAAACATCTCCCCCCAAAAGCGGTTATACGGAACTGTGGGAGCTGTCTCCCCGCCATACATTAGTGCTTGTGTTCCCACAAAGATTATTTTTGTTTTCTGCGAGAGCTCGCAAAGAAACAGTGGATTAGGACTTGTCTTCCCGGTTTTGTTGCACAAGTCCATATAAAAGCGGGTATAGAAGACTGCAGGTATGTGTATATATGTGTGATATACGGTTAATTTGATATTTAATCCTTTACCTAACACGGTATTTTTAAAAAGAAATAAATTAAATTTTACATTTTTCGAAAACAAATTTCACAAATTTTCAACAAAACCATACATATCTTTAGAATCAGCTCGATGATGTAGCGTTTTGTTGGACAAGTCCACATAAAAGTGGGTATAGAAGACTGCACGTGTGTGTGTATATGTGTGATAGTGATGGTCTGCGGGATGTATCTGTAGACTGAGTGTGTGGGAGAGTGAATGTGAAGGTGTGTGGATGTGTGTGTGTGTGGAGCATACGGTTAATTTGATATTTAACCCTTTACCTAACACGGTTTTTTTTAAATGAATTAAATTTCCATTTTTCGAAAACAAATTTCACAAACTAATCAATAAAACCATACAAATATGGATATCATTAGAACCAGCTCGACGAGCTGGTTCTAATAATATCTACGTTTGTAGCGCTTTATTGATAAGCTTCCGAGATATTTTAGACTGTTGTAGGCTTATTCCGGTTAATTTTCTGTCCGCAGTTGGCCCCTATTTTAGGTAAAGGGTTAAAATAAGAATCCTTTTCATATTTCATATTTTCAAAACAAAGTGAAAATTATTCAAAGGAAGAAGGACCATCGGAAAACTTAAGTATTACGTGATGTTTAACTATTTGTATGTGTAAATAATTTTTAAAATATAATATTTTAAAAAAGGATTTATTCTGTTCTAGCAAAAAAAAATGTTAGTGCTATTTTTTTATTTTGTATTGGGACAACTCACATTTTTATTTTCAGGAAAGTTAGGGGTTAACAAATATGTTCGTGGCATATCTTACCCTTTTCATATGTGAGCTTACAAAAGAGACTTTTCATAAAATATATTTTTTTTACATTTGGAGCCCAACAGAAAAAATAATATTATGGGCGAATGTGTTAAAACGGAATTCTCGTGTAAATATTTTAATGGACTGAGGGACTCCCGCGTTGTGTCCTTGGGCAAGGCACTTAGCCCCGATTGTCCACATGGGGGCACGATGATGTCGTGTACTAAGGCGTACTGCACGTCGATGGTGCGCATCTCTTCAACCAATCTAACCCTGCCTGTGCTGCAGTATGGAGTTACTATGTTGGGGAGCTGACAGCTGCTCGTCGTTGCTCGGTGGTTCTCTCCGGGTACTCCGGCTTCCTCCACCCGTAAAGCTGTCACGATCACAATTAGCCATTGTGCATAAGTATGTGACCTTAAACACCAATAAATAAATATAAATAATGGGCTGAGGGTTAATACGATACGAGGAAACCAGCTGAATTACATTGAAACAGAATAAAAAGTTGCGTTTATAGTTTTTAAATGCCTTAGCTCCCCTTAATGTCGAAGTTGTCAGTAAATTGAACACAAAAGTATGGGAATTTCATATAAAAATTGAAATTTCAAAATGTTAGCGAATTTGTATGATCGATTTCCGCATCATGTCACAAACTCCAGGCATTTTGTTGAATCCTGTAAAAATCCAGAAGCTCGCTTTTTACATTTTTTCCCAGTCTTGATCGTTTCACTATTTTCTTTATTAAAACTCATTTAAAAATTTAAAAAACCCGCCTTGTCACCTTCTTATTATGTAACGTTTTTTCTGTCCATTATATCAACTGTGTGTCGTAACATGTAATACAGATACTGTCCTTTCTGTTAAGATAAAAGTCAAGAACGTAATCCTTGCTACTTTTTTCTCCGGAAGAATAAAGCTCGCAATTTACTGTAAACACACATTCGCTAAACGAAGGGGAAAAGTGGACTCAGTGTTGGTAAATGTGATACCATTAGTATTACATTACATATAGGGCTCAGTGTTGGTAAATGTGATACCATTAGTTATCCTTGTGTTTTCCAGGGTGTATGAGAATTTACACTGGTTTGGGAACTCACACACCCTGAGGCAAAGCCCCTCCCTCCCTCTCTGTCTCTGTCTTTCTCTGTCTCTCTGTCTCTGTCTCTCTCTCTCTCTTTAACCTAAATTGCGGGAAAAACTGACAGAAAATTTGTACTTTGTAAGTTTCTTAATAAAACCAGACAGATATGGATGTCATTGGAACTGGCTCAGTGAGCCAGTTCCAATGACATCCATATCTGTAGTATTTTATTACACATAAATATTAAATTTCCTGAATTTTTATTTTTATTCTAACATAACCGAGCAGAAGGTATGAAATAATAATTAAAAATCGGTACTTTTTTAGCCATATACCCTGCTATTGTGTATTCTTGTTTTTACACCGTGGTTAACCAAAAAGCTACTGTGGATTGCAAGTTACACCGTTCCTCTCAGCCAATCAAAATGCAGTATTTTGTTGCATTTGGAAATAATGATAGATATTCTTAATGGCGGGTTATTTGTGAAGTAGTTGCTTATAATTAGCTTACCATAAAAAGGAAAGTTTCCTTTTGTAACTCTTAATAAAAGAAAACAAAAGACAAACTCGAGAGCTGTTTGTTAATTTCGTTTATTAAAAATAATAAAAGGAAACTTGTCTACTGATGTCACGGGTGTTTTTTCAACAATTACTTGCTTCTTAATTGGACCTTTCCAGCGCGTCAAATAATTTCAAGAGAAATATGTTTATCGAAAGTCGATCTTTATAACAACATTTGTCATGGATTGTGGATGTGGGTTGTGGGTTGTGATTGATATTGACTTTATTTTGTTTTGAAATAAAACAATTTATTGCACGTCTCTCTCTCTCGAGATCATTCAAGTCCAACAATCTACCACTGAGCCGCCGCGCACCCATATTTCCGGGATAAACGTCCATCAGTGGTGTGTCCTCGACTCGGCCATAGAATATGTATGGTTGGAAGGAAGGGGAAATATACCATTCCAACCTACGCCTGCGTTGTAGTGATTTAAATGCTCACAAATGAGCCGAGATGTTCGTGTGGACATTTTGAAGAAAACGAGCAACACTTTGTGTTTTGAGTGTCCTCTGTGGTCACAACAGAGACAGGAATTGCAGAACAAAATAAGCAGGTTTAACAACACGTTAGATAGTATTATTTTCGGTGATTTATCTTTGTCTAATTCGGAGTCTATAGATTTTTCAGGCTTTCCAAGATTATATTTTAGATACGGGACATTTCCAACGGAATGGGTAAATTATGATCAATTCCAAACTCTCTTTTTTTCTCTCTCTTTTTCACTTTCTCGCTCTCTCTGTCTCTGCATCTCTCTCTTTCTCTCTCTCTCTCCCTCTACATGTCTGTCTCTCTGTCTCTCTGTCTGTCTCTCTCTCTCTCTCTCTCTCTCTCTCTCTCTCTCTCTCTCTCTCTCTCTCTCTCTCTCTCTCTCTCTGTCTGTCTGTCTGTCTGTATGTCTGTCTGTCGTCTGTCTGTCTGTTTCTCTCTCTCTGTCTCTCTGTCTCTATCTCTCTCTCTCTCTCTCTCTCTCTCTCTCTCTCTGTCTCTCTCTCTCTCTCTCTCTCTCTCTCTCTCTCTCTCTCTCTCTCTCTCTCTCTCTCTGTGTGTGTCTCCCCCCCTCTCTCTCTCTCTCTCTCTCTCTCTCTCTCTCTCTCTCTCTCTCTCTCTCTCACCACAACTGCTGCGCCCTACACTACAACTACTACACCAACAACCAACACTGCAACATCAATCACTGCAACTATCATAGTAACACTGTAAAACTTGTACACCAACAATTACTATCCTCGATCCCCAAAGATCTAAATGTTAGTCAACAAAGGTCTAAATAAGACAGAAATCTTCTTATATCAGTCACCACTAGTCTCCAAGCCTTCACTGCAAAAAATATAGGTTCTCTTAAGAACCAAAACTGGTTCTAATCTTGTCCCTGAGATGGAACCAATTCTGTTTAAACAGTATTTATTTCAAATCAAATAAATTTACCAAGATTAGCATTCAATTTTAACAGAATATTACATGAACTGAAGTAGATTCAGCAGTAAACGTGGAGCTTATTCAACGAAGTCGCCAAACATTTTGAAACAAAGGAGATATGAACAGTTGGCATATAGAACCAGTTTTTGGTTCTATATAGAACCAAAACTGATTCGATATGCCAACTGTTCGTATCTCCTTTGCTTAATGATTTGAGACAGCCTCGTTTTAGCTCTAAACTTACAACTGAAACCCCCTCAATTTATGTTTAATTCTGTTAATATTTAATGTAAATCTTTATAAATTTATTTGATTTGAAATAAATACTGTCTAAACAGAACTGGTTCCATCACAGAGACAAGATTAGAACCAGTTTTAGTTCTAAAGAGAACCTATATTTTTTGCAGTGTTGGTCACCAAATCAGTGCATTCTACCATCGACCCTAAATTGCTATGTTCTGCCGTAAGTCCTATTGGTTCCTAAGTCTCGGTTCCCAGTTCCGTGTCTTTTGTCATCAGCCCCCTCTTGTCCCTGAATTGAGACATTAGGGATCGTAGATGTCAAATAGGTATTTTTTCAAAGGTCTCATAGAATGGATGAGATCTTGGTACTGCATGAGTGAATAGTGAGTAGGGTAAATGGAGCGATACTCTAAGCATTGGTGGAGAGCAGATGATAGCTGGGGGATGACAGAATGCTGTAATTTCGAACAGGTATTTAATATGCAGATTGGGACCCCAGCTTACAAAGTTGTCGTGTACGACCGAATACACCTTTTAAGGCCCTGTTGCACTACATGCTGCCAGGGTCACAGTAGGCACAATAGGGCATAAAACAACGATACGAGCCATTAGATTAAATTTTACTGAAGGGTTCACATAAGTCCCATCCGATTAAATACTGCCTCTTTTCGGCTGAGATACTGCATGACGGAATAGTGCGCGGGGATCAGAGGAAATGGAGCAATCTGATTCACTGATCGATTTTAACCCTTTACCTAACATGAAAAGCAGACGACACTTGCAAAAAAAATTATTGAATAACTAATTTTTTTCATTGTTTGTCTCAAAAACATAGGTTATGACCCCTCATTGGAACGAGCTCGACGAGCCATAACCTATGTTTTTGAGACAAAAAATGAAAAAATAATGAAAATTAACTGGCGATTTTTGAGAATAGCGCTGGCCGGTTTTGGCCGTTACGTTGGGTAAAGGGTTGATAAAACAATTTGATTGGTAGAGCAGAGATCGAAAAATGACAGAGGTTAGGACATGGCCAAAGATAGCAAGAGCGGCTACATGTCCGGCGGAAGGTATTTTACAGACATGCAACGTGGATCGAAAAACTGATCAGGGGAGGGATTGGGAGGGGTATACCCTTCCCAATGCTGGGAATCCTCCCCTGAAAACTTTTTGAAGGCCTGAAACTCAATTTTAAGCATATTTGGCCAACCTTACAGAAAGAATTTGCATGACGCACGTGGCGACACTAAGATTGATGATTCTGTGATAACCCTTTGCCTAACACGAAATGCAGACGACACTTCCAAACAAAATTCTTGAATAGCCAATTTGTTTCATTTCTTTGCGTCAAAAACATAGTTTATGAACCTTCATTGGAACGCGCTCAACCAGCTCGTTCCAATGAGGGGTGACAAGCTATGTTTTTGAGACAAAAAAAAATGAAAATATAATGAAAATTGAATTGTATTTTTTGTGAATAGCCTTGACCGGTTTTGGCAGTTACGTTGGGTAAAGGGTTAAATGTCACTGGCACCGGCTTATCATCTTAACGTAATACATTCTTCCCTTCTTTCTAACAAAACTGATACGCAAAGACCACCCAGAAAGAAATAAAAAGATAAAGTTCGGACTTTTGTTACTATAAAATTCAACTTCCACTGGGTTGGATTTGAATCTAATTTAATTTTATGACAATTTAATATGGCACCTGCACATTTGGGTGATGCCGGTGAATAGCCATGCGATAATGATTATCGGTGTAACGGGTCGCATGCTGCTGGTTATGGGATATATGTCAAATAAAAAGCTGATTTGATAAATCATTCCGTCGCATTACTCTCTCTATGAACCATAATTTGGAACATTATTGGCCAGGTCGTGGTCTGGGCAGCCTAACTGGATCCACTGGCGCTGGCGGACTACATTCAAGGACTACTGTGGACTGAAATCAGAATACACAAGTTTGGGGTCCAAGGTTTAGGGAACAGTGAAAGTGCTGGCAGAAGAGAGTTATTGGGTTCCAAGATTGGGGGCAAGTACACTGCAAAAAATATAGGTTCTCTTTAGAACCAAAACTGGTTCTAATCAAATAAATTTATAAAGATTAGCATTAAATATTAACAGAATTAAACATAAATTGGCGGGCGGGGGGGGGGGGGGGGGGGGGTCAGCCGTAAGATTAGAGCTCATACGAGGTTGTCTCAAATCATTATTAAGCAAAGGAGATATGAATAGTTGGTATATCGAACCAGTTTTGGTTCTATACAAAACCAAAACTGGTTCGATATGCCAACTGTTCATATCTCCTTGGTTTCAAAATCTTTGGCGACTGCGTTGAATAAGCTCCAAGTTTACTGCTGAATCTACTTCAGTTCATGTAATATTCTGTTAAAATTGAATGCTAATCTTGGTAAATTTATTTGATCTGAAATAAATACTGTTTAAACAGAACTGGTTCCATCTCAGGGACAAGATTAGAACCAGTTTTGGTTCTAAAGAGAACCTATATTTTTTGCAGTGTAGGGACTGATGTCGGCTAATGTGTGAACGTCTGTGTTCTAAAGTGGATCTGTGTTGTCTAAAGCTGTCTTGTCTTCGTGGACTTATGTGTGAGCTAATATGGACTTTCGTGGAATTATTTAGACCCTTGTTGACTAACATGTGGTCACTTTGTGGGACTGAAAGCTGTACATGTTGGCGTTCTTATTGCAATGGTTGAGATGGTAGTTGTAGTAGTTGGTGTTGTAGCTTTGGTTTTTGGTGTAATAGTTGCGTTTGTCAGTGTGGTGGTTGGTTTTGTAGTTGTTGGTGTTGTGGTTGTTGGTGTTGTCATGTTGTTTGTCTATTACTTATAGTATTTTGTGTTATAGTTATGGTTGCAGATATTGCAGTTGTTGGCGTAGTAGTTGTCACGGTTGGTGTTATAGTGGTTGGTGTGGTAGTCGTAGTTGTTAGTGTTTTAGATAGAGAGTTCGATGGTGGGGTTTAGAGATGGCCGGTATTTGAATTTTGAGTTTGGTATCGGTTTCTGTATTTTTAGCGGGGTATACCTCGGTATCGGTTCTGTATCTGACTGGGTTGAGGTTCGCCGATAGTACCAAAGAGGAATTTCACATCAGGTAAAACAGAATAAGTTGTAGTATCATTCTACCACAACGCTATAAATGACACTGCCAATGAGCTCCACGGTGACATTGGTTTATGACCACAAATCATATCTACAGTAATTTTGTGACTTGTTATAAACGCAGCTTAATGTTTAAAGACCTATTTCAGGATTTTGCGATCTCTGGGCATGTGTCCTTTGCCTTGTCACGCCATCTTTAGGAGGTCCTGCTGACAAAAGAAAGACAGAACACCTGAGCAGTGATTTCTAGTCAGGTCTTGGCTGCCTTAACAGTCAGTCAAGACCTGGCTAGAAATCATTGCTAAGCAACTAGACATGTACAGTTTGCAGTGTAGTGGGAATTCAGGACACTTGTCCAGTCCATTGAGGGTTAACAAAACTGAAAAGAAAACCTGTCACTTCTTTCATGAAAATGAACCTTTCAACTGTTATCAATCCTCAACAGGGACTTGTAAATGGCGAATGTAGGAAAAGTTGAAAATTCAGACGGTTCCGGTATTCAACGATTGGTTCGGTTCGTTTGTTCGGTATTCTCGTGATATCGGTATCGGTTTTTCGGTATACTGCCCGTCTCTAGTGGAGTTGTAGTTCTGACTGTTGATATGGTAGTTGTAACGGTTAGTGTTGTAATTGTTGATGTTGTAGAAACAGTGGCTGATGTTGTGGTTGTTAGTATAATTATACCCCCCCCCCCCCCACACACACACACTTTCAAAGAAAATGGGGTATACTGGATTACATGCGTCAGTGCGGCCGTCCATGCGTCCGTCCGTGAAAATTCAGAACTTTCAGTACTTAAGTAAATTATTATTTTCTATAATATTTGTTGGTCATAGGTATGCCCACGTTGGCCATAGGTATGCCCACACTAGTTTTTTTATTATTATTACTTGTTGACTTAGAAATTGTAGGAAATAGACATTATTTGTCTGTTCAGTCTGTATCTCAGGTATGGGTTATCGGATTTCTGTGAAATATGGCATGCAGTTCGCCTAATACAAAGGCTTCTGCCTCATTGTATAAAACTTCCAAACACCAAACAATTTACCATACCTTTTGACTTAGAAATTGTTGAAAACTTTCGAAGAAAATGGGGTGGGGGGGGGGGGGGGGTTATACAGGATTAGGGTTATCATATTTCGGTGAAATATGGCTTGCAGTTTGCCTATGACAAAGGCGCCTGCCTCATTGCATAAAACTTCCAAACACCAAACGATTTACCATACATTTTGACTTAGAAATTGTTGAAAACGTTCGGAGAAAATGGGGGGGGGGGGGGGTATACTGGATTGCGTCCACCCATCTGTGCATCCGTCCGTCAGTTCAAGCGAGAATATTCATAAATAATGTTTGTTGGTCATGGGTATGCCAATACTAGGCGGTACACCACGTGGGGGGGGGGGGGGGGGGGTATGCACCGGACGACAGTCCAGCTCTTGTTAGGTTAGTATTTGGTGTTGGAGTTGTTGCTGTAGTTGGTGGCATTCGGTATAGTAGTTCTTGTATTTGCCGTTGTGGTTGTTGGTATAGTTGTTGGCATTCGGTATAGTAGTTCTTGTATTTGCTGATGTGGTTGTTGGTGAGGTAGTTGTGGTGTTTGGTAAAGTAGATATAATGGTGGTTGTTGCGGTTGTGGATGTTGGTGTAGTAGACGTAGAGTTTTGTGTTGTAGTTGTTATTGTTGGTATTGTAGATGTGGTCATAGGTACAATAGAAGTAGTAGCATTTGGTGTTGTTGTAGTTGGTGAGGTAGTTGCAGTGTTTGTTATTGTGATTATCAATGTATTGTAGTTGTTGGTTTAGTAGTCTTAGCGTTTGCTGCAGTAGATGTGGTGGTTGATGTTTTAGTTGTGGGCGTTGGTATCGTAGTTGTGTTGTATTTCTATTGGTGTAGTAGCCGTAATTGTTGGTGTAGTAGATATTGTACCAGTGGTTGGTATAGTAGTTGTAGTTGTTAGTGTAGTAGTTACAGTGTTTACCATAGTAGTTGTAGTGTTTAGTTTTGTAGCGGTGTGTGCTGTAGTTATAGTGCTCCGTCTTGTGAATTTCTTTCTTTTATATTGGGGTTTAACAACACTTTCGACAGCCAGGTACACCGCATGTCGGGCAGTTTTATGGGCGGAGGAACCGGGCCGGGGTAGACGGTGAGAACCACCGTGCAGCGGCAAGAAACTCGTCCCCTGAGTACCAACGTGTTCTATGTGCCACTAGGCACATGAAACACCTTGGAACTCAGGGGACGAACTGTGAGACTCCGCAAAGTTGGATGAAGACAAGTGTACTATCAACGTGCAGTATGCCTTAGTACACCGCGTCACCGCACCCAATCGGTGTTGTAGATGTAGTAGTTGATGTCGTTGCAGATGTTGGTGCAGTATTGTAGTGGCTACGCCAACAATTGCAACACTAACTACTATAATACCAACCACAACATCAACCATAATAACAACTGCACCAATCGCTGTTGCTACAACAGCCACAACAACAATCACAACACCAACCGCTACAACTTCAATACCAACAACTACAACAATTATTACAACAACCATTACAACTAATACACAAAATACTACAACTGCAACACCATCCATTGTAACATCAGTATCTAAAGCTTCAATACCAACTCTGCAATTACAACACCAACGTTCACAACAGCATCTACTTCATCAACTGTACCAAAATCAGAGGGTTCAGATTGATCACACGTCAACGCATATGTTGAGAATCACATAAAGATCATTTTGCAACCGACAGGCAAACCATTACAAATGAAGAGTGAACCAGACCTAATGGTTGTATTTCCTCAAAGTTTAACATGCAAAATTGACGTCCTTGTGACTCGGTTGGCACACATTCCAATCCAGTTGCAACCATCAAGCCATAGTTGAGCGAAATACCTCTGTTATATCTCGGGATATGGCCGATATATCAATATTTATTATATGTTAGCCTGTGAATTATCGCAAGTTATCTGAAAGATATTTCTCGATAGCCATTGAGTCGATGGATATCAGGAAATATCCCTCAGTAGCTTCTTAAATAACGTCACGCTTCGGTGGTTGGCGTCGCCTTGAACGTCGCCTTGAAGGAACGATCAGCAGACCTTTGTTATTGTCTTGGAACTGTTTGCTGTCGAATTGGGTTGAATATTGCGCGGCAAAATGTCACGTAGCATATAATAAAAAGAATGTCTACGCTATTTTAGTGAATATCGGGAATTATTTCACGAGTGTGAACCTGAAAGTTTTATTTTTCACGAGCGCCTGGGTTGATATCCTCTATATATTTGGCAACCAGTGCTAAGAAAAAAAAATCAATACCCACCGCTTTCCAGCGCTTTCCCATCAGAGAGAGCCGTTTGTTCCAGCTACGAGATCATATTCACATATAGCTTATTTCGTCGAACAAGAATTGAACGCCTTTCGCAGAAAGAAAAGATAGGTCCAATCAGTTGAATTACTTCTTAGATTAACATCAATAAAAACAATTCTCTCTGCAAAATAGAAATCCCATCGGGGCGCCCTTGTATCTCAATGGTGATATACGCCGACCTACAGCAAACTGCGATATATTTGTCACCCGGGGGAAAATGACTGACTTTCCCTTGATCGGTGGCAATATTGCATCAGAGGGTTTCGGTAGCTTACATATTCAATTGAAAATCAAATACAGTTCAATTCTGTTCCCAAGAGGCGAACGCCTTTAAAATAGACATTAGACAGGTCTACAAGATGAATTTTCCTGTAAGCTAACACAGAAACAAAAGAATTATCTCCTGGAGACAATACTATAAAACTTTTACAGTTCTATTTTCTAGAATTGTATTTACTAGTTATTAGGCCTCGAAAAATTAAAAATATGTCTCCCAGGCCCTCCCACGTGGTCCTATTGGCTGCCGTATGCTCTCTGTTTATAACCAATGTAAACTTGAAAAAAAAAATTAAATGGTTTATATCTGATATTTTACCAAAAGTTAAAAAAATTGATAAATTTCTCCCTTGAATGCAAGAAGGATTTGCAATGCTTTAGCATTGCAAAGCCTTCTTGCTCTCAAGGGACACGAAATACACATCACCCATGCTATTCCGTAGATTATTAGGCCTAAAACATAAACCAAGAACATGAACGTTTGATGGCATAGAAATAATTACAGAAATAAAAAGCCGCTCGTCCACATGCAGAATTGCAAACACCGCATCGACCCCCTGAGTTCCTATGTTTTCTATGTGCCTATTGGCAGCCTACTGGAGTGCCTACTGGCACATAGAACACATTGGAACTCGGGGAACGACCTGTCAAACATAACTGAACTTCACCTCCGTACTCAGATACTTTGCTTAACAGCCAGCTGCACATGCCACTGACTTTTTTCCAACTGGACGATTAATTACGAATATTTGACAGTATGACAGTTTATGCTACCACCAGCTGTACATGCAACCGGCCTAGTACACTAAGTGGTTTCATGACGTATACTTGATAAATTGTATCTACTACTTGCAATATGACTATTTGTGTTAGGGTACCCTTCATGTTGCAGTACAAAGATTCTTGTCACAAGTTCTTTGACCATTTGCTCCAACGCCAGTGAAGAGAGAAAAGCACTCGCCTGTTATTAGGCTACTTACCGATTTCTTTTTAAACTGTTATTATGTTGTTGAAGACCCTATTTACGATAACGAACCAGGGAAGGCTGCTAGAAAATGTCAGGGCACTCGGTCCTCGTGGTTTCTGTTTTTTCCACAATCATGTAATTGTTTTCCCCAAAACACCATAAAAACAAATCTACCAAAGTTAATTATGAGTATCAGGATCATAAAGTGAAACATTTTAGAACCTTATTTCACAGAGGTGGGGTAGGGGTCGGGTTACTATTCCAACTTTACCCATAAGGTCCAGCTTTCATGAGCCATAATCAGGGGGTGGCTCCGATAATGTTTGTGAGAAAAAAATGACAATGCATCTTTCCTCATATATTTTGAATGTATTCTTTGGTTTTGTTTGTTTATTACGCAGCCTTTAGTCATTAAAGTGTTATTTCATATTCAAAACAGTCCATAACCCTTTACTCAACGTAACGGCCAATACCGACGAGCGCTATTCACAAAAATCGCCAATTAATTTTCATTATTTTTTTCATTTTTGTCTCAAAAACATAGGTTATGACCCCTCTTTGGAACGAGCTCATCGAGCTCGTTCCAATGAGGGGTCATAACCTATGTTTTTGAGACAAAAAATTAAAAAAATTAGTTATTCAAGAATGTTGTTTGCTTGTGTCGTCTGCTTTTCGTATCAGGTAAAGGGTTAAATGAAGCAAATCAAGCATCAGAACATTGAGTGAGAAGGAAATACTGTAACCGATAAACAATGCTATATATAATATAGTACATATTATGTCTGCATGTGTGTGTGTATGCATGCGCGTGTGTGTGCGCGCGTGCATGCGCACGCACATGCATGTGCGTGTATATATATATACGTGAATGTGGGAGTGTATGTATGTGTGTGTGTGTATGTCTCTTACCAGTTACTTGAGCATTTTCATTTTCATAATTATTCTGTAATTCTTCTGAAATGTATTATTCGACCTACGATACTTTTGATCACTTAATTATCTTCTGAATCTGTCCCGCCAACCTGTAAACAATCCTCGGGGAAAGGCAGGAAGACAGTCAATCTGACTATGTCATTCGCAGTTTTTGTGTTTAATTCTTTGAAGTTGTTTTTGAAATTTTTTGCAATTTGGACATTGCGTCGATTATAAATCAAAGGAAAACAAATAATTTTATTTGGCAACCCAGAGTACTCTCTATTGAGTCCGTATTGGAGATAGGTCCTGAGCTTATCAATCCAATAGTTTTCACGCTCAAGTCGTTTGTCTGTTGTGGTTTCATCATCGTCCAAAAACAGAATTTGCTCAATGGGTTGAAAACTGAAATGCGACTTAATGTCGTGACCCGGGAGGTTAAAGTGGCATGAGACTGCCTTTCCTGAATCTAAACGGACATGTCGTGTACGCTGCCCATATGAACACAGAAATTGAGACCCCACTAATTACACTATGAGGTGGGGTCTCGAAACCCCACCACGTGACTTCAATTTATCTATAATTAACTTGTGTTTTTGCAAGTGCGGTAATCAGGTTTATTCTTCCACCAAATATAGTTTCAGTTCATTGTTGTTTAGTGATTGTTAGGTATTGCATATCTGATAAATGGTTTTGCATTCTGACGCGCTGATAAATGGTTTTGCATTCTGACGCGCAGAGGGTTTTTCGTCTGGCCGACATATTGGATATGGCATAATTTACATGTGATTAAATAAATAATGTTTTCAGAATCACAGTTGAAGATGTTTCTAACTTGGTAAAACATACGGGTTTGTTCGCTATTCCCCGCAGCATCTTTAAGTTATAGATAAATTGCTAATATTGTTCTCTGTGAATCTATGATGCATTCAATGTATTTGAATATTAATATATGCATGTACTGCAAATAAAGTTACTAAAGTTACTGAAGTTTCCAATACTAAACAGCGTATACAATTAATTTTTTTTTGTTTTTATATAATACAATTGTAAACATGTTATAGTGTTGGTCTCAGAACCGATTACACTTCTGTTCTAAGTGGGACTCGCAAAAAGGAAATGAACAAACTATATGAAAATTTGCATGTAATTTTCAGGAACTTTAAAATAACAAAATAACCCGAAGGTCAAAACATAGAACTAAACAGATTATAGCATGCATACAGAATCATAATAAATAAATCCATTATAATCACGTGACATCATGAAATGATACCAAGTGATATCAAATTCCACATCAATGTTCTCAGATCTCTGACAAATGATATAGCTCATAACTAACGGAATAACGCCGGACAATGCAAGTTATCTTCCATCTACAAGTTCAACAAATTAAATCTACATAACCCTTTACCCAACGAATCGGCCGTATCCGCCCGCGTAATATGCAAATTCAGCAGTTGAAAAAATATTATTTTTCAAAAAATTTCAACAAAACCATATCATGTGACCCCTCGTTGGAACGAGCTCGTCGAGCTCGTTCCAACGAGGGGTCACATGATATGGTTTTGTTGAAATTTTTTGAAAAATTTGAAAAAATGATATTTAAAATAATAAATTTTGATATCGTCTGCGTTGTGTAAAGGGATAAACACACTATAACAGGGGCGGGGGGGGGGGGGGGGCGTGATAATCGTTACTTATCCCCAGCTCCTTATTCGACCTTCATTATCAACCGATTATCGGTTGATAGGAACTGGGAATAAGAAACGGTTGTCACGTCAGTCTGTAACAGACTAACGATATTGGATATTGAGTTCATTGCATAAACGCTGGGAATCGTTAGCCTTGTAAATCGACTAGGCCGATTTACCCAAGGCATATAAAATAGCATTAACACTGCTCTTATAGTATGAGACAGTATATTATAATTATTTATTGTTGTTTAAGGTCACATATTTATGCACAATGGCTAATCATGACCGTGACAGTTTTACGGGTGGAGGAAGCCGGAGTACCCGGAGAGAACCACCGAGCAACGACGAGCAGCTGCCAGCTCCCCAACATCGTAACTCCGCACTGCAGCACAGGCATGGTTAGATTGGTTGAAGACATGCGTACCATCGACGTGCAGTACACCTTAGTACACGGCGTCATCGTGCCCCCACATGGGCAATGGGGTGAAGTGTCTTGCCCAAGGACACAACGCGGTTGTCGCAGGTGGGATTCGAACCGAGGACCTCTCGGCTTGCAGCCTGCACCTCTACCTACTGAGCCACCGCGCACCCTCGTATGAGACAGTAGGACATAACATCAACTAACAGAAAACAAATTACAGGGAACATGATATACAAGCACAGGCCATATCACAGACTTAGGTAATAACAAATACAGAGCTTGAATTTTAATACGTCATACTTTAACCCTTCACCCAACGCAGACGATATCAAAATTTATTATTTTAAATATCATTTTTTTAAAAATTTTCGAAAAATTTCAACAAAACCATATCATGTGACCCAACAAAACCATATCACATGATATGGTTTTGTTGAAATATTTTGAAAAATTTAATTTTTTCAACTGCTCAATTTGCATATTACGCGGGCGGATGCGGGCGATTCGTTAGGTAAAGGGTTAAAAAAAACAAACAGACATGAACTGTATTACTGTGTGATTTAAAATATCTTACCTCCTACAAGTATCTGGGAATTTCATTGGTTCAAAGACGTCACATGCAGACTGCATATGAAACCATATACTGCCTGTCAACATCAATATACGCTGACAGGTATGGGTAATCTCCCCTTTGTTCGTTGATCATTCAAAATGTCGGCAGCCGATAAACGTGTCAAGTTGAAAGATTGAGTGTTGGAAGCCCATATTTGGTCTGAAGTGCAGGTTAGGCAACTTAAAAGGCTTCATATTCTGTGGATGTGTGTCATGTTACCTTCGAAATGAAACTGTTTGGTATGTATGAATTTGCCTTGTTACAATTTATGGGAGAGTGCCTGTAGGCACTCTCCCATAAATTGTAGCAAGGCAAAGGCACGTGAACACATTGTGAGAATTCTCTCATTTAATTTTGACCGCTGTTGTTATTAGTTCTGTGCATCGATGCAGCAATCGGTAAGATATATTCGCTACACAGTTTGTTGGTGGCCTAATATGGTATATATGGTGTCAGTTAATTCCATATTGGAATTCGCTCGAGTCCAATATGGAATTAACTGACACCATATATACCATATTAGGCCACCAACAAACTGTGTAACTAATAATATATCATCGGATACGATACTTACCTCTACCGGTGTCCCTACATGCAAATCAAACTATCAAGCTCAGTTGTGGAGCATGATCTTTCCATGTAGACTGTTGGACTTCTATGCTAGAGGTTCCGAGTTCGATCCCCGTCCGGGACGACCCGCGTTGTTTCCTTGGGCAAGGCACTTTATCCCGGTTGCCTACATGGGGGCACGATGACGCCGTGTGCTAAGGCGTACTGCACGTCGATGGTGCACATGTCTTCAGCCGCTGTAACCCTGCTTGAGGGGAGCTCGAACAGAGTTAGAATGTTGGGGAACTTACAGTTGCTCATCGTTGGTGGTTCTCTCCGGGTACTCCGGCTTCCTCCACCCGTAAAACTGTCACGGTCACGATTAGCCATTGTGCATAAGTATGTGACCTTAAACGCCAATAAATAAATAAATAAATAAATAAATAAATAAATAAATAAATAAATAAATGTTGCTCGTCGTTGGTGGTTCTCAGTACTCCGGCTTCCTCCACCCGTAAAACTGTCACGGTCACGATTAACCATTGTGCATAAGTATGTGACCTTAAACTCCAATAAATAAATAAATAAATAAATAAATAAATAAATAAATAAATAAATATGATCTTTTCATAACAGGGTGTTCTCGATTTACATTCTTTCTGCTATATTCTATACTGCTCCCTGTACCATAAAACACCACTATACTACCACGTATACACTTCTTCTTCGACAATTGATCCAAAAGGGGTGGGATCCCCCGATTTGGCCTTCCCAAACACTCACCTATGAAGGGTGGATGTCCCGGACATGGCTGACAAAAACTTGCATTCCTGGGGTGGTTGGTCTGCTACTTTAGGTGATTCACATTTCTTTATTGTTATAAATCACATTCGTTTACTTTAAAGATTTTTTTCATATATTATCCAGTTTAATGTCGTGAATGTTTCTTTTTCTCTAGTAGTTTATGAAAGGCATCTGGTTCTGGTTTATTCCACATCCATTTTTGTTCGGCGGTACTGCTACAGTTTGCTAATATAACTCTCTTGTGTGTCAGCTCAGCTTGTAAGCATAGTTTTAATCGGACGCTGTACATTGTTTTGTCCTGAAAATATCAAACCAGAAGAAATTCAGTCAAATCTAATGAAAGCTTCTTAATGTGAAGACATACTAAAAAGAGATCAGCTATGCTCACGGTGGGCCGAAACTGTCTGGTGTCACATTTTTAGCCATTCTTGACATTTTAGTTCCAAACAAAGTGCTTTGGTGCCAAAATGCTAATGGGAGAGGAGGGACGTACTTCTTCTCTGTCTGATCTAAATAAACTGATCGAGTTTTGAAAAATGAACCTATTGTTATGAAATTATTTCATGAGTGAACGGACAATAGGTTACGGAAAAAATCGGACAGAACACGAAAGTTCTGACGAAATCCTCAATAGCCGAAAAGGTCACCTAAGTTGTATCTAAGTCATTGACTCACTTAATGGTCTATGTACTTGTTTTTGCACTTAAGATAATGACAGATTAATCAACCAATTACTGTTAATCCACTGGACTTAAGGGGTCGCGAGTCTTCACAAAAGGATGTATTTAATTAGGTAATAATTCATAACGTCGCGACTGACTCGCGGCGGTATGAAGTATTTATCGACAATGCATCATTACCACTCACTGACATTTATGGTTGAAAGTTTATACAAGCACCATTTCCAACTCTTTATTGACAAAAGCAGTTATAACATGTTTTGGGTTTTTTTCTGTTTGTTTCGTGATCGATCGTGCTCTTCACTGCCGTAATGTTTCTCCTTCACAGAAGAGAGAAACGTTTTAGCGCTTAAATTTTAGCCAACGACGATGTTTAAGGGACAAACAGTGGCGGCGCCAGAGTTACAAAAGTGAGGGGGTACAGTTGGGGATTGTGCAGCGCCGAGCTGGGGTGGGTTTCGGGGGGTGGGGGTCCTCTCCCTAAGTTGAGAAAATTTTTAACTGTTTTGCAATAAAATCATGCGAATATGGATATCATTGGAACCGGCTGAACAAGCCGGTTCCAATGATATTCATATTTGCATGATTTCATTGAGTTAAACCTTTGAGAATTTTTCTAAAATATTAAATTTTATTTATTTTTTAAAATTGCTTTAGGCTGAATTCCAAACGGATGCCTTGCACGCTCTCGATTCTAGCATTCGTCGAATACTCTTAAGCACTATGTTTCAGTCCGTTTAAACGTGGCATGCCTTGTTGCAGTTTCAACCCTCGACTCTTGTTTGTTGTTTGCAGCTAGTGTGTGTGGGGGGGACGTGCGGGGGGGGGGGGGGGGCAAACATAATTTCAAAACTTCTCTGATTTAGTGCACTTGGGAATATGGGATTAAGCATACCGACCATTACACCGCAACGTTCAATACAACAAAAATTAAAATGATAGTATTGTTTTACTACGCTTGGCGAAAAAAGTGGAGGGGTAAGTACCCCCACATACCCTCCATGGCGCCGCCACTGGGGCTAAATCAAATTTTTGTGCATTTGATTAAACTAGCACCCGTCAGCATGAACACTGGCGACCAGTAAAAACAATTTATTGTGGGAATTGCCATTCGAGATGTCTTGAGGTATTAAATTGATGCAAATATAGAACCTTGGTGAGCACGCTCACATACCCCACGCGCCCCAATATTTCAAGCTCTAATCATTTTTAAACATAAACATAGATTCTAGGAATACTGCAGAAAACAGTGTTCTGTAGTTTCAACGGTATTGAAAGAATTCAAGCAGAATTAATTTTAATTGAAATGTGGAGCCATGTTAAGATTTAATGATACCAACCTTTTTAAATCCAATTTGATCTTTCCAACACACATTGTAAATAATGTAAGGTCACACTAGGTCTTTGTTGATAAAATTACTTTAGTGTGTGCTTGTTTATAAAAAAAAGGTGTTAGATTTAGAATTGCTATCCCAAATAATAGTGTTTATACACAAAAAGTGATCTGTAGGCCACCATGTAAGACTGACATACCAAAAATCAGCTCAATATCTAGAAGCGTGTAGAAAAAAAGTCCGGAAAACTGTAATTTTGATGAACTTTTCAAAGTCGAAGGGCCGTAATTTCAGTAAAAATCAGTGGAGCAGAACAAAATGCAAACTTGATATGTAGGCCACCATGTCAGACTAACAGACCAAAAATCAACTCAATATCTAGAAGCGTGTAGAAAAAAAGTCCGGAAAACTGTAATTTTGATGAACTTTTCAAAGTCGAAGGGCCGTAATTTCAGTAAAAATCAGTGGAGCAGAACAAAATGCAAACTTGATATGTAGGCCACCATGTCAGACTAACACACCAAAAATCAACTCAATATCTAGAAGCGTGTAGAAAAAAAGTCCGGAAAACTGTAATTTTGATGAACTTTTCAAAGTCGAAGGGCCGTAATTTCAGTAAAAATCAGTGGAGCAGAACAAAATGCAAACTTGATCTGTAGGCCACCATGTTAGACAAACATACCAAAAATCAGCTCAATATCTGGAAGCATGTAGAGAAAAAGCCCGGAAAACTGTAATTTTGATGAATTTTTCAAAGTCTATGGGGCTGTAATTTTGGTAAAAATCAGTGGAGCAGAACAAACCCAAACTTGTTCTGTAGGCCACCATGTTAGACTAACATACCAAAAATCAGCTCAATATCTGGAAGCGTGTAGGAAAAAAGTCCACAAAACTGCAATTTTGATGAACTTTTCAACGTTCAAGGGCCGTAATTTCGGTAAAAATCAGTGGAGCAGAACAAAATGCAAACTTGATCTGTAGGCCACCATGTCAGACTAACACACCAAAAATCAACTCAATATCTGGAAGCGTGTAGAAAAAAAGTCCGGAAAACTGTAATTTTGATGCATTTTTCAGAGTCCAAGGGCCGTAATTTCGGTAAAAATCAGTGGAGCAGAACAAAACGCAAACTTGTTCTGTAGGCCACCATGTTACACTAACATACCAAAAATCAGCTCAATATCTGGAAGCGTGTAGGAAAAAGGTCCGCAAAACTGTTATTTTGATGAACTTTTCAAAGTCCAAGGGCCGTAATTTCGGTAAAAATCAGTGGAGCGGAACAAAATGCAAACTTGATCTGTAGGCCACCATGTCAGACTAACATACCAAAAATCAGCTCAATATCTGGAAGCGTGTAGAACAAGAGGCCCCAAGGGGCCTGAGGGCGCTCACCTGACATGGTAGTCTAAATATCAAACCAGGGACTTGACTTGAATAAGCTGCATACGCCCCTCCTAAGAAAAGCATATACCAACTAGATGAAGTGATTGTGCCCACACAATACACAGGATTTTCCTTCTATTTTCAGTTCCTGCACTTTAACGTCCCAAAATTGAGATAAACACATAAAAAACAGATTTTTTTCCCAAACGAAATACTTTCAGCCTAATTTTTTTTCTTCTTCTTAAAACGCATAAAAAACGGTAAAACTAATTTCAGGATTTTGGTCCAAAATTTTCTAAGTCCCACCCGGACCCCAAATATTCAGGGTAAAAAAAAAATATTTTTTTTTGTCTTAAAACTGACCGAAATGCATAAAAAACAAAAACAAAAATTTCCGGATTTTGGTCCAAAATTTTCTAAGTCCCACCCGCACCCCAAATTTTCAGGGGAAAATTTTTTTTTTTTTTTTTGTCTTAAAATTGACCAAAACGCAGAAAAAACCACAAAAAAAAATTTCGGATTTTGGTCCAAAATTTCGAAGTCCGCAACGGGACCCCAAATTTTCAGCCTAAATATGAACCCAGGGATTTGGCTTCAACAAACCTGAATCTCACCCCCCTAAGGATGCTGCATACCAAATATCAAAACATTCTTAGTGGTAGATCTGAAGAAGAAGATTTTTAAAAAATACTCCTCATACTGCACTAATTTAAACATTTGGGCTCCCATAGAGAGCCCAAATATCGACCCAGGCAATTGATTTCAATAAACCTGTGAAACAATCTTCCAAAGATGTTATATATGAAATTTTTAAAGCTTTTGGAGCAGTGGTTTCGGAGAAAAGTAGTCTTATGTTTTTCCCATTACCCACAGTGTTAAAAAATGCTGACTCAGCACGTTTTCAAAGTCCCCAAAAAGTACCCCATGATAAAACCGATGGCAATTTTTTTTTGATCATTCCATTCTGTTGGTCCTAAGGAAGCTTCACAACAAATAAGAATTCTCAGTGCCGTGTAGTTTTGGAGATATGGGCGTTTTCATTTTTTTCTTCTATTTTTAGATCCTGTGGTTCCCACGGGGCTGTGGGGAAAAAATTTCGGCATAAATTAGGTACTTATGACCCAATAAGCACTCATGTAAAATTTGGTTCAAATCGGCCTCGCGGTTTGGAAAATAGAAATCTGGGGCGGGGCCAAAATTTTTGCCCCTCCTTTAACATCGTCAAATATAGCCCCTCCAACTTCTCTTGAACAAACTTGAGTCTACACCTCAAAAGGAAGCTGCATACCAAATATCAAGTCTCTGCTATTTCTGATTCTTGAGAAGAAGATTTTTTAAGAATTGGAGCATTTTTGCCCCATCCCTCTGCTCAATGTGAGCCGAAACCTAATTTGACAAAAAATCAAAGTCCGCATACATAACCCCTTCTCACATGAAATTTCATTAATATGTGGTCAGTGGTTTGGGAGAAAAAGCCCAAACACCACCTTCACGACGGACGACGGACGAAAAGTGATCAGAACAGCTCACCCTGACTTTCAGTCAGGTGAGCTAAAAAAGTCCGGAAAACTGTAATTTTGATGAATTTTTCAGAGTCCAAGGGCCGTAATTTTGGTAAAAATCAGTGGAGTGGAACAAAATGCAAAATTGATCTGTAGGCCACCATGTTAGATTAACATACCAAAAATCAGCTCAATATCTGGAAGCGTGTAGAAAAAAAGTCCGGAAAACTGTAATTTTGATGAATTTTTCAGAGTCCAAGGGCCGTAATTTTGGTAAAAATCAGTGGAGCGGAACAAAATGCAAACTTGATCTGTAGGCCACCATGTTAGACTAACATACCAAAAATCAGCTCAATATCTGGAAGAGTGTTGAAAAAAAGTCCGGAAAACAAGTAGGACTGACTGACGGACTGACGGACGGACCAGTCAAAAACATTGTACCCCTGCAACTTCGTTGCGTGGGATATAATAAAGCTGCTGTTTTCTGTAAGAAGTGTTCCGATTAATATCTCTGCAGATGAAGAATTTATAGAGAAGCGGAAAACATCTTTGTTTAGAATTATAATACATCCTACCTTTATTGACACATGTCTTCCGTTTGCAATTGAAGTTATTGAACAGTATTTAAGGATAAAGTGTGAATTCGTCCTTCTTCATGAAAGAGTCATTTTAACAGTATTGAAAGATCACTTACGTCAATCTGTCACCAATGAAGGGTTTGTGCAGTTCATCTACAATCAGACTCGTCCACGATGTATTTTTTCTTCATTTTTTTCTCAATTGCCCATTCCCATCGTTTATCGTTCAGCACCATTCAGTTTTTTGAACTATAGATTAATCGAATTTCTCTCTCGTAGTAATAATAATAATAATAACACTTTGGCCAGCCGCTGAATTGTCGCGGTTCTCGGACGAGAAGGCCATGGTTACCCCTGTACTCCCAACTGCCTCCCTATTCCCACGCTTCTCCTCTCCTCCCAACACTCGGAGACGAACTGCTTGATGACATCCCTTGTCCCATTCTTCCCAATCTCTCCGATTAGCATATTAACCCTCTCCTTTGAGTCTCCCCCTAACCACATGTCCTTCATTCTCCCATCCCACTTCCCCATTATACTCCCAGTGAATCTCATTCTTTTAGGCTGATACTTTGGGCATTCTAGAAGAAAGTGTTCCAGGGTCTCCACCATGTCCAAGTTACACATCTGACACTCCCTTTCACCGCCTTTCCCAATTTTTCCCCTCAGCTCCAGGGATCGCGACCTCAGCTTGAACAACAGTGACCCCCCAAAGGTGCCATCAAGGTACTCTTCAAAACCTGGCTTCTCTTTATCACGCAGGCCACCCAAAGACCTCTTTGATTTGACCCCCTCTCGCCAATTACGGTTACAATCCTCCATGACCCTTTCTCTGACGATTTTTTTACCCTGGTTTGCCCCAACGTCCAGGTCCGAGATCTCCAATGAGTAGTTCTCTACTAGCTCCCTCATTTGGACCATCCACCCCGTTTTGATATTTGAGTTGAAAATTCTCAGGAACATTACTTTACACCATCGGCTGTCGGGGAGATTTACCAAATAATTAAGATAACTGAGCTTCAACAGGTCTATCCTGTCCTTGATCCTCATCCACCCAAGCTCACCCCTGATTGCTTCTCGCGCTGCGGCATTACTCGACCCCGTTATCCATCGGCCTGCATCGTTCTGCAGGATTTCCAAGCTCTTTACGGCCGTCTGGTTTAGGGGTACCACTTCCGTACCGTATGTTATACTTGGCAGCCCCACCATTTCCCAAATGGTTTTCCACACGAAAACCTTATTGAAACTGTTTCTCCCTATAAGTTTCATTTGGTTAAGGATTCGCTTCCCCTTCAGAATCAATTTATTTGTGTGGTTCCGGTAGATGCCTCTTCCTGTAATGTTTATATTTACCCCCAAATACTCGTAATCACCCGTCTCTCCCACACTGAGAAGTTTGCTGCTCCCTTCCGGAATGCAGAACTCACCCACTCTCCACCTTCGAGTGGGGTCCACTTTGCGGCCCACAGGTATAACTTTGCTCTTGCTTTCATTAAGTTCGAGTCTCCATTTGCTCCCATATTTCCCAACAATTCCCAGCATTTTCGTTAGCCCCTCTTCGCTTTCTGACACTAGAACCATATCGTCTGCAAAAAATAGCCCTGGGATCTTCAAGTCACCAACTGCTACCCCCTCCTCGCTACGCAGGAGTTCATCTCCTAAACCTTTGATGTACAATGCAAACAGGATCGGCGAAAGGATACACCCCTGTTTTAGGCCTATCTCCATAGGTACACGTTTCGTTGTAATGTTTCCCAGGCTAAGTTCACTCTGTACATCTTTATATAATGCTTTCATAATTCCAAGTCTAGTCTCCCATAAAGGACTTTACAGAACACCTTTCCAATGTTGCTACTGACAGAGACCCCTCGATAGTTATCCAAAACATCTTTTTCCCCCTTTTTGTGAATAAATGTCACTTTGCTTTCCCTCCACTCCTTTGGGACCTCTTGTTTTTCTATGGCTAAATTGAATAGGGCAGTTAGGCTTTCCAAGAGTTCCTCTCCCCCTTTTTTGATAAACTCGTTAGGAATTTCGTCCACCCCTCTCGCTTTTCCATTCCTCAATTTTGAGATCACCCTTCGCACCTCCTCAGTTTTGATTTCGCTGCACACGAAGTCCGAGAGATTTTCCTCGACCTGGTTCGGACACTCCGGTGGGTTCCCCGTGCCCCATCGCTTATCGTTTACCTTTTCCCAGTGCTTGACTAGTTCTAATGCGATTTGATCTCGCTCTTCTGTAACTCTGTCATCTACTTTAATGCTCTGTTGGTTATTCCCTTTGTTACGTTTGTTCATCCATTTCCAAAATCCTCTCGAACTCGACCCCCCTGTCGTTCTTATCGTCCTAATAAGACTGCTATTTCGCACTCTCCGGTTGTCGACTTTTATCTTGTTTACTTTATTTCGTGCTTGTTGGTATTCTTCCTTTGCTACCATGGCCTCATTGCTTTCCACCCCCTTAAGTTTTCTACTTCTCCTGTATGCAGCACATTTAGCTTTTCTAACCTTTATGGCCCTTTTCAGTTCTTCGTTCACTCTGTACCCAAGTTCCCGTGTTGGCACCCTAATCTTTCCTACACTTTCCTTCCCTGCCTCCACTAGGCTCGCAACTATGGCGTCGGCCATCTTCTGGACACTACCCCCCTTGTGTACGGCTGCAAGCTTTGGTTTCAGTTTTTCTTCGAACTTCATCCAGTCGGCATCCTTTTTGAGTTCCCAAATATCCTTGAAGCTTCCTTTGCTTTTCTCTAGGTTTTTGGCCCTCATCGTCACTGTAATCAAGTTGTGATCACTATCCAACTCCATTTTGCCCTCATCATCCACTTCTACCCTTATCACCTCCCTCCATAAATTCATATCTATGAGAATGTAGTCAATTATTGATTTTCTGTCGTTTCTCTCCCAGGTCCATTTCCCCTTACATCTAGCGTCCCTGTTCAGAATCTTCAGACCGAGCTCATTTGTGAAGTTCAACAGCTTCCTTCCATTCCTGTTGACTTTCTTGTCCCCACCCTCTATGCCTTCTTCCTTGTCACCTATGTGTCCATTAAAGTCGCCCATCAGAATTATACCGAGCCCCCTGTTTTCTAGTTCGGTGATATTGGACCTTAGTGTTGAGTATATCGAGTCATTCCACTCGGGTTTACTTCCCTCCACCGCACAGTACACGATCCCAAGGGCAATACTTTTGTTTCTCAGACTGATCTTTACCCATCCAATTTCTTTTGACACATCAGCCGAGGTGATGATATCTTCTAGATCTGTCATCAGCGACGGTTTTAAATCCTTTTTAATGTACATGCCTACCCCTCCCCCTTTTTCTCCCCTTCCGTTCGCCCTACACCTATCCACACACACCCGCTTACTTGGTCTACCCGTTCCTCGTGTCTTACCCACGTCTCGCTTAAGCCCATGACATCAAACTCCTCTGCCTCGATCAATGTAGCAATTTCACTTACTTTCCGGTGGAGACCCTGGATGTTGCTATAACCCACTTTCAGGGTACCGAGGTTCATTGCCTTCCGCCTATTGGGCCCATTGTTTTCTGGTGCTAGTCTTGGTAAACTTATTCTGTCCCCCTCACTCTTGTTCACCCCACCTATGTCCACTCTCGTTATACTTGCCTCTGACCTCCCACTCCGCTCCTCTCCAAAAAAGGCTCTGCTACCCGTAGAATTTTATCCCCTAATACCCGTTTCCCCGACCTGCTAAGATGCAGCCCGTCACGCCCGTACATGCTCCCATTGCCCCAAAACGTGTCCCAATGGTCGATAAAGGGAATTCCCAGATCAACACAGTAGTCCTCTAACTCTTCATTTAGCGCCAAAATCCTTGAGTTCCGTTCGTCACCACCTCCAAGGACAGGAAGGACCCCGGATACGACTACTCTTGCATTCCTACTTAGCAGTTTGCCGACTAAGCCTCTATACGACTCCACCAAACTTACTGACCTTCTCTCCCTGATATTGTTGGTCCCCACATGGACCACCACTACCGGTTCCGGTCCTGACCCTGCCACAATGCCATCTACCCTGTCCCTGAGATCCTCCACCTTCGCCCCCGGAAAGCACAAGACTGTTCGATTGGAACTATCAGGACCACAAACTACATTGTCAATCCCACGTACAATGCTGCTCCCCGCCACCACTAATTTTCTTCTTCTGGCCCCAGTTCCTATATCATCTGCACCTCCTCTCGTTTTGCAAGCTCCTGGCCCCCTCTTTCTCTTGACCGCCCTCCTTACCCCGACTGACCTATCTTCATCAACAACCGTCTCACCCCCCACACTTTCCCCCTCACTCTCGTCCCCAGGGGTATCAGAGTCTAAAACACTAAACCTGTTTTCTAAACACCGCCTAGCAACCTTGGCAGCCTTACGCCGACTCTGGCTTCCGGACTCGACGCAGCCCTGACCTGACGCCACCTTCCGAATTTTCCTACTAGAACCCCCCTCCTCAGTTACACCCCCCACATCAAGCATTATTCCCCCACGTTTCCTGCTTCCCAGTTTCCTCCTTGAGTCCACAACGACCTTCCACCCACCTTCCACTTCACCATCGTAGGTAACCTTCAACGGGGTAACTCCAGATACACCGGCCCTCCCCAACCTCCCTCTCAGCTCTGCAATCTCCCGCTCGAATCCAACACACTTCTCTAACAACTGTAAAATATCCCTGCAATTCGCACATATCCCACTACTCTCCATTGACCGACCACCACCATACCTCATATTACACTGTCTGCATGCCTCCGGATCCCCACTCTCCCCCACCTGCACTCCTCGACTCACCTCCCTCAGAACTCCCTTAACACCCACACTTACCTCCGTCTGAACACCCGTCGTACACTTACCATTCATGATTACAAATAATATACAGAATCCAATGACCAATAGCCAAAATTACAAAGAGGAACTAAAAATTTGAGAAAGCGGTCGAAAACGTAAACACAACAAAACAAAACACCGAAAATGACCCGCGCGAAGATAGGGAACACGCCACTAAAATCCGACAGAGAAACTAAACTAAACACTAATATAACTATCTTTTATTACAAATCACACCTATACAACACTAAAACACTATATCGATCAGCAAAAACACCTGGAAGAAAAGTATGAGATTATTAAAGCTAACTTTTGACAACTGAAATGGCTATACTCCCTGTTGGTTTCCGAGATGGAGCAAATCCCACGACTTCGCCAGAGTGGAACGGTGGCTACGACCGATAAAATACTGACTAAGGTAACGCTCATACCGAAAGCAAAAAAGAAAAAGATGTTTATGACCTTTTGGGATGTTAAAAAGGCATACGATTGAGTATGGAGGGGCGGGGCGGGGGGAGTATATGTCGAAAGCTTGAGGCTCTGGTCTTGTGGGCGAGTTTGTTAGAATTCTGAAAGCATTGTATAAAGATGTACAGAGTGAACTTAGCCTGGGTAACATAACAACAAAACGTGTCGCTATGGGGATAGACCTAAAACAGGGGTGTATCCTTTCACCAATTCTTTTTGCATTGTACATCAAAGGTTTAGGAGATGAGCTCCTGCTTAGCGACAAGGGGTAGCAGTTGAGGATTTGAAAATCCCAGGGCTATTTTTTGCAGACGATATGGTGCTAGTGTCAGAAAGCGAAGAGGGGCTAGTGAAAATGTTGAGAATTGTTGGGAAATATGGGAGCAAATGGAGACTCGAACTAAATGAAAGCAAGAGCAAAGTTATACCTGTAGGTCGCAACATGGACCACACGTGAAGGTGGAGAGAAGGGGAGTTCTGTATTCCGGAAGGTAGCAGCAAACTTCTTAGTGTAGGAGAGACAGTATTTGGGGGTAAATATAAACATCATAGGAAGATGCATCTACCGAAACCACACAAATAAATTGATTCTGAAGGGGAGGCGAATCCTTAACCAAATGAAACGTATAGGGAGAAAGAGTTTCAATAAGGCTTTCGTGGGAAAAACTATTTGGGAAATGGTGGGTCTGACAAGTATAACATATGGTACGAAAGTGGTACCGCTAAACCAGACGGTAGTAAAAAGCTTGGAAACCCTGCAGAACGATGCAGGCCGATGGATAACGGGGTCGAGTAATGCCGCAGCACTAGAAGCAATCAGGGGTGAGCTTGGGTGGATGAGGATCAAGGACAGGATAGACTTATTGAAACTCGGTTATCTTAATTATTTGGTAAATCTCCCCGACAGACGATGGTGTAAAGTAATGTTCCAGATAATTTTCAACTCAAATATCAAGACTGGGTGGATGGTCCAAGTGAGGGAGCTAGTAGAGAACTACTCATTGGAGATCTCGGACCTAGACCTAGGGGCAAACCAGGGTAAAAAAAATCGCAAGAGAAAGGGTCATGGAGGATGGTAACCTTAATTGGCGAGAGGGGGTAAAATCAAAGAGGTCTTTGGGTAGCCTGCGTGATAAAGAGAAGCCTGGTTTTGAAGAATACCTTGATGGCACCTTTGGGGGTCACTGTTGTTCAAGCTGGGGTCGCGGTCCCTGGAGCTGAGGGGAAAACAGTGAAACGGAGTGCCCGATGTGTACTTTGGACGTGGTGGAGGCCCCGGAACACTTTCTTCTAGAATGCCCAAAATACCAGTCTAAAAGAATAAGATTCACTGGGGGTATAATGGGGAAGTGGGATGGGAGAATGAAGGACATGTGGTTAATGAGAGACTCACAGGAGAGGGTTGATATGCTAATTGGAGAGATTGGGAAGAATGGGGAAAGGATGTCATCAAGCAGTTCGTCTCCGAGTGTTGGGAGGAGAGAAGAAGGGTAGGAATATGGAGGCAGTTGGTAGAACAGGGGTAACCAAGGCCTTCTCATACGAGAACCGCGACAAATCAGCGGCCGGCCAAAGTGTTATTATTATATTATTACCCATGGATACGCTGATGAAATTCAAATCCACTCCATTGGCGAGTTTTGCAACACGTACGTATTTGTTATTAACTGGTAGAGTGCTAAATTATTTTTGGTTATCCAAATTTGTCCAGGTCACTTTGCCTTGTTACAATTTATGGGAGAGTGCCCAATGGCACTCTCCCATAAATTGTAACAAGTCTAAAACTCGCAGACTAAATAATTTTAATTCAAAAATAATATGAAGCATATCCACAGAATATGAAGCCTTTAAGTTGTGGCACCTGCACTTCAGAGTAAAGCCCAAATATGGGCTTCCAGCACTCTACCAGTTAAGGGACAGGCGAGAATCTCTTACAGCCGTAAAGTAGAGTTGAATTTGTATTAATTTGATCCATGTGATATAGGTAAGCTCTGTCTTCTTGGGGAGATGATGATGATGGCAATATTGTAGGATATAAATAATTTGTTACAGACCCGAAAGTATAGATGGAAAGATACCAAGAGCAGAAAATATTTTTTTCTTTTTTATATTATTTTTTTTCAGATACAAGATAATCATATCAATACAAAATTTAAAAAATAAAAACATTTCTTTACAATGATACTGAGTTACTGAAATAGTGGCAACAATGCACAAGAAAAACATATTTTCAATGTTTTTTCCATCAACAAAAAGGTTCTGCTGACAATATGTTTTTCATGAGAACCTCTGACAGCCAATCCCGCCAACATTTCCTAATCTAGGGGCGAGTCTTCTCACATTTCGATGAGTGATGGACGAGGGCAGTTTCCATCCATACAATACCTCGCTAATGCAGAGACTGACGAACACTAACGTAGAGTAGTTTGCATCCATACAATTCCTCGCTAATACAGAGATAGGCAAACACACACATTGAGCAGTTTCCACCCATACAGTACCTCGCTAATACAAAGATAGGCGAACACTCACATTGAGCAGTTCCATCCATACAACTCCTCGCTAATACAGAGATAGGCGAACACAGATATTGAGCAGTTTCCATCCATACAATACCTCGCTAATACAGAGACAGGCGAAAACTCACATTGAGCAGTTCGATCCATACAATTCCTCGCTAACACAGAGATAGGCGAACACAGATATTGAGCAGTTTCCATCTATACAGTACCTCGCTAATACAGAGATAGGCGAAAACTCACATTGAGCAGTTTCCATCCATACAATTCATCGCTAATACGGAGATAGGCGAACACTCACATTGAGAAGTTTCCATCCATACAAAACCTCGCTAATACAGAGATTGGCGAACACTCACATTGAGCAGTTTCCATGCACGCAATACGTCACTAACCCAGTGATTGACGAACACTCACATAAAATAGTTTCCATCCATACAATATATCGCCAATTCTGTAACCACAGACATATCCTAAAAAGGGATTCCGTAAGTGGGATTTGTACCCGACTCCGTGAAATTGGATTCTGTGATTTGACATGAACACTAGAGGGTATTCCCCTTCCCAATTCAAGAATTTATTTTAGTTCAAAATGTAAGTTCAAGGGGTGTTAATATTAAGTTATATAGAGTTCATTCTGTTCAAAAGTTTGTTGAGTTCATGGAGCGTTAATATTAAGTCAATATTCGTTATATAAGTGTCGTTTCTTAGTTTGACACTAAGAATGAGGTTACGGAAAAGCATGTAACAAGTATGTCTGATGGCATGAACGGTGTTGATTTTGTGTCGCTTACGTACATAACTATTTGGGTACTCGAGAACTTAAAGGACGCTTATGAGCTACGAAATTAATTCTAAACTTGCGGCATTATATACTACTCAAAGTTGCTAAGCACCACATATTTGACACATCATTGTGAAATTTGCTTGTGACATATTTGCGATATTTTTGGTGGATGTGATTGAGGAATGTATTGAGATGGTCGCTAGTGTTTACATTAGCTCTCTTGACAGGCAGACTTTTCGTGACAGTCATGGAAAGCATGTACCCCTTGACTTTCATGATGTTTTCGTGTACTGTCTATATGTACATGACATGTGTAGGGTATTCAATCTTCATTTCAACACAAACCCTTGTGATTTAATGATTGAATATGGCAAATGCAAATGACATTTGTCTGAAGCAGAAATGTGGCGTGCTGTAGGGATGGTGGAGCAAGGGGCTACCCATCGTCAGGTTGGTGAAGCCCTTGGTGTGCACCATACGGTGATCACCAGAGCCTGGGCAAGATTTCAGCAGTATGGCACACCAGTAAGACGGCATGGTGGTGGCAGAGACAGGGCAACATCTGCAGCTGAAGGCCGGTTTTTGATCATCCAGGCCCATAGGAACCGCTTTGCCACAACAACCCAGCTTCACAGTGACCTTCAGAATGCATCCAGGGTAAATGTTTCGACGCAGACTATCCGGGCAAGGTTGCACGAATGTGGTCTCCTCCGATCGAGAAGACCATGCATTCATATTCCGCTGTCCCAGAACCACCGCCAGGCACGATGTGAATGGGCCATGGACCACGTTGGATGGACCAGAGAAGATTGGCGACCAGCCATTTTTGCAGATGAGTCAAATTCTGCCTAGACCACACAGATAGGCGTTCTAGGGTATGGAGAGGACCAGGAGAGCGATTCCATGCAGCCAACATTGCTGAGCATGGCCGCTATGTTGGAGGTTCAATAATGGTCCGTGGCCGCATCAGCTGGGATGGATGTACAGAGCTCTATGTCCTTGTCCGTGGTATATTGACTGCACAGCGGTATATTGATGAGATCCTGGATGCCAATGTCAGATTGTATGCAGGTGCAGTGGGTGATAGATTCATTCTGGTGGACGATAATGCCCGTCCTCGTGTTGCCCATGCTGTCAGGGAGTACTGACAGAGGGAGGGGATTGAGCGTATGGACTGACCAGCAAGACCCCCTGACCTCAATCTAATCAAACATGTCTGGAATGAGTTGCAGCTTGCAATTTCAAACCGCCCAGTTCAGCCAAGAAGTGTCCATGAGCTTGGTGCCATGCTGGTCCAAGAATGGAACAACATCCGACAAAGGACCACCAGGAACCTGACTGGGAGCACGAGAAGGTGTTGTCAAGCTATAATTAACAGTAATGGGTCACATACTCGATAGTGAAGCCACACAAGTTCGCTCCGTCAGCTTTCTGGCATTTTGAAAAATTTCCTCTTTTACCAATAATATCCATGTTCCATGGTTATCGTATTCAAAAGCTAAAAACTTATGTCAAACACAAATAAAATCTTAATTTCTGTACTTAAATCATTAAAGATATAATTAAATAAAAAATATATCCACTTTTCATTACAATATTTCAACTAAAACGTAAAACAGGTAGTTGGATATACTTGGTGCTTAGCAAACTTTGAGTAGTATATAACAATATAGAGTTCATTCTGTCAAACTTTGTTATATGGAGTTCATTCAAAAGTTTGGTGAGTTCAAAGGGCATTACAGTTAGCACCGCGTTATATTTTCATTAGGGTTATAGTTCAAAAATAGAGTTCAAAAGTTTATTGAGTTCACTATACAATGTTTGTTCTGTCCTCTTCGATCTTTGTTTGTGTTGGATCTTTGATTGTTCAAATCAGTTTAATAAGTTCATCTTCGTTCAATCCATTTCTCGTTGTGTTCTGTAACATCTTTCTGTACCTTTGTTGTTCTAAAGTCGCTGGTTATACTTTCGTTTATGTTTGTCTGTTCAGCTCAGGTTCTTGCAATAGTAGTTCGATTGTTTATTACTCTGATGGGTGTTATCAATCCCTTTTCATACCCATGAATGCTTATGCCAAATCACGGAATCCCATTTCACGGAGTCGGATAAGAATCCCACTTACGGAATCACTTTTAGGATATGTCTGCGGTTACAGACTCTCTTTTTCGTCGTATATGCCTATGTTCCAATAAGACTAAAATCCTCCTCCTCTGAATGGAAGAGAGCGCGCTTAGTATATTCTGTGTTTAGTGGAAAATTTTACCGTCTAGCGTCACAACGCGAAATATTTGAAATGACGGCGCCCGTTTCGTAACTGCTTCACCAACGGAGTGACGAACAAGCCGCTTCATTTTTCACTCGTGCAGCAGACGGTATTCCGGGTGAAGTGTTGTTTAAATTGCAAACCGATTTACGATTTGAACTAAGATGGAATGAGTTTATCTGGTTTATTGATTATTTATCCAGTGCCGTCGTGGATACACGAGAAGTTTATTTATTAAACCTGTGATCGTTAAAAGTTGCCTTGAACAAGGCAACTTTTAACGATCACAAGTTTAGTAAATAAGCCTCTCTTGTTTCACGATGTAGGTTTTGGGCTATGGGCAGTGTCTATTGAAACATATACGTTATTGTGATGAGTTGATGGTAACATGGTCTGAGGTTGGCGGCTCGGAGCGTATGTTCAACCTCGGCGCTTCGCGTCTCGGTTGAACATAAGCTCCGAGCCGCAAATCTCAGACCATGTTACTGTCAATTCATCACAATAATTTATAATGTGCTACCTGTAATGTGTACACATCGAGACAGGGTCAGACAGAAGTGTAAAGTAGTGCTACAAGTCAATTATAGTGCTAGAAAGCTGTAGTGCTGATAGAAGACTATAGTATGGGGTGACTACAGTTGTGCTGGATCGTTGGATCACACGACAGAAGGTGGTGACTGTGGACAAGTCAGCAGTTGTGGTTGAAGACATACAAAGGTCTTGTGGTGGCCTAGAAGACCGGCCCACACAGGTACTAGAGACATAACTATCTTCAAATAGATATGCTCAAATAAGTATCATGCAAAATGTATCCTCAAAAGATATCCTCAAATGATATATTACCATGTCATAGGTATCCTCAAATACCCGTATGTGCCTATGTGCTAGTGCACAATGTGTCACATTGTGCACCAGCACACACGCACATATCAGCACATCCAAGATGTGCCCATATGCTGCATGCAATGGATATACAGTGTAACACAATGTGTATTAAAACATAAGCACATATCGGTACGATCAACATACAGTTGCTTGTATGTAAGGAACACTACCTTCAACTAGGTCTTGGCATTGTATAGACGGATACAGGCTTAGATGAATGCGGTGGTCTGATTGCGTCAATTGAAGATTTGGTCAAAACAGAATCGGGGGTAGATATAAAGCCTGTAGTAGTTTTACAAGTTAGTAATGGTTAGACATTCTAGCACAGGGCAGAAAGGTGGTAATGAATAGTAATGACACAAGGCAGTAATGGAACGAGACTACAAGGCTGGTAGAACACTAGAGAAGTATTGGGTGAATACAATGCAGGCTGATTATAGGACAGATGGTGATGACTATGGACAAGTGGTGGCCCCTTTCCTTTAAGAAGGCTCCTAGGCTCCTAGTAACTATGTGCTACCATAGAAACTAAGATGTCGGTCCCAATATACAAAATGGACAACGGAAACACGTGTCACCCTAACTACACGCGCTGTGCATGCGCAGACACCACGTATCACAATGGTAGTTACGTCCCGACATGGCCGCTCACGCGAGCTACCAACACAACCAAACACGGCGTCACTGGGCCACGTGACTAGGACGTCACATCCGCCTCCCCAATTCCCTCCCCCAGATGATCCCCGAAAACTACACCACATACCTCTTACATAGCTATGAAATAAATTTCACACATTTTCATTTTTATGATGGCTGTATTAAATATATTTGTTAGACTTTCAAATTTCAACCTTTATCCAAAATAACGTACCTTTTTTGTAAGGCATTTCCTTTAGTGGTCTTTTAATTTTGGTCATAAACTGACATTACCAGGTGCGTGAGTGTGACTGAGTCAGTGAGGATTGCTTCGTTACTTGTCAAGTTACACTCACATACTTGTTTTGGTAAAGTTGTAGTTTGTTTTTATTTTATTTTAATTCAATACCATTTTTCTTTTAGGTTCTGTCGCCTTTATCGCCACGATGTAGCATTGGTTGCTGATGTGGCGTTTGGCACCAATAAATGATAATAGTGATCCACGTATCAATGTATCTATGAGAGAATGTATGTGTATGTGTGTATATGTATGTATGCAATTATTGTATAGCCATTGAGCACCGTGTGTGGATTCTAGGCTTTAAAATTATTATTATATCGTTATTAATAACGTCAGCTTTACGTTTTTTGCTGTACGTTGTCTTTCTGCCAGCATGTTGAACGCTCACTTTCGCACTTTTGGAAATATATTCTCCAATGCAAACCATATTTAAAAATGCAATAAGTTTTCAGCTGACGAAAAATTCTCCTGTGAGTTGCCGAGACCATGATGGTGGGACGTTAACGTCAAAAAAATTAAACATTGTCCGAGTTCCACGATTTTGGTATAGGATTATCAAAAAAAATATGTGTTTGTTTCAAGTCCTTTTCGATGTTCTTACGTCGTTTTATGTTTTTACACACACACCCCATCAGGTTCTGTGAACACCACTAAACTATAAGCTACAACATATGCCCCGAAAATACTTTACATTCTCCAAGAGCACAACTCGAGTGATGTCTCATCTCATTTGTACCACATTGTCGGACAACTTTTATCGCTACGTCGAAATTCCCACCGACAGTAGGAAAAACTTCAAAACTGAACGAAGTTGAAATTAAGGAACCTTTTAGTATTCGTGATCTTAAATACTAAGTTGAAATATTTTAGAAAAGCCGACATCAGATACCGGAGATATGACGTAAACAACGTATACTTTCCATTTTGTGAGCACCCCTACCCCAAGAAATGCAGCAAATAACGTTATAAACTTTTACATACATCAAAACGAATATTTAAAGTGATGTCTTGTGACACTCTTCATCGGAAAATATCAGACATATGTTTTCTTGTTTGTTTGTTTTTCTCGATTTCCGCCATTTTGAAGTTTTTTTTATGCCACTTTCAGTTTTTCTTGCATATTTTAACCAAAGAGACCAAATTTATTCCAAGCATAACTTCATACTTACTTAAGCTACAGGTTTACACCTACACATCCTATCTCTTACCCAACAAATGATTTTAATTTGAAGATGACGTCATAGTTTTGACGTTTTGAAGAAAAAGGTTTTTTTTTTTTTAACAATTTCGATTTCTCATATATATAAAAAAAACTCTTTGGTTCTAAAATTTTGGACATGTAATCTTCCATGAAAGTCAGGAATAAAAATGCAGTTTCACCCGATGGGAAAAAGTTCACCGGTGGAGAAATATTGACGTCAACGTCGCAAAAATTAAAGTTTATCCAATTTGGAAAAAAGCACTATAAAAACAGAGGCATCAAATTACGTATATAGACACAACGACAACCGCAGGAGTGAAGCGGCGTTGTTTCATCTTGCTATCTGAGAAACTACCTAACTAACAGCCATACTCCCCGAAAAGAAACCAAAAAAAAAAAAAACAAAAGATGGTTCAGTTCACTTTCGCTGGATAAAGTTGAAATTAAGAGACATTTTAGTTCAAGAGACATTTCAGTACGTATAATCCTAAATACAAAGTTAACAAAAATTTCAAAATGCGACTTAACCCTTTACCTAATACGAAAAGCAGACGACACTTGCTAAAATTATTGAATAACTATTATTTTCATTTTTTGTCTCAAAAACATAGGTTATGACCCCTCATTGAAACGAGCTCGACGAGCTCGTTCCAATGAGGGGTCATAACCTATGTTTTAGAGACAAAAAATGAAAAAATAAAGAAAATTAATCCGCGATTTTTGAGAACAGCGCTGGCCGGCTTGGGCTGTTACGTTAAGTAGAGGGTTAACAGCGAATATATGGTGTAAATACAGTCGAGCGTATTATTTCATGTTATCGGCCATTTTGGGCAATTTTCATTAAGAAGTCTAATTTTAGTAGCGACAGACCTCCATAGTCATCACTAGTGTCGGGGGGGGGGGGGGGAGGGGGGGATTTTGAGTGTTTTCAGAAAGTGTAGGTTGACCTATCAATACGTCTGAGCTGAAAGTCGTGAGAAGGCTTTTGGTACGGGCCCTCGACGCTGGTGACTGATGGTATGAGTACGTGGTTGCATTACTGGCCAGGTTCCATTCATATAAAACCTCACTTATTCCAGTTTGTTGGTTTTCCACGGGTCTTTCATGCATCGTGTGGTCATGATTATCTGTGGAGAAAAATTGCATCATACACACAAATACAGGTAATAAATTCCCCAAATTGTAAAGAAATAATAAAGTGGATATTGTCAAGAAAATGAAGGGCCCGTAAGACCCGTTCTACATATTTCCCCGCGGCTCGTCGTCGCTCTCGATGGCCCTAATAGTCATAAGCGGTATTAAGCTTTGAACCTTGACATACTAATAACTATCATGTAAACTACTCAAAGTTTGCTAAGCACCAAATATTTGACACATCATTGTGAAATTTGCTTGTGACATATTTGCGATATTTTTGGTGGATATGATTGAGGAATGTATTGAGTTGGTCCCCAGTGTTTACATTAGCTCTCTTGACAGGCAGTTTTCGTGACAGTCATGGAAATCATGTACCCCTTGATTTTCATTATGTTTTCGTGTACTGTCCACATGTACATGGCATGTGTAGGGTATTCAATCTTCATTTCAACACAAACCCTTGTGATTTAATGATTAAATACGGCAAATGCAAATGTAAGAAGACATTTATCTGAAGCAGAACTGTGGCGGGCTGTAGGGACGGTGGCGCAAGGGGCTACCCATCGTCAGGATGGTGAAGCCCTTGGTGTGCACCATACGGTGATCACCAGAACCTGGGCAAGATTAGAGTATGGCACACCAGTAAGAAGGCATGGTGGTGGCAGAGACAGGGCAACATCTGCAGCTGAAGACCGGTTTTTGATCATTCGGGTCCGTAGGAACCGCTTTACCACAGCAACCCAGCTTCGCAGTGACCTTCAGAATGCATCCAGGGTAAATGTTTCGACGCAGCCTATCCGGGCAAGGTTGCACGAAGTTGGTCTCCGATCGAGAAGACCATGTATTCTCAATCTGCTGTTCCAGAACCACCGCCAGGCACGATATGAATGGGCCATGGCGACCTGTCCTTTTTTCAAATGAGTCAAGGTACTGCCTTGACCACACAAATAGTCGTTCTAGGGTTTGGAGAAGACCAGGGGAGTGATTCTATGCAGCCAACATTGCTGAGCATGACCGCTAAGGTGGAGGGTCAATCATGGTCTGGGGCGGCATCAACAGGGACTGCACAGCGGTATATTGATGAGATCCTGGATATCCACGTCAGATTGTATGCATGTGCAGTGGGTGACAAATTCATTCTGATGGACGATAATGCCCGTCCTCGTGTTGTCTATGCTGTCCGGGAGTATCGACAGAGGGAGGGGATTGAGCGTATGGATTGGCCAGCAAGATCTACTGACCTTAATCCGATCGAACATGTCTGGAATGAGTTGCAGCTTGCAATTTCAGCCCGTCCAGTCCAGCCAAGATGTGTCCAGGAGCTTGGTGCCATGCTGGTTCAAGAATGGAACAACATCCCACAAAGGACCACCAGGAACCTGACTGGGAGCGTGAGAGGGCGTTGTCAAGCTATAATTAACAGTAATGGGTCTCATACTCGATACTGAACCCATACCAGTTCGCTCCGTCAACTTTTTGGCAAATTGAAAAATTTCCTCTTTTACCAATCATATCCATTTTCCATAGTTATCGTATTCAAAAGCTAAAAAATAATGTCGAACACAAATAAAATCTTAATTTCTGTACTTAAATCATTAAAGATATAATTAAATAAAAAATATATACACTTTTCATTACAATATTTCAACTAAAACGTAAAATAGGTAGTTGGATATACTTGGTGCTAAGCAAACTTTGAGTAGTATATGTACGTGATAAGTATTACGCACGAACGTGGTAGTTTATCATTTACGCACGTAATAGTTACTGGGTACGAACGTGATAACACGTACGTACGTGATAATAACACGTACATACGTGATACTAACACTTACGTTCGTGGTTCGTGTTAATTTTTTTTTCACTTGTGGCAACAATAAGCTTCCATACTCGGCCGAGTGTCGGAAAACATTAAAATATAATTTCAATGTATAAAGTAGAAATTAAGTGACATTTTGTCTTCATGATCTCAACACCTTCTTGAAGTGACAAAAATTGGCATTGGTCCTGCTTCGTTAGATGGTATTTGGAGATTCGCTCGCGATCTTAAATAGATCTTAACCATTTACCCAACGTAACGGCTAAAACCGGCCAGCGCTATTCTCAAAAATCGCCAATTAATTTTCATTATTATTTCATTTTTTGTCTCAAAAACATAGGTTATGACCCCTCGTTGGAACGAGCTCGTAGAGCTCGTTCCAATGAGGGGCCATAACCTATATTCTTGAGACAAAAAATGAAAAAAATTAGTTATTCAAGAATTTTTTTTGGCAAGTGTCGTCTGCTTTTCATGTTAGGTAAAGGGTTAAGATTTTTATTGCAACTACCTACATTTTATTCTACCATACTTACCTCACGATACAACCAGTTTTGTTGATAATGTTCAACCTTAGTACACTTCTGTATGACCAAATGCCATGGAGGACGTCTGGTCCTCTGCACGTAAAGGCAGTACTGTTTATTACGTATTTCTCCAGTTCTCTCCAACTGCCAAAACTATAAAAAGAATAAAATGCAGAAAAATATACTTCCATTGCGTTTATTGTGAAACAAAAACTTGCTTCAGCTTGCTATCTTCAATCAGATGAGTGCTTAACTGTTCGGGTTTTTATTGTTCGTTCCAGCTCTCAAATACTGGACTACACCCAAATGTCTATTTTCAGATCCAATGGGCAAATGTGAACCACATTTGTCAAGTAGTATATAACTGGGTCATAAGTATTTCATTTATGCATGATTTTTTTTTTTTGGGGGGGGGGAGGGGGGTAGAGAGAATCACTGCAGTTGAAAACAAAACAAAAATTTCGTTCGGTTGTTGTTTTTTAATACTTCACAGAACAGAGCTTGCCAGGAAGCTTTCCTCGGACCAGCAGAAATGAATGGCCAAAAAAGTTGCCTTTGGTTGTGTCATAGCAAATCAAAATATTGCTCTTGCTGCTGATCACTTACTGATACACTCATCTCTTTTGACAATTTCAGCCAGGTGAGCATTTTAGTCTCACTTGAGCCTCTGGTTTATTATTCGTTCCAGTTTGTTTTCAAGTTCAAAATAAAGGGTATAGAAAAATTGTAAAATGGACATCGCTGGCATCGGGTGTTTAAATTTGAATAGAAAGCATAAAGGTGGACTGCTTCAAATGACCATAAATATGTGTGCGAAATTTGATAAGTGTATCCGCAGTAAATACGAAGATATAGAAATCACAGTAGTTGTGTTTTCAGTTAAAATTGTCAAAAAGGTGAAGTGGCATAAAAAGGTCAAAACTTGCGATAAACCGAACAACAGTGGATAAATGCCCAGGTCAGTACCACAATATTAGATATGGTCTATGTTGGAGGCGATGTTTTCGAAATTTTAAAAAGTGAGTCTTTTTACGGGAGTTTATATAAACCCTTTTTCTGCCACGCCCACTTTAGCCATATATGGAATACCTCTATGTAGGCTTAATAAAATTTATTAAGGGCTGATGAACCAAGCTCTCTGTCTGCCAGTCTAATTCAGTAAGGAATTCAACACTGTTTGTTTACTGATATTTCGTGGAGTTTGCGCGACGACTATCGTTGATTTAATGTCTTGTTCCTTCACTCACAGAGATACATAAATACTTTTTTCGTTCTCCAGTTATAGATATCTCAAACATTAAATATTTAATTCGTTTCTCATACATCCAGGTATTAACATAATTACTGGAACTATACGGGGCGTAATCATAAAACTACGACTGTGATGAGTCTTTTTCATAATGACGTCCTAAAAAAGAATATAATGTATCCAATTATCCAGCAATCCGTGGTGCGGAAAGTATAATATAAAGAATATTATATATCCAATTATCCAGCAATCTGTGGTACGGAAAGAAAAATATAAAGAATATAATGTATCCAATTATCCAGCAATCCGTGGTTCGGAAAGTATAATATAAAGAATAAAATGTATCCAATTATCCAGCAATCCGTGGTTCGGAAAGTATAATATAAAGAATAAAATGTATCCAATTATCTAGCAATCCGTGGTACGGAAAGTATAATATAAAGAATATAATGTACCCAATTATCCAGCAATCCGTGGTTCGGAAAGTATAATATAAAGAATAAAATGTATCCAATTATCTAGCAATCCGTGGTACGGAAAGTATAATATAAAGAATATAATGTACCCAATTATCCAGCAATCCGTGGTTCGGAAAGTATAATATAAAGAATAAAATGTATCCAATTATTCAGCAATCCGTGGTACAGAAAAAGTATAAAATTAAGAATATAATGTATCCAATTATTCAGCAATTCATGGTACATAAAAAGTAAAATATAAAGAATATAATGTATCCAATTATCCAGCAATCCGTGGTACAGAAAAAGTATGAAATTAAGAATATAATGTATCCAATTATTCAGCAATTCATGGTACATAAAAAGTAAAATATAAAGAATATAATGTATCCAATTATCCAGCAATCCGTGGTACAGAAAAAGTATGAAATTAAGAATATAATGTATCCAATTATTCAGCAATTCATGGTACATAAAAAGTAAAATATAAAGAATATAATGTATCCAATTATCCAGCAATCCGTGGTGCAGAAAATGTAAAACATAAAGAATATAATGTATCCAATTACTCAGCAATCCGCGGTACGGAATGTATAATATAAAGAATATGATGTATCCAATTATCCAGCAATCCGTGGTACATAAAATGTATAATATAAATAATATAATGTATCCAAGTATCCAGCAATCCGTGGTACAAAAAATGTATAATATAAAGAATATAATGTATCCAATTATCCAGCAATCCATGGTACGGGAAGTATAATATAAAGAATATAATGTATCCAATTATCCAGCAATCCGTGTTACGGAAAGTATAATATAAAGAATATAATGTATCCAATTATCCAGCAATCTTTGGTACACAAAAAGTATAATATTAAGAATATAATGTATCCAATTACCCGGAAATCCGTGGTATGGAAAGTATAATATAAAGAATATAATGTATCCAATTATCCAGCAATTCATGGTACAGGAAGTATAATATAAAGAATATAATGTATCCAATTATCCAGCAATCTTTGGTACACAAAAAGTATAATATTAAGAATATAATGTATCCAATTACACGGAAATCCGTGGTATGGAAAGTATAATATAAAGAATATAATGTAACCAATTATCCAGCAATCCGTGGTACATAAAAAGTATAAAATTAAGAATATAATGTATCCAATTATTCAGCAATCCGTGTTACGGAAAGTATAATATAAAGAATATAATGTATCCAATTATCCAGCAATCCGTGGTACAGAAGGCATAATATAAAGAATATAATGCATCCAATTATCCAGCAATCCGTGGTACGGAAAAGTATAATATAAAGAATATAATGTATCCACTTATACAGCAATCCGTGGTACAAAAAGTATAATATAAAGAATATAATGTATCCAATTATCCAGCAATCCGTGTTATGGAAAGTATAATATAAAGAATATAATGTATCAAATTACCCAGCAATCCGTGATACATGTAAAGTATAAAATTAAGAATATAATGTATCCAATTATCCAGCAATTCATGGTACATAAAAAGTATAATATAAAGAATATAATGTACCTAATTATCCAGCAATTCATGGTACATAAAAATTATATTATAAAGAATATAATGTATCCAATTATCCAGCAATCCGTGGTACGAAAAAAGTATAATATAAAGAATATAATGTATCCAATTATCCAGCAATCCGTGGTACATAAAAAGTATAATATAAAGAATATAATGTACCCAATTATCCAGCAATCCGTGGTACATAAAAAGTATAATATTAAGAATATAATGTATCCAATTATCCAGCAATCCATGGTACGGAAAAAGTATAATATAAAGAATATAATGTACCCAATTATCCAGCAATCCGTGGTACATAAAAATTATATTATAAAGAATATAATGTATCCAATTATCCAGCAATCCATGGTACGGAAAAAGTATAATATAAAGAATATAATGTACCCAATTATCCAGCAATCCGTGGTACATAAAAAAGTATAAAATTAAGAATATAATGTATTCAATTATCCAGCAATTCATGGTACATAAAAAGTATAATATAAAGAATATAATGTACCCAATTATCCAGCAATCCGTGGTACATAAAAAGTATAATATAAAGAATATAATGTACCCAATTATCCAGCAATCCGTGGTACGGAAAAGTATAATATAAAGAATATAATGTACCCAATTATCCAGCAATCCGTGGTACATAAAAAAGTATAAAATTAAGAATATAATGTATTCAATTATCCAGCAATTCATGGTACATAAAAAGTATAATATAAAGAATATAATGTACCCAATTATCCAGCAATCCGTGGTACATAAAAAGTATAATATAAAGAATATAATGTACCCAATTATCCAGCAATCCGTGGTACGGAAAAGTATAATATAAAGAATATAATGTACCCAATTATCCAGCAATCCGTGGTACATAAAAAAGTATAAAATTAAGAATATAATGTATTCAATTATCCAGCAATTCATGGTACATAAAAAGTATAATATAAAGAATATAATGTACCCAATTATCCAGCAATCCGTGGTACATAAAAAGTATAAAATTAAGAATATAATGTATCCAATTATCCAGCAATCCGTGGTACGGAAAAGTATAATATAAAGAATATAATGTATCCACTTATACAGCAATCCGTGGTACAAAAAAGTATAATATAAAGAATATAATGTACCCAATTATCCAGCAATCCGTGGTACAAAAAGTATAATATAAAGACTATAATGGATCCAATTATCCAGCAATCTGTGGTACATGTAAAGTATAAAATTAAGAATATAATGTATCCAATTATCCAGCAATTCATGGTACATAAAAAGTATAATATAAAGAATATAATGTACCCAATTATTCAGCAATTCATGGTACATAAAAAGTATAATATAAAGAATATCCAATTATCCAGCAATCCGTGGTACGGAAAAAGTATAATATAAATAATATAATGTACCCAATTAGCCAGCAATCCGTGGTACGAAATGTATAATATAAAGAATATAATATATCCAATTATCCAGCAATCCGTGGTACGGAAAGTATAATATAAAGAATATAATGTACCCAATTATCCAGCAATCTGTGGTACATAAAAAAGTATAAAATTAAGAATATAATGTATCCAATTATCCAGCAATCCGTGGTACGAAATGTATAATATAAAGAATATAATGTACCCAATTATCCAGCAATCCGTGGTATGGAAAAAGTATAATATAAAGAATATAATGTATCCAATTATCCAGCAATCCGTGGTACGAAATGTATAATATAAAGAATATAATATATCCAATTATCCAGCAATCCGTGGTATGGAAAATATAACATAAAGAATATAATGTATCCAATTATCCAGCAATCCGTGGTACATAAAAAGTATAATATAAGGAATATAATGTATCCAATTATCCAGCAATCCGTGGTACATGTAAAGTATAAAACAAAGAATATAACATACCTGATTATTCAGCAATCCGTGACATGAGAAAAGTACAACAGAACTTTCACTATTTCGATCAAGGCACAGCTTCCTCCCAGAAACTGGTTGCAGCTGAAATGAAAGAAGGCATGTTTCCAAAGACAAAGCTTTCTGAGCCCTTGATGTAATGAAGGGATAAATGATTACATAGATATAAATACTTGGTTCAATGGGTTAACAAAAGAATGCATGTTGACAAATATAGTGCTGGTCTAATGAAACACTGCCCGGCTGCCCATGTCAGGGCGAGGTGGGGCTGTGTAATATGGCCTACTGCCCGGATGCCCATGTCGGGTCGAGGTGGCACTGTGTAATACGGCCTACTGCCCGGATGCCAATGTCGGGTCGAGGTAGCGCTGTGTAATACGGCCTACTGCCCGGATGCCCATGTCGGGTCGAGGTGGCGCTGTGTAATAATACTGCCTACTGCACGTCGATGGTGCAGTTGCTTTAAACCAATGTTAAACTCGTTTGTGTGGAGTTAATACATTGGGAAGTCTGACAATTGCCCGCCACTGCGCTGTGATACTCTGGATTCCTCCGTAAAACTGCTCGAAACGATGTGCCCCTGATTGTCGAATGTAAACTCCAATAAATAAATAAATAAATAAATAAATAAATAAATAAATAAATAAATAAATAAATAAATAAATAAATAAAACACGGCCTTTTCGTAGAGGTGGAACTGATTATGAGTAATGAATGCAGCACGTTTACACAGACACACCTATCTGTGTTCACGGCATGTTTGCATCGATATATCTGCGTGTGCCCTTTGTGTGATGGTTGAAGTCCGGGGATGGATCTAAGACTTTCCCGAAGCGGGGCTATGATCTCCTACAGGGGGGTGGGGGCGCTAGAGAGTCCCCGGCCCGACCGGACCGACCGTAACCCCCACCGCTCACCACCAACCCCTACATCCTTAAAAGTATAATGTACCCGCCCGCCCCCACTCACCCCCACTCCGGCAAAAACGCTGATAGTTACATAGATAGTGCTGGTTCCAAGTCGAGTCCACCCTCATGACCCAAATCTTTTGTATTCATGCAATCATATTAAACTCATGAATAATAGATAGGATTTAACACAAAAGAGGAGAAACACAAAAAAGAAAGCTTGTAATTTCATTGAATTATTCCCATAAGATATATTTATACATACGTTGTTTCGGCAATCTTTAACAAAGTTATCCTTGGGTACTCATCAGCAAATTACATCAGGACATATTCATATAAATATATATCCACATTTTACACAATATGTACACTATTATGTCACAAGCAAACTATGTACCTCATGATATGTAGAGGTTTGTATATCTTGCAAGGAAAAGATTTCATACATTGGGGTAACCCTTAATCCTTTGAACCCTGGTGGTATCTTCCAAGTCAGTTCACTGGCAGCAATTGGAAGAGTCCATATTCATTATTTGGGGGTAGACCAATTAATATTTTCAACGTGCAGCCATGGGGCTGCACGTTGAGAATATTGATTGGTCTACCCCACACATTCACTCGGGAGTCATCTGACTCAATGAATGTATTGCGTATCATGTTCCTGGGACGCAAAAGCGGCCTCTCGGTTTCGAGGGTTTAAAGTAAACTTAGACCTTTTTCACACTGAAACGCGTATATATCTTGCAAGGAAAGGTGTTCATGCATTATGGTAACTCTCACAGTATACGGTGTACACAGTATTATTACCCTTTTAAAATTATACAAGCTTTCTGATTGGTCAGCAGCCGATGCATCCAGTACGGTACACTTAACTCCAACGGGTGTATGAAGTTCAACCGGGTGGATGAGATTATCACGACGTGACAGCTAAAAGGGGTGTACAGAAATCCAACGGTACATATCCGTGGATTTTCTTTTCACCGTCGCCCCAAACATTTTCGTCAGCAATAATAAACATTCGGACTCACAAACAAAGTAAAAACAATATTGTTTCAGGAGAATATTCCGAAAACTTGAAATAGAACATGTGTACAAACCCCTGATGCCCGATTTTACTGTCGAGAAGAGTGATTCTGTTGTGGTGCTTCTACACTGCAGATCCCCGTTCTGGTTTCGTGAAACGTGCAACTTATCTCGTTTTATGAATTGTTTCTTCAATGAGACTTATTAAGGCACTTGTAGAAGTTTGAATTTTGTGTTCCCGATTCCTCAGAATACACCACTGTATCGAATAAACCACTTATCTAGTCAACTTGTGTCCCACCATAATAACGACGCATCATTTCCCAATATCCTTGAATTGAAGTCTCCCAGATGTTTGAGTTCAGTCGACGGGAAATGCCTCCAAGCCGTTTTTGTTCATTGATAAAGAAAGATACGTTTCTTTCTTCTCTCAATATTACTTTTATCGAGGCTTTCGTCACTGGAATACCGTTTGGCGATTATATAAAAAAATAAAACTCCACACATTGAATGGACAGGCTAATAAATTCGTGACATGGTGTTTCAGCAGGGTGTACGGGATTGTACTATCCTTCAGAAACACCGTGTAACAAATAATATACACACTCTCTCTCTCTCTCTCTCTCTCTCTCTCTCTCTCTCTCCTTTTTCTCGCTGTTTAGCACTATCTTTCTATTTCTCACACTTCTTAGATTATTTACATACATAGACAATAGTGAACTGTCTGGATCGACGTACGTGGTTTATCCTTGAGTGTGATGCGGAAGATTTATTTTTTACGAGGCGAAGCCTCGTAAAAAATAATCCCCGCATCACACGAGAGGATAAACACGTACGTCGGTCCAGACAGTTCACTATTGTGTTTATTATATTTCCCGTTCATTTTTACCCACAGCAGGGATGAAATAGATAACTAACTCTCGGAAACTATGTGAAACTTGAATCGCCCCATGGCATGCGTAGAAATATATAAACCAACTGCTGTTAATTTGTGACGTAACGTTCCATTATTCAAGAATCGAACAACTGTGCATTGTAAATTTTCTAACTGGAAATCAACCGAATGTATCTGTATTGTAGTGAATTGGATTGTTTCTTGGAATATTTCATTCAGCATTCCTGGGACTAGTTGTTGATAGTAATGTTTATAATGGGATTGTTGATGGTAGCTTGGCCAAAAATGTTTCGTCAATCTTCACATGTCAATTAAAATAGTCCGTCAGCGCTGAGAGTTGAATAACATTTCGAGAGTGTAATATCACCGTCGAGTAGGATACGATATTTATTGTTCAGGGAAAAACAAGTGAAAATATAACAAATTTATGTAATCTTCAACATTGTTTGTGTATATTTGATATTTATTACTGTTTTTGCCGCAATGGTTTATATTTATGTTATTTGAAACGGAAAGGAGATATTGCTAAGTGTTAAGCACTTGTCCTCCGATCCGATTTGCTGAGAATTTGTAAATAAAATATGTTTAAACTAATAGTATACAAGGGAGTTAAGATCTTCTTTGTTTGTTATTAGAACGTTATGCGCGGCAAATGGTTTGGTTCATATTAGATATCCATGTACATTCCAGGGTGTATGGAATTTACCCTGGTTTGACAACTGATACACCCCGAGGTGCAGCCGAAGGGTGTATTAATTTTCAAACCAGTGTACATTTCAATACACCCTGGAATACACATGAATAGCGAATTAATTTTCTCACTAAGTTCGTTCACACTGGAGAAAAATTCAATTCTGGAGAACAGGAAAATAACCTATCATATTTTGTTTGACAGAGCTCTACGAGCTCTGTCAAACAAAATATAATGGGTTATATCTATAGTTATTTTCATGCTGAGATGTATCAAAGATAAATGAATAGATCAATAATATGCTCTTCGGAGTAATCAATGTGTATCTTGACATCGAAAAGGTATAAAAAGATGCTCAGACTTTTTATAATGTAAAAAACAACAAATACTGTCTAAATAGCATTTTCAAAGAGAAAAAAAGAATAATTGATAATTTCGCATTAAAATATAGTTCCATCATTGACTTAATTTTTGTAATAAATAACATAAAATTAAAGATATTATTTTTTTGATTATTGTTTTTCAATGAACAGCACTGTTACCTTTAATACAGATGAAATAAAAAAGTATTTCTATGTACAGCGCCTCCCGCGCCATCCTTCTGTGTTGGCACTCGCGTCGTATTGACGAACGCATTCACACATCGTGGCGTCCTGTGTATGTATGTGTACTCGTTTAGTATCTATTAGGTTATAATGATCTAAATGTGATACTCCAATGGTCCAATTAAACGATGCAGTTTGCAAACATATTTTGGTATTGAACGTACCTCTCCAAATTGCACACCCATTGTTGGAACGTAGGCATCCTTTGCGATATTCTCTAAATACCATCTGAAACTTTTACAATTATTTCGCTGACGAATCACTTTCCTTTCAGACACGTCGCCAAAATCAGTATACTGAAAACAAAATTGAGCCAAATGTTATAGCTTGTAAATATGATATCATTTAAAACATCGGCTAGTTTGGTGAATACATATCGTGGCCACAAGTTTGATATCATTTACAATATAAGGTAGTTTGCTGAATACACATCGGGATACAAGAATGATATCATTAATAATACTGGTTAATTCTAATTTTATTTTTTATTAGGGTTTAACGACACATTAACAGCCAGGGTCATATCATGTCGGTGACAGTTTTACGGGTACAGGAAGCCGGAGTACCCGGAGAGAACCACCGGGCAACGACGAGCAGCTGTCAGCTCTTCAACATTGTAACTCTGAACTCTGCATCGCGGCACAGGTAGGGTTAGATCGGTTGAAGACGTGCGCACTTTCGACGTGCAGTACGCCTTAGTACACGGTGTCATTGTGCCCCCATGTAGGCAATCGGGGCTAAGTGCCTTGCCCAAGGACACAACGCGGAAGCGCGAATCAGTCGCTGAAATGGTCACCCATCCAACAACTAACCAGGCTCGACGTTGCTTAACTTCGGTGATCTGACGAGAACCGGTTACCGCGACGCCACCGCGCCCCGGTTAATTCCAATAATACTGGTTAATTTGCTGAATACATATCATGGCTACAAAACAACTGTCGTAAAAACTTTGGTCTTTCCTACATTGATACGCATGTGTTGTGTGCACATTGTGCTTGTACAGAATCGTTCATCGCGATAAGACTCGTTTTTGGGTGCGTATTGCTACGAATCGCGCTTGCGCGACGAGTAGCTATACCTTCCCAAGAAGGAGTCGAGTCTCGATAACAGGTTGTATGCAAGCAAAATGTGCACATAACACATTTATCTACCCTGCAGTCAACCCCCCCCCCCCCAAAAAAAAAACCGGTAACTACTATTTCTCAAAAATAATTGTTAACGAACATAAAGCCACACTCAGTTGATTAAAACAACAGATCTCTATTTTCAATTCTCTAAATCCGACGGCACGGGAAGAAATTCGTTCAGCATGAATGAAAATGTTCATTGTAAAAAAAAAATAATCACATTCATTCCAAGTTTGCGTCTTCCGTCGAGCATTGATATTTCAAACCAAATTCAATTCATTTCATGAGGTTACCCAAGATACAGATGGCTGATTTGCGAAAAATACTAGGGAATTTTTTTTTTTTTTTTTTGTAGTCCGCAAGATTCGCTTTAAATACATGACGTCACTTCATTCATAATTTTTGGAAGCGATCAAATCACAATGATACGGAAGCGTTGAAGCGTCAGGTATTATTTCTATCTTGCGCGTGCAAGTTACTATTTTGCACGTGCAGGTTAGCTATCTCGCACGTGCAAGTTACTATCTTGCACGTGCAGGTTAGCTATCTTGCACGTGCAGGTCAGCTAACTTACACGTGCAAGATAGTAATAATACTCAACTGGCGTCTCAACGCTTCCGTACAATGAGACTGACGTTATGTTTCAGAATTATAACTTTCAATAATTGTGATTGACCTCCATCCTTTTTGTTTCGGTGTTTTGCATGGTGGATTGATTATTTCACGGATCTTGCAATTCCCTGCAACGTGGAATGTATGTTGAGGGAAACTTGATGCATCGTTCATTGCAGCATTATAAGTTTTTGAAGGAAATGACTTGTGGTTGCCAGTACCACTGAACGCGTCCGTCAGACGCGCGTGCATTCTTTTCTCTCGATGTCATGTGACTTTTATCGCCACTGCAATAGCGATACAAAATCTTTTATGGCCGATTTTTTATCCCTACTGATATTGTTGTTTGCGATTGCGTTTGTTCGTAAATGGTAGATAAATTCCCTTACGCTCCTTTCAATCCCACCTGACACGATGATCAAGGAAATTCACTCTCTATTTTTCGTTCGTTTTGTGTTTCGGGGTCCTGAGACAAGATAAGCTAAACTGAAAATGGAGGACTAAAATTTACACACGTGAGTATATCCTGTAGCTCGATGAAACTATTTTGATAAAACAAAATGTTAGACCACGAAAATTTGTCCAAGTGGAAAACCCTTGCTTTTGACAATTAGAACCATATGGTTTTAATAATATTTGGTATCTCAGGAAGGAAGTCTCACAAACGTCTCATGGGAGGAGAGATAGAGCAGAGGAATGGAGCAGTGTGCTGTGCTTAACGTTTGAGTCCCCATACATCCACAAACTGCACCTTTCATATTGCAGGGAAAAGGTTGTCCCAAGTTTATTTTTCTTTAACGCTTTACCTAACCTGAAAAGCTGTCGACACTTGCAAAAACATTCTTGAATAACTATTTTTTCATTTTTTTTTTTTTTTGTCTCAAAAACATAAGTTATGACCTCTCATTGGAACGAGCTCAATTAGCTCCTTCCAATGAGGGGTCATAACCTATGTTTTTGTGACAAAAAATGAAAAAAATAACGAAAATTAATTGGCGACTTTTGAGAAAAGCGCTGGCCAGTTTGGGTTACGTTGGGTAAAGGGTTAAGAACTTTACTGCTTGGCTGCATTTATTTTGACAGTTTTTTTTACATCATTACTGGCTGCCTTAATAAACACGTTTAAATCATCTGAAGCCGTGTACAGGTATTTGCGGTAGTTATTTTCATAAACATTAATCTCAGGATGTAAGGGTCAACGGTAACAAAAGTTTTATATCAATCGTGAATCGCGAACAATCGGCTGCTTGTTGACGTTTTATTATGATGGAAACAAAGTATGATTCCACCAATATCTTGGTATATGTGCCCCCGTGGGTGCCCTTGTAAGTTCTCTTGTGAGTGAGTGTGTGTGTGTGTGTTGTGCGTGAGAGCTTAGGGAAAGTCCACTATGTTTTAAATGCGTCAACCTAGACGTCACATAACATGTGATCATGCTTGCAAAATAATTTGGTAATCAAACAACTTGGAGGCATCAGCTTTCTCGGACGCCTGTATACCTGGCCATCTTCGTAGGTACGCGTCCCTCGGCCACTTTTTTTATATTGTCGACTGACACTTGACGCTGTGCGTGATAACTACAACGATTACTTCTCATAGTCCGGATTACAGGCTTCTACACTCAAAATGACTTCCAAGTATTTTTGGGTGTGTGGTTTGTCTTTAATCTTGCATGGCCTCAGAATGGTAAGCGGTTGATATCTAACTTCCTGTAATTATCATCTCGGGTAATCCAAATGTTTCGGTCGTTGAATTCGGATTTCGGATGCGTTGTACGCTCCTCGCATTCGTATATTATACCTTTAGTGTATTATCTAGAAGATTCCCCAGAAGATTACCTAGAATCTAGAGGAGTATCTAGAAGATTACCTAGAAGATTATCTAGAGGATTATCTAGAAAAGTATCTAGAAGATTGTCTAGAAGATTATCTAGAATCTAGAGGATTATCTAGAAGATTATCTAGAAGATTGTCTAGAAGATTATCTAGAATCTAGAAGATTAACTAGAAGATTATCTAGAATCGAGAAGATTCTCTAGAAGATTACCTAGAAGATTATCTAGAAGATTGTCTAGAATCTAGAAGATCATCTAGCAGATTGTCTAGAATCGAGAAGATTATCTAGAAGATTGTCTAGAATCTAGAAGATCATCTAGCAGATTGTCTAGAATCCAGATTATCTAGAAGATTGTCTAGAATCTAGAAGATTATCTAGAAGATTGTCTAGAATCCAGATTATCTAGAAGAATGTCTAGAATCTAGAAGATCATCTAGAAGATTGTCTAGAATCTAGAGGATTATCTAGAAATTTGTCTAGATTCTAGAAGATCTAGAAAATTGTCTAGAATCTAGAGGATTATCTAGAAGATTGTCTAGATTCTCGAAGATTATCTAGAAGATTGTCTAGAATCTAGATGATTATCTAGAAGAATGTCTAGAATCTAGAAGATTATCTAGAAGATTGTCTAGAATCTAGAGGATTATCTAGAAAATTGTCTAGAAGATTGTCTGGAATTGAGAAGATTATCTAGAAAATTGTCTACAATCAAGAAGATTATCTAGAAGATTGTCTAAAATCTAGAAGATCATCTAGCAGATTGTCTAGAATCTAGAAGATTATCTAGAAGATTGTCTAGAATCTAGAAGATCATCTAGCAGATTGTCTAGAATCTAGAGGATTATCTAGAAGATTGTCTAGAATCTAGAAGATTATCTAGAAGATTGTCTAGAATCCAGATTATCTAGAGGATTGTCTAGAAGATTATCTAGAATCTGGAAGATTGTCTAGAAGCTAGAAGATTATCTAGAAGATTATCTAGAATCCAGAAGATTATCTAGAAGATTATCTAGAATCTATTATCTAGAAGATTATCTCGAATCTAGAAGATTATCTAGAAGATTATCTGGAAGATTATCTAGTAGATTGAGATGTCGCTGGACTAGGTAATTATGTAATTGTATATGTGCGGATGAGCTTTCACTTCTGTTCACAGATACGTTCGTCAGTAATCACAATAATAACTGTCAAAGGTACAATATTTTTGTATTGGGGTTAAACGACACTTTCGACAGCCAGGGTCACCTCGGGTCGGACAGTTTTACGGGTGGAAAAAGCTGGAATTCCCGAGGAGAACCACCGAGCAGCGGCGAACAACTGTCAGACTCCCCAATGCACTACCTCATCACACGCAGTGTTAGCATTGGTTGAAGACAAGTGAACCATTGGCGTGCAGTACACCTCAGTACACAGTGGCACCGTGCGCCCACGTTGGCAATCGGGATTAAGTACTTTACTCAAGGACACAACTCTGTTACCCCGGTGGGAAACCAATCGTAGACCTTTCGGTTTGAAGCCCAATTCCGTAACTACTGAGCCACCGCGATCTCCCTCGTGATGGAAGAAACATAAATCTCTTTGCATCTCAATGCATCCACGCTGCAATTCTCGCAAATTTTGGTAAGGTTTTGGATGCCAAGAGCTGAATCCAATTTCGTGTTTTGTATTGTACAGCCTAAGCATTTTTCGTGGACGGATGAATGAATAAATGAACGAACGAACGAACGAACGAACGAACGAACGAACGAACGAACGAACGAACGAACGAACGAACGAACGAACGAACGAACGAGCGAATGAGCGAGCGAGCGAGCGAGCGAGCGAGCGAGCGAGCGAGCGAGCGAACGAACGACGAACGGACGGACGGACGGACGGACGGACGAACGAACGAACGAACGAACGAACGAACGAACGAACGAACGAACGAACGAACGAACGAACGAACGAACGAACGAACGAACGAACGAACGAACGAACGAACGAACGAATGAAAGGTTTTAGCGCGCCAAAGTCGCGCAGGGACGATGTGGGGTTCACAATTTTTTTGCGACTCGGTTAACCTTATTTTATTTCACTTGGATCACACAGGCCTAGCTTTCCTATTGCCTCAAATGGGGTCTGAGGGGTTATGAACGCGGTTAGAATTCCCGGCAGTTTACGTTGGAGTGATAGATTGTCAGTAATCAATCCCTCAATGCCATTAAGACTATTGGAGAGCGGGCTCTATTCGGTTCCAGCTTGGCGATGGTAGAGGTTTGAGTCCCACCATGGTGGCAAGCCAGAATATAATGTTGTGCGATGGCAAATTTAAGGGAAGAAGAGAAAAGAAAACCAAACGGCAACGCCGGTTTGGTAGCGGCCCCGGTATATGACCATAGCGGTTACAAAAAAGGAGTGGAGAAAGCTCCAACAGTTTAGTTTTGAAAAACCGGGAGTCATCCATCAAACCTTCTGGGAGATAGGATGCCGTATGTGATTATGAGGTATCTGGTTATCCATCGGGAATTCCAAATGACCTCAAAGGAGGTTTTCGGTGTTTCTTATGTATTTATTCATAATGCGGGGAAACAACACAGCGTTTAACTCCTCGCATGCCGATGGCGGATATTTCTGCCCAGGACAGGAGATCTTTTGCCATTAACGTAAGTCAAATTCAAGGATATTTAACCAAATTTTCACCTGGAAATTGTATAGAATTTTTTACCAATGATTTCTCATGTCAAATTTTCACGAATTTTTCGTCAAAAGGGTCTGAAGCAGCCATGACTAGATTTGATGAAAAATATTTTAAAATTACTCAGTGGGTTAAAAGTTAAAGTAAACTAAAACTAAAAAAAACTGTAGTAATGTTTAAATACTTACCGTGTATAGACCTGAATTAAGTAGAAATATATCCTTAAATTCATCCAACCATACTTCTGCCAGTCGGCGTTTGTTGTGATGAAGTATAACGTTTATTGGTGAGCCCCATGAATAGGGTGAGCTAACTCGAAAAATGTGAGCTACGTGAGAACATGGAGACACTTCTAGTGAGCCTCCACACATCCACACCTGCAAAAAGACAATAACATTTCTTAATGTGTGTTCAAAGTCAAGTGCCCACTACATAACTGAGATTGATTGAAAATGCAATTGGTATAAGAGAATATATAAATATAAGAAGGTTTAAACAAGCCCTTGTGCAGGTAGTTATAAGAAAAAATCAAAGTTCAAAACAAATAGAACGAAATTATATATATTTATTCCTGCTAGGGCCTTACCTCTCGTTGTGCGGATCTTCAGGCATTTTTCTTAAAATTAAATGATATTTTTATGACCAGGCTAAAATCTGGAGTCTGGAAACAATGGGTTAATACAGATACTTTGTGAATAACAGATTTATAAATTAATGAATAGATGGATTAACGCAATAAGATGTTTTTCACCCCTACGATTCATTACAATGCCCACTTGATTAATACAAAATACTACATGTTATTGTTGAGCTACCAATGTTGATTGTTTTATTTTAATAATGTTACCTGGAAACTGTAATATAAAAGCATGTTAACTCTGTAAATTTGGTAATTCGGATAGCCGATTGTCAGAACGTTGGACGGAGAGTTTGGTAACTGCTCCCGTCAACACTTTCAACAACATGTACGTTACAGTCCTGTTAATAAACTTGTTACAAAGTGTAAAGACTTTTAGTCTTCATAGTTTACGAAGTGAGATCCCCGGTACGAAATATCTTCGCGACTACGCCCTGCGGTCATAATTTGTGGAGAATCCGGGCATACATTGACTTTTTAGCTCACCTTGAGATATCGGAAGGACAATTCTGAGTCAAAAATGTACAGTGTGATTCCCCTAAACATTGAGAACCTGTTGCGAAGCTTAAACTTGGAGAGATTAGAACTGTCTCGGGGACTTCAAAGCAGAAACACACGAGACCAGGCTTATGCTTAAGTGGAAGAAACCAGGGTCATGTGCTAAAAAACCAAGATCAGCAGCAAAATGTTCTAAAAACCGAAAGCGTCAGGAAGAATTCATTATGAGGAAGCAAAGAGAAGTTTACGACCGTCGAAGTAGCGGAAATGATCATAAAGATATTTGTGCTTCTGTTCCGAATACTGGGAAGACACCTGTTGTGAGTAAACAGACGTTTTCTTTATCTGCTATTAAGTTGATAAAAACACTCAACCAAAATTTGATGGCATTAGTAGACCCATCCAAAATGTGCCTGCTACATCAGACACGTCAGCAAAAGCGTTCGTCGCGCGAAGGGACACCTTGTCAGGTACATCTGAACCTAGCTCGTTCGTCACTATGGCGTCGAAAACATGGCAACCAAAAAGGATGACCAGAGAGGTAGAAACCTCTCAGAAGCTACTAACATTTATGCCTTGGGTGACAAAGGTGTGTGAAAAAGAGATACTCGGAAGAAATTTAGTGTCACATCCAGGGGCTCTAAAATAAATTCATCAAATAAAGTGGACATGGATGAAGGCAATTCGGTCCCTATGGATTTTCCAACCCGTCAGAAATTCAAATCTTGTCGCGGAAACATGAACTCGAATGAAAGGTTTCGAAACCCAAATGAAATAGTGGACATTTTATGTGGACATATTTCACCACAGGGTTCAAAAATCTTACTTTTACTAGTGCTAAATAAGAATCACTCCTGACCACTGAAATATTCTGGAACAATGTAGCCAAATGCCAGGAGGCATATTTTTGGGGAGGCAGCGAGGTATTATGACCAGAGTAAAATCTGTAGTCTGGAAAGAATGGGTTAATTCAGATACTTTGTGAATAACAGATTTATAAATTAATGAATAGATGGATTAACGCATTAAGATGTTTTTCACTCAATCGATTCATTACAATGGCCACTTGATTAATATAATATACTACATGTTATTGTCTGAGCTACCAATGTTGATTGTTTTATTTTAATAATGTTACTTGGAAATTGTAATATAAAAGCATGTTAACTCTGTAAATTTGGTAATTCGGATAGCCGATTGCAAGAACGTTAGGCGGAGAGTTAAGTAACTGCTCCCATCAACACTTTATTTTACATGTACTCTGCAGTCCTGTTAATAAACTTGTTACATAGTGTAAAGACTATTAGTCTCAGTAGCTTGCGAAGTGAGATCCCCGGTACGAAATATCTTCGCGACCAGTTCCTCCGGTCTTATTTTACCCAAGAAGTTAATAAAGTTCCATTATAAATTTGAATTTGGCACCAAAAAATCCTCGTTTGTTAAATCTTAGGCACTAAAAAGATTTAGCAATGTCTTCTTGCCCACACGGGACAAAATACCCCACCACCCATAATAGCATATCGATTAAAACTAACCAAGAACATGAACATTTGATTGTAAAGAAATAATTCCAAGAATAAAATAAAAACCGCCAGTTCATATGTAATTTTACAACAATGGCATGAGAAACAGAAGATCTAGTTTGTGGGGCCTAAACCAATGTAAATCTTTAAAATAATAATAATAAAGAAAGCTTCTGGCCTGTGTTGTTTATTATTGTTCTGGAGAACTATACTAAGGTAAGTTTCAAGTTCAGGTTTCAAATTCGTACCGACTATCAGCGACTCAGAAATACTGTCAGAACAGAACTATACTAAGGTAGGTTTCAAGTTCGTACCGACTATCAGCGACTCAGAAATACTGTCAGAACAGAACTATACTAAGGTAGGTTTCAAGTTCGTACCGACTATCAACGACTCAGAAATACTGTCAGAACAGAACTATACTGTGGTAGGTGTCAAGTTCGTACCGACTATCGGCGACTCAGAAATACTGTCAGAACAGAACTATACTAAGGTAGGTAACAAGTTCGTACCGATTATCAACGACTCAGAAATACTGTCAGAACAGAATTATACTAAGGTAGGTTTCAAGTTCGTACCGACTATCAGCGACTCAGAAATACTGTCAGAACAGAACTATACTAAGGTAGGTTTCAAGTTCGTACCGACTATCAGCGACTCAGAAATACTGTCAGAACAGAACTATACTAAGGTAGGTGTCAAGTTCGTACCGACTATCGGCGACTCAGAAATACTGTCAGAACAGAACTATACTAAGGAAGGTAACAAGTTCGTACCGACTATCGGCGACTCAGAAATACTGTCAGAACAGAACTATACTAAGGTAGGTAACAAGTTCGTACCGACTATCGACGACTCAGAAATACTGCCAGAACAGAACTATACTAAGGTAGGTAACAAGTTCGTACCGATTATCAATGACTCAGAAATACTGTCAGAACAGAACTATACTAAGGTAGGTTTCAAGTTCGTACCGACTATCAGCGACTCAGAAATACTGTCAGAACAGAACTATACTAAGGTAGGTGTCAACTTCGTACCGACTATCGGCGACTCAGAAATACTGTCAGAACAGAACTATACTAAGGTAGGTGTCAAGTTCGTACCGACTATCGGCGACTCAGAAATACTGTCAGAACAGAACTATACTAAGGTAGGTTTCAAGTTCGTACCGACTATCAACGACTCAGAAATACTGTCAGAACAGAACTATATTGTGGTAGGTTTCAAGTTCCTACTGTTTACCAACGACCGAGAAATACTGTCAGAACAGAATTAATCTAGGGTAGGTTTCAAGTTCGTACCGACTATCAGCGACTCAGAAATACTGTCCGAACAGAACTATACTAAGGTAGGTAACAAGTTCGTACCGACTATCAACGACCCAGAAATACCAGAAATACTGTCACAACAGAACTATACTAAGGTAGGTTTCAAATTCGTACCGACTATCAACGACACAGAAATACTGTCAGAACAGAACTATACTAAGGTAGGTTTCAAGTTCGTACCGACTATGAACGACACATCAATACTGTCAGAACATGTCTACTCTCGCCCAATCATATCGAAACATTTTGATGTCCTAGCTTCGGAGCTTTCAGATTATGATGGGATCCCAGAGTGCTTAACACTCTGATCCGTGGCAATGTACTACACTCAAAATATCTTACAACGAGACTGGTATATCGTAAGTAGAAAAACAACATTTCAGACCATACCGATTGTATACATAATCTTTGATACTGTGAGACTCTTCGTCGCCTGAGTGCTAGAATGTTCTATGTCCCCTAGGGGAGATAATACATAGTCCCATAGGGGAGATAATATATAGTCCCATAGGGGAGATAATATATAGTCCCATAGGGGAGATAATATATAGTCCCATAGGGGAGATAATATATAGTCCCATAGGGGAGATAATATATAGTCCCATAGGGAAGATAATACATAGTCCCATAGGGGAGATAATATATAGTCCCATAGGGGAGATAATATATAGTCCCATAGGGGAGATAATATATAGTCCCATAGGGGAGATAATATATAGTCCCATAGGGGAGATAATACATAGTCCCATAGGGGAGATAATACATAGTCCCATAGGGGAGATAATATATAGTCCCATAGGGGAGATAATATATAGTCCCATAGGGGAGATAATACATAGTCCCATAGGGGAGATAATACATAGTCCCATAGGGGAGATAATATATAGTCCCAGAGGGGAGATAAAACATAGTCCCATAGGGGAGATAATACATAGTCCCATAAGGGAGATAATACATAGTCCCCTAGGGGAGATAATACATAGTCCCATAGGGGAGATAATATATAGTCCCATAGGGGAGATAATACATAGTCCCATAGGGGAGATAATATATAGTCCCCTAGGGGACATAGAACATTCTAGCACTCAGGCGACGTGACTTGTCAAAACCGAAGAGAACGAACACTTCTACTTACTTGCTTTGTCATGTATTCGTCATGTATTCTTTGTATTGTCATGTATTCTTTAATTTGGAAAACTCAGATCCATCATATGTGCCTATTTTTAGAAACCAAATACTTGGAAGTTGTGCAGCTCACAAAATACAGTCGATAGATAGCCGAGTTTTATTGGGGCCAACTTGTGTTGTGGGAGCAGAATATTTGCATTTGTAATGCTCATTTGAGTATCAGAATGAATGTGTCGGTGTTCGGGAAAGGATCGTTCCATTGCGTTTCGGAAAATGATCTTTTTGTGCTGGTGCCCCCTCGTCTCCCCCTCCCTCCCCGAAAAATTAGAGAAAGTGCTCTCTGATTGAACCTTCTGGTGGCTCAAATTTGGGTGTGAAAATCCACTCTATATTTGGGGCTGGCAAAATGAAGGTTTTTTAGCAGCTGCGGCACGCTTTAAATTGCAAAGCTCATCAATGAATAGCCTACCTTCCGACACGATGTCGCTCTGGCTGTCAACAGTGAATAGCCTACCTTCCGACACGATGTCACCCTGGCTGTCATCAGTGAATAGCCTACCTTCCGACACGATGTTACTCTGGCTGTCATCAGTGAATAGCCTACCTTCCGACACGATGTGACTCTGGCTGTGATCAGTGAATAGCCTACCTTCCGACACGATGTGACTCTGGCTGTCGAACGTGTCGTTAAATCCCAATAAAATAACCTATAGATCTATAGATCAGTCACTGAGAATTCATGTTGAACAAGACAGCTCGTCGGAGAATTTTCACCAATGTTCAGTCAACTTCAGGGATAGGCCTATATCCTTAACGGTATGACTTTTTCGGCACTTTGAACCACAGACAAGGCACGGGCACTGGAGCATCCGAGGGCAGGGGTGGGGGCACGGGTGTCAAAGTGGTACTTGATCCTGCATAGGATATGAGTTAAAACAGGGGTTTACAACGTATCAGAAATTGTTCCTTTTTGCACCCAATAGTATTTACATCATGTATATTATAGGCCTATATGATACCCAATAGTATATACATCATGCATATATAGGCCTATATGACACCCAATAGTATTTACATCATGCATATATAGGCCTATATGACACCCAATAGTATTTACATCATGTATATATAGGCCTATATGACACCCAATAGTATATACATCATGCATATATAGGCCTATATGACACCCAATAGCATTTAAATCATGCATATATAGGCCTATATGGTACCCAATAGTATTTACATCATGTATATATAGGCCTATATGACACCCAATATTATATATATCATGCATCTATAGGCCTGTATAACACCCAATAGCATTTACATCATCTATACATAGGCATATATGACACCCAATGGTATTTACATCATGTATATATAGACCTATATGACACCCAATAGTATATACATCATGCATATATAGGCCTATATCTTACCTCCTACAAGTATCTGGGAATTTCTTCATTGGTTCAAAGACGTCACATGCCGACTGCATAGGAAACCATATACTGCCTGTCAACATCAATATACGCTAACAGCTATGGGTAATCTCCCGCTTGTACATTGATTATTCAAAATGACGGCAGCCGATAAACGTTTCAAGTTGAAAGATTGAGTGTTGGAAGTCTGTATTTGGTCTGAAGTGCAGGTTAGGCAACTTAAAATGCTTCATATTCTGTGGGTGTGTGTCATGTTACCTTCGAAATGAAACTGTTCGGTATGTATGAATTTGCCTTGTTACAGGCACGGCACTCGCAATGTTGAATGCAAATATTCGCAAAGTTGAATGCAAATATTCGCAATGCTGAATGCGAATATTCGCAATGCATTGCGAATATTTGCAACTGAATGCGAATATTCGCAATCCAGAACGCGAATATTCGCAATGTTAACTGCGAATATTCGCAATGTTAAATACGAATATTTGTAATCCAATGCGAATATTTGCAATGCAATTCGAATATTCGCAGTACTCGATCCCCCGCTACTCGATCCCCCGCTACGTATGATATCCTTAATGCAATGCGTTGCGAATATTTGCAATGCATTGCGAATATTCTCAATGTAGAATGCGAATATTCGCAATGCATTACTGGCCCCGCTATTATCCCCATGAAGGTGCATCATGCCTCTGTGCATATTGCGTGCTACGTGTGTTGTCATGGTAAGCCACGTGAGCGCCCATCTTGTGCCATAATTGTCATGGAGACACCTATTGTTGGCGCACATAAACTGTGCGTCCATTTTGAATGATTGAGGTAACCATCTTTGTTTTTTATAGTTAAGGGTGGTTACTATGCCATGGGATGGAAAGGATGAACGGGGGAGTGTATTCGGAGGGTTTCTTCGATTTTATGGGAATATGTTTTAATGCCAGAAAAGGCTCGAAAGCTACCGAAAATCACCTGAAATGGACCCCAAAACCCTTTTATCTGACCTGGATCCATCAAGAATCCCCGGTTTTTGCTCACCTCTGCCCCATTTGCACGGCATACTATCTATCCCAGTCTAGATCTCTGTCCTCTGCCAAGTCTTCGTAGATACAGCTAAACTGGTTCATTCCTCTCAATCTATGCAGCCCCTTGTCCAAGTGGAGGCCAGAAATCTTTGACATATGCATAACACATGAATCACGTGGACACACGTGATTCATGTGTTATGCATATGTCAAAGATTTCACGACCTGAACACATGAATCACGTGGACACACAACCCGAGATGTGTTTGTGCACCAGTGCACAATGTGAGCATAGCACATACCGCACATACGTGTATTGGCTCCTGTATCATCACATAGCGGGGCGCGGTGGCTCAGTTGGTAGAGGTGCAGGCTGCAAGCCGAGAGGTCCTCGGTTCGAATCCCACCTGCGGCAGCCGCGTTGTGTCCTTGGGCAAGACACTTCACCCCGATTGCCTACATGGGGGCACGATGACGCTGTGTACTAAGGCGTACTGCACGTCGATGGTGCGCATGTCTTCAACCAATCTAACCCTGCCTGTGCTGCGGTGCAGAGTTCAGAGTTACGATGTTGGAGAGCTGACAGCTGCTCGTCGTTGCTCGGTGGTTCTCTCCGGGTACTCCGGCTTCCTCCACCCGTAAAACTGTCACGGTCACGATTAGCCATTGTGCATAAGTATGTGACCTTAAAACACCAATAAATAAATAAATAAATCATCACATAGCTTTCTGCTTCCTAGCTCCCATACGGCTCCTAGCTCCTATATGACTCCATGACAATTGCCCACAAGGCTACGAGACCCCTGCTGCGAAACTGTCGGAATGATACCATCCGGTCTCCAATACGTTAAGTTCACTAACAGGTAGTAGCTCAAAATGTTGTATAGACTGTTAGGCGTTTAGATGAATGGTTCAATCTGAGTGACTATATTGCGGTTTGGTAGAAGCCAGCGGTCGATATGGGATACCGAACAAGCATGTAGTAATATTAGAAGTCAGTACAAGTGATTGATGACTCCAAGAGTGGCAGCAGTAGGGTCGCGGGTTGGTATAACTGACAATTGTGACGATGGAAAAAATATTAGCAGCGTTGCAGTAGTCATGGAGGACATGGTAGGGGAGTAGTGTAGGTTGTAGGAGCCAGGAAACTTCAGAATGATACAAAAACCGATGCCCGTATACGTCTTCGTGCGACATGTCGTCCCCTGAGTTCCAATGTGTTCTATGTGCCATAGAACACATTGGAACTCAATGGACGATGTATTGTGGGCACATTGTTCATCAGAAGACAAGCACATCTCGGCACATCCCGTGTTAGACCACGTTCCAGAACAGAAACGGCGGCCTTCATAATACATATTGGTCGAAAGAAACGCGTTTCAACACCACGCGTTGAATATGCTTACAAACACCAGCCATGTCAGTGATGTCATAATATGGCCACCTAAGCCGACTAACATTACAACTAACGTAACATCTATCATACACACCGGTATGACGTCACTCCCGGGAACAATAGCGATGTCAAAAAAAGGGGACCACTTCGTCCAGCATACACCAACCTTTTGCTCTCATAAAACAAGAAAGTTCAAACATTTACGCGCTTGGGTGTTCACCATAGTCCGCACGACCATTGACATTTTGTGTACGCACGGAAAATCAAGCACGCCGTTGCATATTTTAAGTGAAGTATAATATTCCGAGTCAGACTCTCTCTCTCTCTCTCTCTCTCTCTCTCTCTCTCATAAATGCCCCAAGCATTTGTATACATACTTCCCGGTCCAATGTGGTATTCAAAAATGGTAGTTTAACCAAGAACTCTCTGATTAGTTAGTCAAAATAGCTTGCAGATTTTTTTGTTGGTATGATCGACTCATTTCTTCGAGAAAGACTGGAAACAAAATGTACTCCCCTCCCAGTCCTTGAAATTACATTACAATACTACACAATCTATCATGTATAAACACTAGACACAAAGGGAAAAGCATTGCAAATATTGGTATTAACATTGCGAATATTCGCATTCAGTAATGCGAATATTCGCCATGTTGAATGCAAATATTCGCAATGCTCCCACTACACATGTTGGACACAATGGGTTGAATGGTAATATTCGTAATGTTGAATGTGAATGTGAATAATCGCAATGTGAATGCGAATATTCGCAATGCAGTACATATATTCGCAACACATTTTGGACCCAATGGGCTTCCGTAGTTATCTACCTCTCTATCTTAGCATGATACTGGCAACCTTTGAAGTACTTCTTTATACCCCCCCCCCCCCCCCCCCATGGGCTTCCGTAGTTATCTACCTCTCTATCTTAGCATGATACTGGCAACCTTTGAAGTACTTCTTTATACCCCCCCCCCCCCCCCCCCCAATGGGCTTCCGTAGTTATCTACCTCTCTATCTTAGCATGATACTGGAAACCTTTGAAGTACTTCTTCATACCTCCCCCCCCCCCCCACCCAATGGGCTTCCGTAGTTATCTACCTCTCTATCTTAGCATGATACTGGCAACCTTTGAAGTACTTCTTTATACCCCCCCCCCCCCCCCCACTCTTCCGTAATGCGACACCAGGGCCGGAAAACTCAAACTTTGGCAAATTAATCTAATGGATGTCAAAGGTGAAGCTGATCAGAATATAATCCTTACAAGACTTGCAGTGTCCATGTTAAAACATTTGAGATAGGGGCATAACAAGCAGACCGCAAATCTGGATTTGTTATCTCCTATGGTATGGCTTTGGATGATGGGCAGCCAATCTGAAATTGCTATCTGTTGGGGGGAAAATGAGGCGATGACAAATGGGCAGCCAATCTAGAATAGCCATCTCTTTGCCATATAGATAAGACGACGAAAAGTAGATTGTCAGTCTGGAACGTCACCTCCTTGCGGTACAGACAAGGCGTTGACATGTAGACAGTCAATTTGGCAACGTCATCATATTGTGGTAAAGATAAGGCGATGACAAGTATGTTGCCAAACTGGAATTGTTATCTCCTTGGAAAAGGCGGTGACAGGTAGACAGCCCATCTGGAAATGTTATATCCTTGTGGTATAGATAAGGCGATGACGAGTAGGCAGCCAATCTGGCAATGTTATCCCATTGCGGTACAGACAAGGCAATGACAAGTAGACAGCCAATCTTGAATTGTCACCTTTCTGTTGTATAGATAAGGCGAGAACAGGTAGACAACCAATCTAGAACTGTTATTCTCCTAGCAGTATACAGATAAGGCGATGGCAGGTTGACACCTATCTGAAATTATTATCTACTTGTGGTATAGATAAGGCGATGGCAGGTAGACGACTATCTGAAATTATTATCTACTTGTGGTATAGATAAGGCGATGACAGGTAGGCGACTATCTGAAATTATTATCTACTTGTGGTTTTGATAAGGCGATGGCAGGTAGACGACTATCTGAAATTATTATCTACTTGTGGTATAGATAAGGCGATGACAGGTAGACGACTATCTGAAATTATTATCTACTTGTGGTATAGATAAGGCGATAACAGGTAGACACCTATCTGAAATTATTATCTACTTGTGGTATAGATAAGGTGATGACAGGTAGACAGCTATCTGAAATTGTTATCTCCTTGTGACATAGATAAGGTGATGACAGGTAGACAACTATCTGAAACTGTTATCTCCTTGTGACATAGAAAAGGTGATGACAGGTAGACAACTATCTGAAATTGTTATCTCCTTATGACATAGATAAGGCGATGACAGGTAGACAAATATCTGAAATTGTTATCTACTTGTGACATAGATAAGGTGATGACAGGAAGACAACTATCTGAAATTGTTATCTGATTGCGGTATAGATAAGGCGATGACAGGTAGACACCTATCTGAAATTATTATATACTTGTGGTATAGATAAGGCGATGGCAGGTAGACAACTATCTGAAATTATTATCTACTTGTGGTATAGATAAGGCGATGACAGGTAGACAACTATCTGGAATTATTATCTACTTGTGGTATAGATAAGGCGATGGCAGGTAGACAGCTATCTGAAATTATTATCTACTTTTGGTATAGATAAGGCGATGACAGGTAGACGACTATCTGAAATTATTATCTACTTGTGGTATAGATAAGGCAATGGCAGGTAGACACCTATCTGAAATTATTATCTACTTGTGGTATAGATAAGGCGATGGCAGGTAGACGACTATCTGAAATTATTATCTACTTGTGGTATAGATAAGGCGATGACAGGTAGACGACTATCTGAAATTATTATCTACTTGTGGTATAGATAAGGCGATGGCAGGTAGACAACTATCTGAAATTATTATCTACTTGTGGTATAGATAAGGTGATGACAGGTAGACAGCTATCGGAAATTGTTATCTCCTTGTGACATAGATAAGGTGATGACAGGTAGACAACTATCTGAAACTGTTATCTCCTTGTGACATAGAAAAGGTGATGACAGGTAGACAACTATCTGAAATTGTTATCTCCTTGTGACATAGATAAGGCGATGACAGGTAGACAACTATCTGAAATTGTTATCTGATTGCGATATAGATAAGGCGATGACAGGTAGACACCTATCTGAAATTATTATCTACTTGTGGTATAGATAAGGCGATGGCAGGTAGACAACTATCTGAAATTATTATCTACTTGTGGTATAGATAAGGCGATGACAGGTAGACAACTATCTGAAATTATTATCTACTTGTGGTATAGATAAGGCGATGGCAGGTAGACAGCTATCTGAAATTATTATCTACTTGTGGTATAGATAAGGCGATGACAGGTAGACGACTATCTGAAATTATTATCTACTTGTGGTATAGATAAGGCGATGGCAGGTAGACACCTATCTGAAATTATTATCTACTTGTGGTATAGATAAGGCGATGGCAGGTAGACGACTATCGGAAATTATTATCTACTTGTGGTATAGATAAGGCGGTGACAGGTAGACGACTATCTGAAATTATTATCTACTTGTGGTATAGATAAGGCGATGGCAGGTAGACGACTATCTGAAATTATTATCTACTTGTGGTATAGATAATGTGATGACAGGTAGACAGCTATCTGAAATTGTTATCTCCTTGTGACATAGATAAGGTGATGACAGGTAGACAACTATCTGAAATTGTTATCTCCTTGTAACATAGATAAGGTGATGACAGGTAGACAGCTATCTGAAATTGTTATCTGATTGCTGTATAGATAAGGCGATGACAGGTAGACACCTATCTGAAATTATTATCTACTTGTGGTATAGATAAAGCGATGGCAGGTAGACGACTATCTGGAATTATTATCTACTTGTGGTATAGATAAGGCGATGACAGGTAGACACCTATCTGAAATTATTATCTACTTGTGGTATAGATAAGGCGATGGCAGGTAGACGACTATCTGCAATTATTATCTACTTGTGGTATAGATAAGGTGATGACAGGTAGACGACTATCTGAAATTATTATCTACTTGTGGTATAGATAAGGCGATGGCAGGTAGACAACTATCTGAAATTATTATCTACTAGTGGTATAGATAAGGCGATGACAGGTAGACGACTATCTGAAATTATTATCTACTTGTGGTATAGATAAGGCGATGGCAGGTAGACAACTATCTGAAATTATTATCTACTTGTGGTATAGATAAGGCGATGGCAGGTAGACGACTATCTGAAATTATTATCTACTTGTGGTATAGATAAGGTGATGACAGGTAGACAGCTATCTGAAATTGTTATCTCCTTGTGACATAGATAAGGTGATGACAGGTAGACAACTATCTGAAACTGTTATCTCCTTGTGACATAGAAAATGTGATGACAGGTAGACAACTATCTGAAATTGTTATCTCCTTGTGACATGGATAAGGCGATGACAGGTAGACAACTATCTGAAATTGTTATCTCCTTGTGACATAGATAAGGCGATGACAGGCAGACAACTATCTGAAATTGCTATCTCCTTGTGACATAGATAAAGCGATGACAGGTAGACAACTATCTGAAATTGTTATCTGATTGCGATATGGATAAGGCTATGACAGGTAGACACCTATCTGAAATTATTATCTACTTGTGGTATAGATAAGGCGATGGCAGGTAGACAACTATCTGAAATTATTATCTACTTGTGGTATAGATAAGGCGATGACAGGTAGACAACTATCTGAAATTATTATCTACTTGTGGTATAGATAAGGCGATGGCAGGTAGACAGCTATCTGAAATTATTATCTACTTGTGGTATAGATAAGGCGATGACAGGTAGACGACTATCTGAAATTATTATCTACTTGTGGTATAGATAAGACGAGGACAGGTAGACGACTATCTGAAATTATTATCTACTTGTGGTATAGATAAGGCGATGGCAGGTAGACGACTATCTGAAATTATTATCTACTTGTGGTATAGATAAGGCGATGACAGGTAGACACCTATCTGAAATTATTATCTACTTGTGGTATAGATAAGGCGATGGCAGGTAGACGACTATCTGCAATTATTATCTACTTGTGGTATAGATAAGGTGATGACAGGTAGACGACTATCTGAAATTATTATCTACTTGTGGTATAGATAAGGCGATGGCAGGTAGACAACTATCTGAAATTATTATCTACTAGTGGTATAGATAAGGCGATGACAGGTAGACGACTATCTGATATTATTATCTACTTGTGGTATAGATAAGGCGATGGCAGGTAGACAACTATCTGAAATTATTATCTACTTGTGGTATAGATAAGGCGATGGCAGGTAGACGACTATCTGAAATTATTATCTACTTGTGGTATAGATAAGGTGATGACAGGTAGACAGCTATCTGAAATTGTTATCTCCTTGTGACATAGATAAGGTGATGACAGGTAGACAACTATCTGAAACTGTTATCTCCTTGTGACATAGAAAATGTGATGACAGGTAGACAACTATCTGAAATTGTTATCTCCTTGTGACATGGATAAGGCGATGACAGGTAGACAACTATCTGAAATTGTTATCTCCTTGTGACATAGATAAGGCGATGACAGGCAGACAACTATCTGAAATTGCTATCTCCTTGTGACATAGATAAAGCGATGACAGGTAGACAACTATCTGAAATTGTTATCTGATTGCGATATGGATAAGGCTATGACAGGTAGACACCTATCTGAAATTATTATCTACTTGTGGTATAGATAAGGCGATGGCAGGTAGACACCTATCTGAAATTATTATCTACTTGTGGTATAGATAAGGCGATGACAGGTAGACAACTATCTGAAATTATTATCTACTTGTGGTATAGATAAGGCGATGGCAGGTAGACAGCTATCTGAAATTATTATCTACTTGTGGTATAGATAAGGCGATGACAGGTAGACGACTATCTGAAATTATTATCTACTTGTGGTATAGATAAGACGAGGACAGGTAGACGACTATCTGAAATTATTATCTACTTGTGGTATAGATAAGGCGATGGCAGGTAGACAACTATCTGAAATTATTATCTACTTGTGGTATAGATAAGGCGATGGCAGGTAGACACCTATCTGAAATTATTATCTACTTGTGGTATAGATAAGGCGATGGCAGGTAGACAGCTATCTGAAATTATTATCTACTTGTGGTATAGATAAGGCGATGACAGGTAGACGACTATCTGAAATTATTATCTACTTGTGGTATAGATAAGGTGATGGCAGGTAGACGACTATCTGAAATTATTATCTACTTGTGGTATAGATAAGGCGATGGCAGGTAGACAACTATCTGGAATTATTATCTACTTGTGGTATAGATAAGGTGATGGCAGGTAGACGACTATCTGAAATTATTATCTACTTGTGGTATAGATAAGACGATGACAGGTAGACGACTATCTGAAATTATTATCTACTTGTGGTATAGATAAGGCGATGACAGGTAGACACCTATCTGAAATTATTATCTACTTTTGGTATAGATAATGTGATGACAGGTAGACAGCTATCTGAAATTGTTATCTCCTTGTGACATAGATAAGGTGATGACAGGTAGACAACTATCTGAAATTGTTATCTCCTTGTAACATAGATAAGGTGATGACAGGTAGACAGCTATCTGAAATTGTTATCTGATTGCTGTATAGATAAGGCGATGACAGGTAGACACCTATCTGAAATTATTATCTACTTGTGGTATAGATAAAGCGATGGCAGGTAGACGACTATCCGGAATTATTATCTACTTGTGGTATAGATAAGGCGATGACAGGTAGACACCTATCTGAAATTATTATCTACTTGTGGTATAGATAAGGCGATGGCAGGTAGACGACTATCTGCAATTATTATCTACTTGTGGTATAGATAAGGTGATGACAGGTAGACGACTATCTGAAATTATTATCTACTTGTGGTATAGATAAGGCGATGGCAGGTAGACAACTATCTGAAATTATTATCTACTAGTGGTATAGATAAGGCGATGACAGGCAGACGACTATCTGAAATTATTATCTACTTGTGGTATAGATAAGGCGATGGCAGGTAGACAACTATCTGAAATTATTATCTACTTGTGGTATAGATAAGGCGATGACAGGTAGACGACTATCTGAAATTATTATCTACTTGTGGTATAGATAAGGCGATGGCAGGTAGACAACTATCTGAAATTATTATCTACTTGTGATATAGATAAGGCGATGACAGGTAGACGACTATCTGAAATTATTATCTATTTGTGGTATAGATAAGGCGATGGCAGGTAGACACCTATCTGAATTGTTATCTGATTGCGGTATAGATAAGGCGATAACAGGTAGACACCTATCTGAAATTATTATCTACTTGTGGTATAGATAAGGCGATGGCAGGTAGACAACTATCTGAAATTGTTATCTGATTGCGGTATAGATAAGGCGATGACAGGTAGACAACTATCTGAAATTATTATCTGCTTGCGGTATAGATAAGGCGACGACAGGTAGACAGCTATCTGAAATTGTTATCTGCTTGCGGTATAGATAAAGCGATGACAGGTAGACAACTGTCTGAAATTGCTATCTGCTTGCGGTATAGATAAGGCGATGGCAGGTAGACGACTATCTGAAATTGTCATCTCCTCGAGGTATAGATAAGGCGATGACAGGTAGACAACTATCTGAAATTGTTATCTGCTTGCGGTATAGACAAGGCGATGGCAGATAGACGACTATCTGAAATTGTTATCTGCTTGCGGTATAGATAAGGCGATGACAGGTAGACAGCTATCTGAAATTGTTATCTGCTTGTGGTATAGATAAGGCGATGAAAGGTAGACAGCCAATCTAGAATTGATATTCTCCTCGTGGTATATTCATGTGTATTATGTTTTAACAATGCTGCATACAGTTCTGTTTTACATGTTAAAAAATAAAATCTTAATCTGAATCTAACACATACCCTAACTATGTTGTACCCGTCAATGACACCACAAAAGAATTCAACAGATAACGCTTTCATCCAAGATGGGAAATGCAATCAAGCGTGGATCAAGAGTGTCGCACTCGGAGCTCTCAACTCCGACACCTATCCTTATTTTGGTACAAGCACCCAGACAAAATGATGCGGTATTATCGGTGCTAACACGTGGATATCCGCTGTCTGCGGTAGTTGGTGCCCATGCATTATTCCTGAGAGCACCGTAGTCTACCTAGAGCTATGGCCTCAACGCGATCTCACGTAATACGAGTGGTTAAAAATTGGCTTCAAACGATGAGAAGGGATATGCCCCTCCCTCAAATCGCTGCTCCTCGTGTCTGAAATGTTAGTCCCCGCCCCCTCCCAAACCTAAAAATGGATCCGCCACTGCGGTTATTGTTTGTATACAACGTATTGGATGTCACCGACCATTCTGGGTGATACTGGTCATTCTGGATGATACTGGTCATTCTGGGTGATACTGGTCATTCTGGGTGATACTGGTCATTATGGGTGATACTGGCCATTCCGGATGATACTGGTCATTCTGGATGATACTGGTCAGTCTGGATGATACTGGCCATTCTGGATGATACTGGTCATTCCGGATGATACTGGCCATTCCGGATGATACTGGCCATTCTGGATGATACTGGTCATTTTGGATGATACTGGTCATTCTGGATGATACTGGTCATTCTGGATGATACTGGTCATTCTGGGTGATACTGGTCATTCTGGGTGATACTGGTCATTCTGGATGATACTGGTCATTCTGGATGATACTGGTCATTCTAGGTAGTAGCAAAGAGAGGGCAAAATTGAGAGACACGAGGGTCGAGCTTAATGGCATGATTCTTTGGAAGGACTTTTACTCATGGGAAATACTAAGCATCATTCATAATACAGATAAGTTTATACATACTCTGAATGAAAGTTCTAGGTTTTCGCTGCCCCATATTCTCATACCGGAGTCATATGTGCCCAGTTGTTCAAAAAAACTTTTGTCGATTGAAAACAAACCACCTGCGTGTGTTGGAGTCCTGTAGAAAGATAATATGTTAAGTTTAAAGAATTCATCCATCCATTATCCTTCAATTCGTCCATTCTTCCATCCATTCACCAATCCACCCAATCATCCATTCAAAACAAAATCTTGAGCAACAGACCAATATGCACCCAACTGAATCAGGGACGGACTGGTCGTATGGTCCACCAGGAAATTTCCCGGTTTGCTTCCCCCTATTGGGAGCCACCCAGGGCCCCCAAATTTACGCAGCCCAACACCTATTGGCGCATGAAATTTCGTGAAAATTATCAAAAATGAGAAATGGGCCTGATTGTATAGACTGTCGGTTTATCGAAATGCCATGTATCTGAACTGCCATTGACAGTCCACACAGAGGACATTGCGATATACGGGCAGTCTAGTATGCCATTGGCAGTCCACACAGAGGACATCGTGATATACCGGCAGTCTAGTATGCCTTTGATCGGTCAGATGCAAGGAAACAGTGTGTTTTTGCGGTTCGAAAAATCGAAATTTTCTCGAACTATGGTCGGCCTGATGAGTCCGGGGCCCCCTTTGATGCGACCATTTTTGCCAATTCAGCGACAAAGGCGACACAAAAATGCCATCGAAAATGTCCTCCATGTGAACAGCCATTGATCGCTCAGATGCAAGGAAACAGCGTTCTTTCGGATCGAAATTTTGACCGGGTCCTGAGCCTCCTTGGTAAGTTTCTGGGCAACTATTTTTTATCCAGTCCGTCCCTACTTGAGATTAAAACAAAAACAAAACTCATGTGTCATTGGCAAACACGTGTGACAGTTTAATTTCATTAATTTTGCTGGATTTCCGCAGAAACATTTTCCTAGTGACATTTTGAGTTGTTGCTTCACAACTCAAAAATCATCTGCATGAAAATGATATTTTAGAGCTATTCTAGTCTGCATATAAAGCCAACCACAGTACACAAACAGCCTTACTGCGAGTCAACAATGACATTGTTAAATCAGTGTCTGAGTGTAAGGCTGTACTGCTTGTTCTCTTTCTCTTGGATTTGTCAGCAGCATTCGACACAGTCGACCATGGTATTCTCATGCGGACATTGACACAGTATGGCATATGTGGAGCTGTCTTATCGTGGTTTGCATCATATCTAGAAGGTCGCAGTTAACAAAGATATATCAATAAGATCGGTTCAGAAAGCAGGGCGTTAAAGTGTGGTGTTCCTCGGGGCTCAGTTCTTGGACTACTCTTGTTTACTCTGTACACTTCTTCTCTAGGTCGCCTTCTTAAAAAGCATGGCATATCATATCATCTGTACGCAGACGACACCCAACTGTACATCACATTCAACCCATCTGTTCCAATTGACTCATTCACCACAATCAATAACATGGAAACTTGCATAAATCTCGTTTGGGAATAGATGAAAGACTTTAAACTGAAAATGAATGACTCCAAAACCGAATACTGAATTTTTAGTGATATCCGGGGTTCGCATGCCTACCCCTCTGTTACCTCAATTCTGGTTGAAAACATCACTATGAAAAGTGAATTGAGCAAGAATATCGGACTGATTATGAAGTCAAATTTAAAACTAGACATCCATATCAATAAAATATGTCAAAAATGCTACTGGCAGCTTCGTAATGTTGGAAGACTGCGAGCTTATCTTAACCAGTCAGCACTTGAAAAACGTGTGCACTCCTTCATCACCACACAACTAGACTATTGTAATTCAGTGTCACTGAGGCTGCTCCAGTGCCTCATTCAGAAGCTTCAAAAGGTTCAGAATACTGCTGCTAGGAGAGTTAATGGTATCAAACGCTCTAAACACATAACACCTGTTTTAAGACCTTTACATTGACTTCCAGTTAAACAGAGAATTGATTTCAAAATATTGATCTTAGTATTCAAATGTATCCACAAACTGGCTCTAGTTTACCTGCAGTTTACCTGCAAGAGCTCCTCAATGTATATAAACCATCACGCAGTCTCAGATCTAAAAAACAAATTCAACTAGTTGTACCTTTTAGCAGATCTAATCAGGCTCATGATCGTGCGTTCTCCATCGTGGATCCCAGATTGTGGAATTCCCTGCCAATTAGTGTCAGAATTTCAGAAACTCTCGATGTCTTCAAAAGAAATCTTAAAACTTTCCTATTTACTGAAGCATTCTCCCGAACCTCTCTAAGAGGCAACCAAAACAGATGTGACTCTTTATTTCAGAAAAGTGTATTAATTTCTGTCAAGCGTGTTAGAGCACTATTTTGTGATTTTACGCACTAGAAAATAAATTATTATTATTATTATTATTATTCGATTTATCGGCTATCACCGCAGCTTCCGAATTGATCTAGGCAAGAATGCGACGTTTCGATTGGTCGAATACGAAAATAAGGAGAGTTTAGTTCTTATGGAGCCTTCAACGGAAATTCGTGTGAAACATGTGTTCCGTACTTATTTGTGAATATGGTACTGAAGGAAAAGTAAATTAAACGAAGTCGATCCCGATCAGTGTTCACGCTGGCATATGCGAAATGCCCCAAATGCACATTTTTAAAAAATCTGGCACATAAATGTGAGCGTTTGGCACAAAAGTTTGGCACATAAATTCAAAATCATGAACCTGGTATATTCTTGATTTGCCCACATCACTAATAACAAAAAGTAACCTCGTTCAGTTGTGCGCACAATGACCAGTCACACTCCAATTATTCTTACCGGTGTCCTTCGGATTATTTATTATTTATTTATTGGTGTTTAAGGTCACATACTTATGCGCAATGGCTAATCGTGACCGTGACAGTTTTACGGGAGGAGGAAGTCGGAATACCCAGAGAGAATCATCGAGCATCGACGAGCAACTGTCAGCTTCTCAATTTTCGAACTCTGTTCAAGCTCCGCTCAAGAAGGGTTACAGCGGTTGAAGACGTGTGCACCATTGACGTGCAATACGCCTTAGTACACGGCGTCATCGTGTCCCCATGAAGGCAACCGGTATAAAGTGCCTTGCCCAAGGACACGACGCGGATCGTCAAGGACGGGGATCGAACTCGGGACCTCTAGCATAGAAGTCCAACAGTCTGTCACTGAGCCACCGCGCTCCCGACCTCAGATAAGAAGTCGTGTATTGTGTAAACAACGCATGTTTTGTTTCTTCACCACCAAACAAAAGACCAGATTATCAATTGTCTTTAATTGTTTGTGGTGTTTTCCCCATTGACCAAAATCAAAGATTAACACAGTAATAAAATGACAAAGGATTCAATTCACATGTCAATCAGTAACCAAAAAGATCATAATTGAGTCAAAAAAGAAAGTATAATAGAAACAAATGTGAATAAATACATGAAGGATGAAATATTATAGTTCTAAAGTTGCATGTTTGTGGACAAGAAGTCGTGCAAAGAGTTTAGTGACATGTTGTTGTTGTCCACCCAACCGTATACAATTTTGTTATGGATTTCAAAATGGCACGTGCTACCAGAGAATGTCAAATTGAATGGGTGACCGACGATTTTCTTTGTGTTATGTTGCGCCAGAGAGCCTGAGTTATTGAAAAAACACGCTAGTTTTTGTCTTCCGGCATTTTAAAACATGCCAAGGTTAACCGAAAATCAGAGGTTGTGTGCCATTGGAATGCATGAGGCTGGGATACCTCCAGATGAGCTCGCTGCTGAGTTCGGAGTCACTGTGGCCACTATTTACCGTCTAATTGGAAGGTATAACACCACTGGATCTACAGCCGACCGACCGCGTTCAGGTCGACCAAGAGCTGCGATCCCAGCACAAGACCGACACATTAGGACGTCTCACAAGCGGAGTCGCTTCCTTCCGGCGACGAGAACAGCAGCAATTACTCCTTGTGGAGCTAACAATAGAATCAGTGCACAAACTGTCCGTAACAGACTCACTGAACACGGCATCCGAAGTAGGCGTCCATACCACGGACCACTTCTTACCCAACGTCATCGTACCGTCAGAATGGAATGGGTACGACAGAGTGTTCGCTGGACTCAGCAGCGTTGGAGCAGTTCTTTTTAGTGATAAATCACGATTTTGTCCACAGTGCGCTAATGGTAAGGCAAAAGTGTATCGCCGATGAGGAGAGCGGTTTTCTGATGCTTGCGTGTGAGCATGCGACCGTTTCGGCGAGGGTAGTGTAATGGTTTGGACAGGAATTTCCTTGCACCATCGAGCGCATTTGATTTTCATCGATGGTAATCTGAATGGACAGCGATATAGGGGCGAAATTCTTAACGCTGTTGTTGTCCCGTTGTTCAACGCTAACGCCGGATTGCAGTTATTCCAGCAAAACGATGCCCGATGTCACGTGGCGCGTATCTATCGTGACTTTCTTGAGAAGCATCGAACTTCTTCCCTGGCGCCCACTTTCGCCAGATTTGTCGCTAATCGAGCATATTTGGGAACAATTGGACCGTCGGGTACGCCTTCATGATCTTCAGACGTTAGGCGATTTACGTAATGTTCTAAGGCAGATGTAGAACGCAATACCACAGGGTGACATCCAGAGACTTATCAGGTCCATGCGCCGTCGATGTCTTGCCATCCAAGAGGCAAACTGTGGACATACACACTATTGACTGTATTTGTGAACTTTTCATTTCACCCCATGTCTGAATTCCAACATCCTGACGTGACGCTGGCAACATTAGGAACATGACATTATGCAAATTCATACAGCTAGACTCGAAATATGCATTTACGATAATTTGTTTGGGATTTAAGTCGATAAAACTAAAACATATGCTCCTCAAAGTTCATTATACTTTCTTTTTTGACTCAGTATATGTTTTTCGATACTTAATTATTTTATGTTCCATTTCATGTTATACTTGATTTTATAAATTTTTATGCTTTTGATATTTATTGAATAAAATATGAAAAAAAGTTGTTTTTTTATAAAGTACGACTCCCGTGGACTGGTAGTGATGTCCACACATGCGTCTACTAGGTAATAAAAATCGAATCCATGACAAAACCCCCTCGGACAAAATCCCCTCAGACACCCCCTCCCCAGGACAAAAGCCCCTCACCTCAATTGACTAAGAGGACAAAACCCCCTCATCAAATGACAGACTGCTTTTTTTCAGGCTTGAATATCAATAACATTAAATACATTTATAAATATTTATAAATATATCAAATTATTGATATAGAATTATTTTAAAAGTAGAACACATCAGTTGGTCTTAGGGGAATTGGTCTAAAAGGAATTGGCCTCGTGGGAATTGGTCTAAAGGGAATTGGTCTAGTGAGAATGAACCCATCAAGCAAACACCTCACATTGCTTGATTTAGAACGTTTTTTCTGTGTTAACCCTTTACCCAACGTAACGGCCAAATCCGGCCAGCGCTATTCTCAAAAATCGCCAATTAATTTTCAAAATATTTTCATTTTTTGTCTCAAAAACATAGGTTATGACCCCTCGTTGGAACGAGCTCGTCGAGCTCGTTCCAACGAGGGGTCATAACCTATGTTTTTGTGACAAAAAAATGAAAAAAATTAGTTATTCAAGAATTTTTTTTGCAAGTGTCGTCTGCTTTTCATGTTAGGTAAAGGGTTAAATTTGTGAGATCACAGTTATCTTTTTAACCATTTTTATTTTTGTATTTTTGGTGTGCAAATTTTTCTATGTTTTGATGGGAAAGTACCTTAAGTGATGTTAATTATTTTAGTTGCTATGATAGCTCTAACATTCCTATTATAAATTACCACGAAGAGCGTGATTGGGAGGAGAAAGTCATTTAACCCTTTCCCCAACAAAACGGCCAAAAACGACCAGAAAATTAACATGAATAGAGCTACATTAACCTGGAGTATCTTGCTGTTTTTCTGATAAAACCATGCCAATATGCATATCATTGGAACCGGCTGAGCAAGTCGGTTCTAATTCTATTCATATTGGCATGGTTCCATCAAGTCATACGGGTGAAAAAATTTCTAAAATATGAGATTTTGTTTATCTTTCAAAGTGTCTATAAAAGACTTTTTAAAGCAAACTAGCTATTGTGTTAGACTAAGTGAATTGTCACAATTGTGCCTATATTCATTTTTTTCTTTGTTTTGTTTCTTCTCATGTTACTGTGCTTAATGTTCTCTTTTATAACTTAGAGTAAATATGAATAAAGGAAAGAAAAAAAATCATAAATGTGTTTTCATCATTCTCCATCTTTTTAGTGAGGTAAGGCAGACAGCATGCTAATTGAGGTACAAAGGCTAATTGAGGGTGTTTTGTCCTGAGGGTGTTTTTTCCTGGGCGTTTTGTACTGAGGGGGTTTTATCTGAGGGGTTTTGTCCGGAGGGGGTTGTCCTGAGGGGATTTTGTCTGGGGGGGGGGGTTGTCCTGAGGGGTTTTTGTCTGAGGGGGTTTTGTCTGGGGGGAGGGGGGTTGTCCTGAGGGGTTTTGTCCGGATACCTAAAATTCATCATTAGCTAAATTTCAATTAAGGAAGCATGCTGTACCCGGTGTTTCACAACGCTTGCTTTGTTTCTTCAACCAGCGAACAATAGACCAGATTATCAATTGTCTTTAATTGTTTGTGGTATTTTCCCCATTGACCAAAATCAAAGATTAACACAGTAATAAAATGACAAAGGATTCAATTCACATGTCAATCATTTACCGTATATTATTAGTTACACAGTTTGTTGGTGGCCTAATATGGTATATATGGTGTCAGTTAATTTCATATTAGCTCTCGTCTGGGCCACCAACAAACTGTGTAACGAATATATCTTACCGACTGCTGCATCGATGCACTGGACTAATAACAACAGCGATCAAAATTAAATGAGAGAATTCTCACAATGTGTTCACGTGCCTTTGCCTTGTCACAATTTATGGGAGAGTGCCTACAGGCACTGTCCCATAAATTGTAACAAGGCAAATTCATACATACCAAACAGTTTCATTTCGAAGGTAACATGACACACATCCACAGAATATGAAGCCTTTTAAGTTGCCTAACCTGCACTTCAGACCAAATATGGGCTTCCAACACTCAATCTTTCAACTTGAAGCGTTTATCGGCTGTCGCCATTTTGAATAATTAATTGTAGCGGTCGAGGTATAAAGGCCATTTACCAACCAGCCTGGTTGGTCCCGATCTCTTAGTCTCGTGGTAAATCGGTCGCTTTGTGTGCTAGAGGTCGACGGTGCGAACCCCAGCTCCCGCACTTATCTCTTCTCCTGTTACATTTGGGGGCTCGTCCGATCCTCAGCAGTAGGTGGCACTGTGGGTGTTTCGGCCGCTCTGAGGGAAGAACCTGGGTGAGATTCACATGCGGTGAATCTCAAAAGAAGGGGAGAGTAGTGTAGCGGTCGAGGTATAAAGGCCATTTACCAACCAGCCTGGTTGGTCCGAATCTCTTAGTCTCGTGGTAAATCGGTCGCTTTGTGTCCTAGAGGTCGACGGTTCGAACCCCGGCTCCCGCACTTATCTCTCCTCCTGTTACACAATGAACAAAGGGGAGATTACCCATAGCTGTCAGCGTATATTGATGTTGACAGGCAGTATATGGTTTTATATGCAGTCTGCATGTGACATCTTTGAACCAATGAAATTCCCGGATACTTGTAGGAGGTAAGATATAGATCATATATACTGAGTCAAAAAAGAAAGTATAATAGAAACAAATGTGAATAAATAGCATGAAGGATGAAATATAATAGTTCCAATGTTGTATGCATGGACAAGAAGTCGCGCAAAGAGTTTAATGACATGTTGTTGTTGTCCACCCAGCCATATACAATTTTGCTACGGATTTCAAAATAGCACGTGCTACCCGAGAATGTCAAATTGAATGGGTGACCGACGATTTTCTTTGTGTTATATTAATTAAATGTTTGAAGAATATTCCTATAATTACTGTTTGGAATCTAATATTATTGCGTACGTGAAAGTACTGCCTACCCGTGGAAAGTCGTCCACGACGACTGCATTGCAGTTCTCCCACATAAAATATCCATAGTACAAAAAAAATCTCATTTTGCACAAAAAATTCTTATTTGGCACAAAAAATATTCAGCTTTGGCACATTAAAATATTGAGCTAGCGTGAACACTGATCCCGATATCGGCGGAATTGTTTAAGTTTGTTAATTAATGTTTTAAAGTCACTTTCAAAAGCCTCTGCACATCTTCCATGTTACTTTCTAAGTTTCTAAGTTGCTCGACAGCTAACCTGTTATGTTTGCATGAGATAACATAAGCTCATCGACATCATCATCTCTGTAGTTCAACAGTCCAAGTTCACTTGGAACACTCATTTTCGGGGTTTATTGCACGCATATGCTTTTATTTCAATAAAATACACGCTTTTTCTGCAAAAACCGCACCGAACAAATTTTTTTGTTTTGTCCTTGAACACTACGGATCACGTGTGCGGACTATTTAACTATTCCATTTTTTGCGTTTTTTGTTATTTTTGGCAATAAATAGTATTTTTAATATTTTGTAGTAATCTGCTGGCGTGCAATACGCGTTCGAACTTTCATTTTTTACCGCACGAGATTGATTTCGGCGAAGGGATAATACTGAACAAGAAGCCGAAGGCTTCATGTTCAGTATTACCCCTCCGCCAAAATCGATTAATATTTTTTTTAGTAAACTGTAGGCGTGCAATAAATACAGAACAACATACGCGTTCGAACTGTCATATTTTACCACACTCGATCAATTTTGGCAGAGGCATAACATTGAACTCGAAGCCTACGCCTTCTCGTTCAATATTATCCCTCCGCCCAAATCGATCTCGTACGGTAAAAATGACAGTTCGAACGCGTATGCTGTTCTGTCCGAAAACTGAATTGTATGGTGTTTTTTCTTACATTTGAGTGTTTGTGACTTGAGATTGTCAGAAGGCATACCGACCCGGCCAAAAGGATCCTGTCTGTACCCAATTGGTAGTGAAAACTCCCTCGCTCGGGATCTGCAAGGTTTTCTGTGGAAGTCTTGGTGGAATTGTCTCGGAAAAAATCCTTGGACAAATCCAGAATAAATTCTGGAAAGGATGAAGTGTTACTGACCACATGTTTATTCTATGCATTTATTTATTCTATGCATGTTTGGGTTAATGGCGGGTTAATTGCGTTTTCAAATGTCAGGATCATACCGTGTCGCGCAGTTTTACGGTTGGAAGACGCCGGAGTACTCGGAGATAACAACCACCGTGCAGCGGTGACCAACTGCCAAACTTTTCAACTTACTAACCCGGCTCAAACAGAGTTAGCGGCAGTTGACGGCAAGTGTATCATCGAATGTAGTACACCTAAATACATAGCGCCACCGTACTTCAGCTTCTTAGCTAAGCGTAGAAATAAGCGTATTGTCAACTGCAGAATGAGGTCTCCAGAAGGTGAATTTGGTGATGCTATCCTGCACGGCCAGGGAAGCATCACTAAATTTATCCTCTATGAACCTTAATCTGAACAAACTCTCAGGCCTAAACAGAAAGAGGTACCCAGAGGATAAATTGACCCACTTCAAGGGACAGCATCTGCAAATTCACCCTCTGGGGACCTCAATCTGCAAATGACAGACTGCTTATTTCCGGGTTTGCATCTTAGAAGTGAAATATACATGGTAGAGTATAGAGAGAGGGAATGAGGCGGAAACTTGAAGGTCCAGGATTTGGAGCAAGTTCTGAGGTTTGACAGAATCATGAAAACATTTACAGCGACGTTCTTATGGCCTCAGCCTGGAACACAAAAAACAAAAGGGTTGGTGATAAGCTTAAAGTGATGGGGCGTGGGGGGTCTACCCGTTTGTCCTTGGGTAGATGAATGTGGTCGCTGGAGGGTGAGTACCTTTTCTGTTAGTTATTAAATAGGAAGGCTAATATCTCATTGTGGCGAAACCGTTAAATATGAGTTCTTGGGGTGAATTTATGTATAAAAGGCAGAAGCATACACAGAACACACACCAATAAACCTAATACAGATTGCAGAAGAATTCTCAATTAGTTGAAACTTCTAAAAAAAGAATAACTTTATCCCTTTACCTGAAAGGCAGACGACACTTGCAAATAAAATTCTTAAATAAATATTTTTTTTTCATTATTTTCCACCTTTCCATCTTGTGTTAAATTGACCAATCGTCAGTTGCTATTATGTGTTAAATGGACCGGCTGTCATGTTTCATGTTGATGATCGGTCACTTTGATATGAAAGATATTAGCGCTGGCCAATTGATATTGACAGGTTGACACGACAAAACGATGCTGAACACATTGACGCTATTTATTGGCTTTCTGCCATCAGACACAACAATAATAATACATGAGTTCGATTATCGGTGAACACTCTCATCGGCCATTATTATTCCTCTCTCTGTCTCTCTCTCTCTGTCTCTCTCTGTCTCTCTCTCTCTGTCTCTGTCTGTCTGTCTGTCTGTCTGTCTGTCTCTCTCTCTCTCTCTGTCTCTGTCTCTCTCTGTCTCTGTCTCTCTCTCTGTCTCTCTCTCTGTCTCTCTCTCTCTCTCTCTCTCTCTCTCTCTCTCTCTCTCTCTCTCTCTCTCTCTCTCTCTCTCTCTGTCTCTCTCTGTCTCTCTCTCTCTGTCTCTCTCTCTCTCTCTCTCTGTCTCTCTCTGTCTCTGTCTCTCGCTGTCTCTCTCTCTCTCTGTCTCTGTCTCTGTCTCTGTCTCTCTTCTCTCTCTCTCTCTCTCTCTCTCTCTCTCTCTCTCTCTCTCTCTCTTCTCTTCTCTCTCTATCTCTCTCTCTTCTCTTCTCTTATCTTCTCTTCTCTCTCTCTCTCTCTCTCTCTCTCTCTCTCTCTCTCTCAATTGATTATTCCAAAGCTGCCAATCGTTATTATAGTTGATTTATTAGTGTTCAACCGATGATCGGAATCGGCCACCACAATCAGCCGACTGTGGGCAATCGGATGACAACGGCAAGAACTCCTGGAACATCGGTTCAACCGATTGTTGCGAAGCATTTTGTGATGATTCATTAACCGCATTTCATTATCTTCTACAATTCTTCAATGGTTAATTAAAATGACGTCAATGATACCATTCCATAAAGTTGAGAAACAACAACAATGTGTATTCTTAATCTGCCTAGATGCTCCTTACGGGATATACACGTTAAACAACGCGTAAAACTTACAATTGAGCGTACCTGCGGCAATCACCAGTTCATACTGGAAAACTGAAGGTTGGACTCGAGTGACTCAGGTCGCAGTAAAATTGCCAGTCGCACGCACTTGAGCGGTAAACGTGGCTCTGAGAGCCACGTTTACCGCCCATGTGTGCGCGACTGGTAATTTTACTGCAAACCCCGTCAACGAAGTTTAAGATTGTGAAAAATGTTCAGTTCAATGTACTTCTTTCGAGCTCCGACTTTTGTCTAGTAGTGCACGGTATTACAATCAGAATCGGCCGATTGTGAGCTCACATAATCGGTAATCGGTCAGCGACCATTCTTGGTAATCGGTTGAACACTAATAATTATACAATACCTTACTGGCTCGGAAGAATTTACTCCATCAATCGTGATTGCTTTTCCCCAACTGAAAATTAAGTTTTCAAAATCAAACGATCCAAGGGTTACATATTCTAACACAGATGTTTGAAAATCTTCTTCACCAATCAAATCAATAATCGGTGCTATAGCAGCCTTTCTGTTTTCTGTCACTCGAGACAGTAAGGGTTCCAACCAACCTGCAAAGATACAACGAGGTACTGACATTCAGTGAAATACATTTTGTGACTGGAGACCATACGGGTTCCAAGACAGCTGCTTCTGTTCAGCCCCATATATTTACAAGCATTTTGATTATCTGTTTAGTAATTCCTATGTCTTGTTAATATAGTTCTGGGGCCAATACTATAAAACCTTTACAATTGTATTTTCTAGAATTGTATTTTCTAGTTACAACATTAAATGAGTTTAAATGAACCATTAGCATTTTTAAAAGATGTGGCAATTTGCCAGTTGGCAAATTGCCACATCTTTTAACCCGTTACTTAACGTAACGGCCAAAACCGGCCAGATCATTTCTCAAAAATCGTCAATTAATTTTCATTATTTTTTTCATTTTTTGTCTCAAAAACATAGGTTATGACCCCTCGTTGGAACGAGCTCGTCGAGCTCGTTCCAACGAGGGGGTCATAACCTATGTTTTTGAGACAAAAAATGAAAAAAATTAGTTATTCAAGAATTATTCTTGCAAGTGTCGTCTGCTTTTCATGTTAGGTAAAGGGTTAAAAGACAAATGATTCGTTTTAGACAGTTATATTGAAGGGTAGAAAATACAATTTTAGAAAATACAATTGTAAAAGTTTTTTAGTATTGGCTCCTGGTACGTAATTATTTAAACACTTTTCAATAGTGAACAACATAATAATACAGGGTGGGGGTGTGATCCCTCCTCCAATTACTTTTTCAGTCACGCCCTTCTCGTCGGGATCAAAGTCTGAGCTGCTACTTCTCCCTTGTCAGTTATAATATACTTTCCAGAAAGACTAAATTTAATATGTGGACTTGCGTCACACACTCAGTTGGTCCAACATATGGTGGTCTGTATTATCACACAAACAGTCGGTCCAATATATGGAGGTCTGTATTACCCCACACACAGTCAGTACAATATATGGAGGTCTGTAGTACACCACACACAGTCGGTCCTGCATATGGGGGGTCTGAAGTACCACACACAAAGTCGGCCCAACATATGGGAGTCTGTAGTACCACACACACAGTCGGTCCAACATATGGAGGTCTATAGTACCCAACGGACAGTCGGTCCAACATATGGGGGTCAGTAGTACACCACACATAGTCGGTCCAACATATGGGGTTCTGTAGTACCCCACACACAGTCGGTCCAGCATATGGGGGTCTGAAGTACCACACACACAGTCGGTCCAACATATGGGGGTCTGTAGTACCACACACACAGTCGGTCCAACATATGGGGGTCTGTAGTACCCCACACACAGTCGGTCCAACATATGGGGGTCAGTAGTACCCCACACACAGTTGGTCTAACATATGGAGGTCTGTAGTACCCCACACACAGTCGGTCCAGCATATGGAGGTCTATAGTACCCAACGGACAGTCGGTCCAACATATGGGGTCAGTAGTACCCCACACACAGTCGGTCCAACATATGGAGGTCAGTAGTACCACACACACAGTCGGTCCAACATAAGGAGGTCTATAGTACCCAACGGACAGTCGGTCCAACATATGGGGGTCAGTAGTACCCCACACACAGTCGGTCCAACATATGGATGTCTGTAATACCCAACACACAGTCGGTCCAACATATGGGGGTTAGTAGTACCCCACACACAGTAGGTCCAACATATGGAGGTCTGTAGTACCCCACAAACAGTCGGTCCAACATATGGATGTCTGTAATACCCAACTCACAGTCGGTCCAACATATGGGGGTCTGTAGTACCACACACAGTCGGTCCAACATATGGAGGTCTGGAGTACCCAACGGACAGTTGGTCCAACATATGGGGGTCAGTAGTACCCCACACACAGTCGGTCCAACATATGGGGGTCTGTAGTACCCCACACACAGTAGGTCCAACATATGGAGGTCTGTAGTACCCCACACACAGTCGGCCAAACATATGGATGTCTGTAATACCCAACGGACAGTCGGTCCAACATATGGGGGTCAGTAGTACACCACACACAGTCGGTCCAACATATGGGGGTCTGTAGTACCACACACACAGTCGGTCCAACATATGGGGGTCTGCAGTACCACACACACAGTCGGTCCAACATATGGAGGTCTATAGTACCCGACGGACAGTCGGTCCAACATATGGGGGACTGTAGTACCACACACACAGTCGGTCCAACATATGGATGTCTGTAGTACCCCACACACAGTCAGTCCAACATATGGGGGTCTGAAGTACCACACACACAGTCGGTCCAACATATGGGGGTCTGAAGTACCACACACACAGTCGGTCCAACATATGGGGGTCTGCAGTACCACACACACAGTCGGTCCAACATATGGGGGTCTGTAGTACCCCACACACAGTCAGTCCAACATATGGGGGTCTGTAGTACCCTACACAGTCGGTCCAACATATGGAGGTCTGTAGTACCCCACACACAGTCGGTCCAACATATGGAGGTCTATAGTACCCAACGGACATTCGGTCCAACATATGGGGATCAGTAGTACCCCACACACAGTCGGTCCAACATATGGGGTCAGTAGTACCCCACACACAGTCGGTCCAGCATATGGGGGTCTGAAGTACCACACACACAGTCGATCCAACATATGGGGGTCTGTAGTACCACACACACAGTCGGTCCAACATATGGGGGTCTGTAGTATCCCACACACAGTCGGTCCAACACATGGGGGTCTGTAGTACCCCACACACAGTCGGTCCAACACATGGGGGTCTGTAGTACCCCACACACAGTCGGTCCAACATATGGGGGTCTGAAGTACCCCACACACAGTCGGTCCAACACATGGGGGTCTGTAGTACAAAACACACACAGTCAGTCCAACATATGGGGGTCTGTAGTACCCCACAAACAGTCGGTCAACATATGAGGGTCTGTAGTACCCCACACACAGTCGGTCCAACACATGGGGGTCTGTAGTACCCCACACACAGTCGGTCCAACATATGGAGGTCTATAGTACCCAACGGACAGTCGGTCCAACATATGGGGGTCTGTAGTACCCCACACACAGTCGGTCCAGCATATGGGGGCCTGAAGTACCACACACACAGTCGGTCCAACATATGGGGGTCTGTAGTACCACACACACAGTCGTTTCAACATATGGGGCCTGTAGTACCCCACAAACGGTCGGTCCGACATATGGGGGTCTGTAGTACCCTACACAGTCGGTCCAACATATGTGGGTCTGTAGTACCACACACACAGTCGGTCCAACATATGGGGGTCTGTAGTACCCTACACAGTCGGTCCAACATATGGGGGTCTGTAGTACCACACACACACAGTCGATCCAACATATGGGGGTCTGCAGTACCCTACACAGTCGATCCAACAAATGGGGGTCAGTAGTACCCTACACACAGTCAGTCCAACATATGGATGTCTGTAATACCCAACACAGTCGGTCCAACATATGGGGGGGTCTATAGTACCACACACACAGTCGGTCCAACATATGGGGGTCTGTAGTACCACACACACACAGTCGGTCCAACATATGGGGGTCTGTAGTACCCTACACAGTCGGTCGAACATATGGAGGTCTGCAGTACCCTACACAGTTGGTCCAACATATGGGGGTCTGTAGTACCACACACACAGTCGGTCCAACATATGGGGGTCTGTAATACCCTACACAGTCGGTCCAACATATGGGGGTCAGTAGTACCCTTCACACAGTCGGTCCAACATATGGGGGTCTGTAGTACCCTACACAGTTGGTCCAACATATGGATGTCTATAGTACCCAACGGACAGTCGGTCCAGCATATGGGGGTCAGTAGTACCCCACACACAGTCCGTCCAACATATAGGGTCTGTAGTACCCTACACAGTCGGTCCAACATATGTATGTCTATAGTACCCAACACACAGTCAGTCCAACATATGGGGGTCAGGAGTACCCCACACACAGTCGGTCCAACATATGGGGGTCAGTAGTACCCCACACACAGTCGGTCCAACATATGGATGTCTGTAATACCCAACACACAGTCGGTCCAACATATGGGGGTCAGTAGAACCCCACACACAGTCGGTCCAACATATGGGGGTCAGTAGTATTCCACACACAGTCGGTCCAACATATGGATGTCTGTAATACCCAACACACAGTCGGTCCAACATATGGGGGTCAGTAGTACCCCACACACAGTAGGTCCAACATATGGAGGTCTGTAGTACCCCACACACAGTCGGTCCAACATATGGATGTCTGTAATACCCAACGGACAGTCGGTCCAACATATGGAGGTCAGTAGTACACCACACACAGTCGGTCCAACATATGGGGGTCTGTAGTACCACACACACAGTCGGTCCAACATATGGGGGTCTGTAGTACCACACACACAGTCAGTCCAACATATGGAGGTCTGTAGTACCCACACACAGTCGGTCCAACATATGGAGGTCTATAGTACCCAACGGACAGTCGGTCCAACATATGGGGGTCTGTAGTACCACACACAGTCGGTCCAACATATGGAGGTCTGTAGCACCCAACGGACAGTTGGTCCAACATATGGGGGCCAGTAGTACCCCACATACAGTCGGTCCAACATATGGAGGTCTGTAGTACCCCACACACAGTCGGTCCAACATATGGAGGTCTATAGTACCCAACGGACAGTCGGTCCAACATATGGGGGTCTGTAGTACCCCACACACAGTCGGTCCAACATATGGGGGACTGTAGTACCACACACACAGTCGGTCCAACATATGGATGCCTGTAGTACCCTACACACAGTCAGTCCAACATATGGGGGACTGAAGTACCACACACACAGTCGGTCCAACATATGGGGGAGTGAAGTACCACACACACAGTCGGTCCAACATATGGGGGTCTGTAGTACCACACACACAGTCGGTCCAACATATGGGGGTCTGTAGTACCCCACACACAGTCGGTCCAACATATGGGGGTCTGTAGTACCCTACACAGTCGGTCCAACATATGGAGGTCTGTAGTACCCAACACACAGTCGGTCCAACATATGGAGGTCTATAGTACCCAACGGACAGTCCGTCAAACATAAGGAGGTCAGTAGTACCCCACACACAGTCGGTCCAACATATGGGGGTCAGTAGTACCCCACACACAGTCGGTCCAGCATATGGAGGTCTGAAGTACCACACACACAGTCGGTCCAACATATGGGGGTCTGTAGTACCACACACACAGTCGGTCCAACATATGGGGGTCTGTAGTACCCCACACACAGTCGGTCCAACACATGGGGGTCTGTAGTACCCCACACACAGTCGGTCCAACACATGGGGGTCTGTAGTACCCCACACACAGTCGGTCCAACATATGGGGGTCTGAAGTACCCCACACACAGTCGGTCCAACACATGGGGGTCTGTAGTACCACGCACACAGTCGGTTCAACATATGGGGTCTGTGGTACCCCACACACAGTCGGTCCGACATATGGGGGTCTGTAGTACCCTACACAGTCGGTCCAACATATGTGGGTCTGTAGTACCACACACACAGTCGGTCCAACATATGGGGGTCTGTAGTACCCTACACAGTCGGTCCAACATATGGGGGTCTGTAGTACCACACACACAGTCGATCCAACATATGGGGGTCTGTAGTACCCTACACAGTCGGTCCAACATATGGCGGTCTGTAGTACCCTACACAGTTGGTCCAACATATGGGGGTCTATAGTACCACACACACAGTCGGACCAACATATGGGGTCTGTAGTACCCTACACAGTCGGTCCAACATATGGGGTTCAGTAGTACACTACACACAGTCAGTCCAACATATGGGGTCTGTAGTACCCTACATAGTCGGTCCAACATATGGAGGTCTGTAATACCCAACACAGTCGGTCCATCATATGGGGGGTCTATAGTACCACACACACAGTCGGTCCAACATATGCGGGTCTGTAGTACCACACACAGACTGTCGGTCCAACGTATGGGGGTCTGTAGTACCACACACACAGTCGGTCCAACATATGGGGGTCTGTAGTACCCTACACAGTCGGTCCAACATATGGAGGTCTGTAGTACCCTACACATTCGGTCCAACATATGGGGGTCTGTAGTACCACACACACAGTCGGTCCAACATATGGGGGTCTGTAGTACCCTACACAGTCGGTCCAACATATGGGGGTCAGTAGTACCCTACACACAGTCAGTCCAACATATGGGGGTCTGTAGTACCCTACATAGTCGGTCCAACATATGGGTGTTGTAGTACCACACACACACAGTCGGTCCAACATATGGGGGTCTGTAGTACCCTACACAGTCGGTCCAACATATGGAGGTCTGTAGTGCCCTACACAGTTGGTCCAACATATGGGGGTCTGTAGTACCACACACACAGTCGGTCCAACATATGGGGGTCTCAAGTACCCTAGACAGTCGGTCCAACATATGGATGTTTATAGTACCCAACGGACAGTCGGTCCAGCATATGGGGGTCAGTAGTACCCCACACACAGTCGGTCCAACAAATGGGGGTCTGTAGTATCATACACAGTCGGTCCAACATATGTATGTCTATAGTACCCAACACACAGTCGGCCCAACATATGGGGGTCAGTAGTACCCCACACACAGTCGGTCCAACATATGGGGGTCAGTAGTACTCCACACACAGTCGGTCCAACATATGGATGTCTGTAATACCCAACACACAGTCGGTCCAACATATGGGGGTCAGTAGTACCCCACACACAGTAGGTCCAACATATGGAGGTCTGTAGTACCCCACACACAGTCGGTCAAACATATGAATGTCTGTAATACCCAACGGACAGTTGGTCCAACATATGGGGGTCAGTAGTACACCACACACAGTCGGTCCAACATATGGGGGTCTGTAGTACCCCACACACAGTAGGTCCAACATATGGAGGTCTGTAGTACCCCACACACAGTCGGTCCAACATATGGATGTCTGTAATACCCAACGGACAGTCGATCCAACATATGGGGGGTCAGTAGTACACCACACACAGTCGGTCCAACATATGGGGGGCTGTAGTACCACACACACAGTCGGTCCAACATATGGGGGTCTGTAGTACCACACACACAGTCGGTCCAACGTATGGAGGCCTGTAGTACCCAACACACAGTCGGTCCAACATATGGAGGTCTATAGTACCCAACGGACAGTCGGTCCAACATATGGGGGTCTGTAGTACTCCACACACAGTCAGTCCAACATATGGGGGTCTGAAGTACCACACACACAGTCGGTCCAACATATGGGGGTCTGAAGTACCACACACACAGTCGGTCCAACATATGGGGTCTGTAGTACCACACACACAGTCGGTCCAACATATAGGGGTCTGTAGAACCCCACACACAGACGGTCCAACATATGGGGGTCTGTAGTACCACACACACAGTCGTTTCAACATATGGGGCCTGTAGTACCCCACAAACGGTCGGTCCGACATATGGGGGTCTGTAGTACCCTACACAGTCGGTCCAACATATGTGGGTCTGTAGTACCACACACACAGTCGGTCCAACATATGGGGGTCTGTAGTACCCTACACAGTCGGTCCAACATATGGGGGTCTGTAGTACCACACACACACAGTCGATCCAACATATGGGGGTCTGCAGTACCCTACACAGTCGATCCAACAAATGGGGGTCAGTAGTACCCTACACACAGTCAGTCCAACATATGGATGTCTGTAATACCCAACACAGTCGGTCCAACATATGGGGGGTCTATAGTACCACACACACAGTCGGTCCAACATATGGGGGTCTGTAGTACCACACACACACAGTCGGTCCAACATATGGGGGTCTGTAGTACCCTACACAGTCGGTCGAACATATGGAGGTCTGCAGTACCCTACACAGTTGGTCCAACATATGGGGGTCTGTAGTACCACACACACAGTCGGTCCAACATATGGGGGTCTGTAATACCCTACACAGTCGGTCCAACATATGGGGGTCAGTAGTACCCTTCACACAGTCAGTCCAACATATGGGGGTCTGTAGTACCCTACACAGTTGGTCCAACATATGGATGTCTATAGTACCCAACGGACAGTCGGTCCAGCATATGGGGGTCAGTAGTACCCCACACACAGTCCGTCCAACATATAGGGTCTGTAGTACCCTACACAGTCGGTCCAACATATGTATGTCTATAGTACCCAACACACAGTCAGTCCAACATATGGGGGTCAGGAGTACCCCACACACAGTCGGTCCAACATATGGGGGTCAGTAGTACCCCACACACAGTCGGTCCAACATATGGATGTCTGTAATACCCAACACACAGTCGGTCCAACATATGGGGGTCAGTAGAACCCCACACACAGTCGGTCCAACATATGGGGGTCAGTAGTATTCCACACACAGTCGGTCCAACATATGGATGTCTGTAATACCCAACACACAGTCGGTCCAACATATGGGGGTCAGTAGTACCCCACACACAGTAGGTCCAACATATGGAGGTCTGTAGTACCCCACACACAGTCGGTCCAACATATGGATGTCTGTAATACCCAACGGACAGTCGGTCCAACATATGGAGGTCAGTAGTACACCACACACAGTCGGTCCAACATATGGGGGTCTGTAGTACCACACACACAGTCGGTCCAACATATGGGGGTCTGTAGTACCACACACACAGTCAGTCCAACATATGGAGGTCTGTAGTACCCCACACACAGTCGGTCCAACATATGGAGGTCTATAGTACCCAACGGACAGTCGGTCCAACATATGGGGGTCTGTAGTACCACACACAGTCGGTCCAACATATGGAGGTCTGTAGCACCCAACGGACAGTTGGTCCAACATATGGGGGCCAGTAGTACCCCACATACAGTCGGTCCAACATATGGAGGTCTGTAGTACCCCACACACAGTCGGTCCAACATATGGAGGTCTATAGTACCCAACGGACAGTCGGTCCAACATATGGGGGTCTGTAGTACCCCACACACAGTCGGTCCAACATATGGGGGACTGTAGTACCACACACACAGTCGGTCCAACATATGGATGTCTGTAGTACCCTACACACAGTCAGTCCAACATATGGGGGTCTGAAGTACCACACACACAGTCGGTCCAACATATGGGGGTGTGAAGTACCACACACACAGTCGGTCCAACATATGGGGGTCTGTAGTACCACACACACAGTCGGTCCAACATATGGGGGTCTGTAGTACCCTACACAGTCGGTCCAACATATGGAGGTCTGTAGTACCCCACACACAGTCGGTCCAACATATGGAGGTCTATAGTACCCAACGGACAGTCCGTCAAACATAAGGAGGTCAGTAGTACCCCACACACAGTCGGTCCAACATATGGGGGTCAGTAGTACCCCACACACAGTCGGCCCAGCATATGGAGGTCTGAAGTACCACACACACAGTCGGTCCAACATATGGGGGTCTGTAGTACCACACACACAGTCGGTCCAACATATGGGGGTCTGTAGTACCCCACACACAGTCGGTCCAACACATGGGGGTCTGTAGTACCCCACACACAGTCGGTCCAACACATGGGGGTCTGTAGTACCCCACACACAGTCGGTCCAACATATGGGGGTCTGAAGTACCCCACACACAGTCGGTCCAACACATGGGGGTCTGTAGTACCACGCACACAGTCAGTCCAACATATGGGGGTCTGTAGTACCCCACACACAGTCGGTCCAACATATGGGGGTCTGTAGTACCCCACACACAGTCGGTCCAACACATGGCGGTCTGTAGTACCCCACACAAGTCGGTCCAACATATGGAGGTCTATAGTACCCAACGGACAGTCGGTCAACATATGGGGGTCTATAGTACCACACACACAGTCGGGCCAACATATGGGGGTCTGTAGTACCACACACACAGTCGGTTCAACATATGGGGTCTGTGGTACCCCACACACAGTCGGTCCGACATATGGGGGTCTGTAGTACCCTACACAGTCGGTCCAACATATGTGGGTCTGTAGTACCACACACACAGTCGGTCCAACATATGGGGGTCTGTAGTACCCTACACAGTCGGTCCAACATATGGGGGTCTGTAGTACCACACACACAGTCGATCCAACATATGGGGGTCTGTAGTACCCTACACAGTCGGTCCAACATATGGCGGTCTGTAGTACCCTACACAGTTGGTCCAACATATGGGGGTCTATAGTACCACACACACAGTCGGACCAACATATGGGGTCTGTAGTACCCTACACAGTCGGTCCAACATATGGGGTTCAGTAGTACACTACACACAGTCAGTCCAACATATGGGGGTCTGTAGTACCCTACATAGTCGGTCCAACATATGGAGGTCTGTAATACCCAACACAGTCGGTCCAACATATGGGGGGTCTATAGTACCACACACACAGTCGGTCCAACATATGCGGGTCTGTAGTACCACACACAGACTGTCGGTCCAACGTATGGGGGTCTGTAGTACCACACACACAGTCGGTCCAACATATGGGGGTCTGTAGTACCCTACACAGTCGGTCCAACATATGGAGGTCTGTAGTACCCTACACATTCGGTCCAACATATGGGGATCTGTAGTACCACACACACAGTCGGTCCAACATATGGGGGTCTGTAGTACCCTACACAGTCGGTCCAACATATGGGGGTCAGTAGTACCCTACACACAGTCAGTCCAACATATGGGGGTCTGTAGTACCCTACATAGTCGGTCCAACATATGGGTGTTGTAGTACCACACACACACAGTCGGTCCAACATATGGGGGTCTGTAGTACCCTACACAGTCGGTCCAACATATGGAGGTCTGTAGTGCCCTACACAGTTGGTCCAACATATGGGGGTCTGTAGTACCACACACACAGTCGGTCCAACATATGGGGGTCTCAAGTACCCTAGACAGTCGGTCCAACATATGGATGTTTATAGTACCCAACGGACAGTCGGTCCAGCATATGGGGGTCAGTAGTACCCCACACACAGTCGGTCCAACAAATGAGGGTCTGTAGTATCATACACAGTCGGTCCAACATATGTATGTCTATAGTACCCAACACACAGTCGGCCCAACATATGGGGGTCAGTAGTACCCCACACACAGTCGGTCCAACATATGGGGGTCAGTAGTACTCCACACACAGTCGGTCCAACATATGGATGTCTGTAATACCCAACACACAGTCGGTCCAACATATGGGGGTCAGTAGTACCCCACACACAGTAGGTCCAACATATGGAGGTCTGTAGTACCCCACACACAGTCGGTCAAACATATGAATGTCTGTAATACCCAACGGACAGTTGGTCCAACATATGGGGGTCAGTAGTACACCACACACAGTCGGTCCAACATATGGGGGTCTGTAGTACCCCACACACAGTAGGTCCAACATATGGAGGTCTGTAGTACCCCACACACAGTCGGTCCAACATATGGATGTCTGTAATACCCAACGGACAGTCGATCCAACATATGGGGGGTCAGTAGTACACCACACACAGTCGGTCCAACATATGGGGGGCTGTAGTACCACACACGCAGTCGGTCCAACATATGGGGGTCTGTAGTACCACACACACAGTCGGTCCAACGTATGGAGGCCTGTAGTACCCAACACACAGTCGGTCCAACATATGGAGGTCTATAGTACCCAACGGACAGTCGGTCCAACATATGGGGGTCTGTAGTACTCCACACACAGTCAGTCCAACATATGGGGGTCTGAAGTACCACACACACAGTCGGTCCAACATATGGGGGTCTGAAGTACCACACACACAGTCGGTCCAACATATGGGGTCTGTAGTACCACACACACAGTCGGTCCAACATATAGGGGTCTGTAGAACCCCACACACAGACGGTCCAACATATGTGGGTCTGTAGTACCCTACACAGTCGGTCCAACATACGGAGGTCTGTAGTACCCCACACACAGTCGGTCCAACATATGGAGGTGTATAGTACCCAACGGACAGTCGGTCCAACATATGGGGGTCAGTAGTACCCCACACACAGTCGGTCCAACATATGGGGATCAATAGTACCCCACACACAGTCGGTCCAGCATATGGGGGTCTGAAGTACCACACACACAGTCGGTCCAACATATGGGGGTCTGTAGTACCACACACACAGACGGTCCAACATATGGGGGTCTGTAGTACCCCACACACAGTCGGTCCAACACATGGGGGTCTGTAGTACCCCACAGACAGTCGGTCCAACACATGGGGGTCTGTAGTACCCCAAACACAGTCGGTCCAACATATGGGGGTCTGAAGTACCCCACACACAGTCGGTCCAACATATGGGGGTCTGTAGTACCCTACACAGTCGGTCCAACATATGGAGGTCTGTAGTACCCAACACACAGTCGGTCCAACATATGGGGGTCAGTAGTACCCCACACACAGTCGGTCCAACATATGGGGGTCAGTAGGACTCCACACACAGTCGGTCCAACATATGCATGTCTGTAATACCCAACACACAGTCGGTCCATCATATGGGGGTCAGTAGTACCCCACACACAGTAGGTCCAACATATGGAGGTCTGTAGTACCCCACACACAGTCGGTCCAACATATGGATGTCTGTAAGACCCAACGGACAGTTGGTCCAACATATGGGGGTCAGTAGTACACCACACACAGTCGGTCCAACATATGGGGGTCTGTAGTACCACACACACAGTCGGTCCAACATATGGGGGTCTGTAGTACCACACACGCAGTCGGTCCAACATATGGAGGTCTGTAGTACCCCACACACAGTCGGTCCAACATATGGAGGTCTATAGTACCCAACGGACAGTCGGTCCAACATATGGGGGTCTGTAGTACCACACACAGTCGGTCCAACATATGGAGGTCTGTAGTACCCTACACACAGTCGGTCCACCATATGGGGGTCAGTAGTACCCCACACACAGTCGGTCCAACATATGGATGTCTGTAATACCCAACACAGTCGGTCCAACAGATCGGGGGTCTATAGTACCACACACACAGTCGGTCCAACATATGGGGGTCTGTAGTACCACACACACACAGTCGGTCCAACATATGGGGGTCTGTAGTACCACACACACAGTCGGTACAACATATGGGGGTCTGTAGTACCCTACACAGTCGGTCCAACATATGGAGGTCTGTAGTACCCCACACACAGTCGGTCCAACATATGGGGGTCTGTAGTACCCTACACAGTCGGTCCAACATATGGGGGTCAGTAGTACCCTACACACAGTCGGTCCACGATATGGGGGTCAGTAGTACCCCACACACAGTCGGTCCAACATATGGATGTCTGTAATACCCAACACAGTCGGTCCAACAGATCGGGGGTCTATAGTACCACACACACAGTCGGTCCAACATATGGGGGTCTGTAGTACCACACACACACAGTCGGTCCAACATATGGGGGTCTGTAGTACCACACACACAGTCGGTACAACATATGGGGGTCTGTAGTACCCTACACAGTCGGTCCAACATATGGAGGTCTGTAGTACCCCACACAGTCGGTCCAACATATGGGGGTCTGTAGTACCACACACACAGTCGGTCCAACATATGGGGGTCTGTAGTACCCTACACAGTCGGTCCAACATATGGGGGTCAGTAGTACCCTACACACAGTCGGTCCAACATATGGGGGTCTGTAGTACCCTACACAGTCGGTCCAACATATGGATGTCTATAGTACCCAACGGACAGTCGGTCCAGCATATGGGGGTCAGTAGTACCCCGCACACAGTCGGTCCAACATATGGGGGTCTGTAGTACCCTACACAGTCGGTCCAACATATGTATGTCTACAGTACCCAACACACAGTCGGTCCAACATATGGGGGTCAGTAGTACCCCACACACAGTCGGTCCAACATATGGGGGTCAGTAGTACCACACACACAGTCGGTCCAACATATGGATGTCTGTAATACCCAACACACAGTCGGTCCAACATATGGGGGTCAGTAGTACCCCACACACAGTCGGTCCAACATATGGGGGTCAGTAGTACTCCACACACAGCCGGTCCAACATATGGAGGTGTATAGTACCCAACGGACAGTCGGTCCAACATATGGGGGTCAGTAGTACCCCACACACAGTCGGTCCGACATATGGGGGTCAATAGTACCCCACACACAGTCGGTCCAGCATATGGGGGTCTGAAGTACCACACACACAGTCGGTCCAACATATGGGGGTCTGTAGTACCACACACACAGTCGGCCCAACATATGGGGGTCTGTAGTACCCCACACACAGTCGGTCCAACATATGGGGTCTGTAGTACCACACACACAGTCGGTCCAACATATAGGGGTCTGTAGAACCCCACACACAGACGGTCCAACATATGTGGGTCTGTAGTACCCTACACAGTCGGTCCAACATATGGAGGTCTGTAGTACCCCACACACAGTCGGTCCAACATATGGAGGTGTATAGTACCCAACGGACAGTCGGTCCAACATATGGGGGTCAGTAGTACCCCACACACAGTCGGTCCAACATATGGGGGTCAATAGTACCCCACACACAGTCGGTCCAGCATATGGGGGTCTGAAGTACCACACACACAGTCGGTCCAACATATGGGGGCCTGTAGTACCACACACACAGTCGGTCCAACATATGGGGGTCTGTAGTACCCCACACACAGTCGGTCCAACACATGGGGGTCTGTAGTACCCCACAGACAGTCGGTCCAACACATGGGGGTCTGTAGTACCCCAAACACAGTCGGTCCAACATATGGGGGTCCGAAGTACCCCACACACAGTCGGTCCAACACATGGGGGTCTGTAGTACCACACACACAGTCAGTCCAACATATGGGGGTCTGTAGTACCCCACACCCAGTCGGTCCAACATATGGGGGTCTGTAGTACCCCACACACAGTCGGTCCAACACATGGGGGTCTGTAGTACCCCACACACAGTCGGTCCAACATATGGAGGTCTATAGTACCCAACGGACAGTCGGTCCAACATATGGGGGTCTGTAGTACCCCACACACAGTCGGTCCAGCATATGGGGGCCTGAAGTAGCACACACACAGTCGGTCCAACATATGGGGGTCTGTAGTACCACACACACAGTCGGTTCAGCATATGGGGTCTGTAGTACACCACACGCAGTCGGTCCAACATATGGGGGTCTGTAGTACCCTACACAGTCGGTCCAACATATGTGGGTCTGTAGTACCCCACACACAGTCGGTCCAACATATGGGGTCTGTAGTACCCAACACAGTCGGTCCAACATATGGGGGTCTGCAGTACCACACGCACAGTCGATCCAACATATGGGGGTCTGTAGTACCCTACACAGTCGGTCCAACATATGGCGGTCTGTAGTACCCTACAAAGTTGGTCCAACATATGGGGGTCTGTAGTACCACACACACAGTCGGTCCAACATATGGGGGTCTGTAGTACCCTACACAGTCGGTCCAACATATGGGGGTCAGTAGTACCCTACACACAGTCGGTCCACCATATGGGGGTCAGTAGTACCCCACACACAGTCGGTCCAACATATGGATGTCTGTAATACCCAACACAGTCGGTCCAACAGATCGGGGGTCTATAGTACCACACACACAGTCGGTCCAACATATGGGGGTCTGTAGTACCACACACACACAGTCGGTCCAACATATGGGGGTCTGTAGTACCACACACACAGTCGGTACAACATATGGGGGTCTGTAGTACCCTACACAGTCGGCCCAACATATGGAGGTCTGTAGTACCCCACACAGTCGGTCCAACATATGGGGGTCTGTAGTACCACACACACAGTCGGTCCAACATATGGGGGTCTGTAGTACCCTACACAGTCGGTCCAACATATGGGGGTCAGTAGTACCCTACACACAGTCGGTCCAACATATGGGGGTCTGTAATACCCTACACAGTCGGTCCAACATATGGATGTCTATAGTACCCAACGGACAGTCGGTCCAGCATATGGGTGTCAGTAGTACCCCGCACACAGTCGGTCCAACATATGGGGGTCTGTAGTACCCTACACAGTCGGTCCAACATATGTATGTCTACAGTACCCAACACACAGTCGGTCCAACATATGGGGGTCAGTAGTACCCCACACACAGTCGGTCCAACATATGGGGGTCAGTAGTACCCCACACACAGTCGGTCCAACATATGGATGTCTGTAATACCCAACACACAGTCGGTCCAACATATGGGGGTCAGCAGTACCCCACACACAGTCGGTCCAACATATGGGGGTCAGTAGTACTCCACACACAGCCGGTCCAACATATGGATGTCTGTAATACCCAACACACAGTCGGTCCAACATATGGGGGTCAGTAGTACCCCACACACAGTCGGTCCAACATATGGGGGTCAGTAGGACTCCACACACAGTCGGTCCAACATATGCATGTCTGTAATACCCAACACACAGTCGGTCCATCATATGGGGGTCAGTAGTACCCCACACACAGTAGGTCCAACATATGGAGGTCTGTAGTACCCCACACACAGTCGGTCCAACATATGGATGTCTGTAAGACCCAACGGACAATTGGTCCAACATATGGGGGTCAGTAGTACACCACACACAGTCGGTCCAACATATGGGGGTCTCTAGTACCACACACACAGTCGGTCCAACATATGGGGGTCTGTAGTACCACACACGCAGTCGGTCCAACATATGGAGGTCTGTAGTACCCCACACACAGTCGGTCCAACATATGGAGGTCTATAGTACCCAACGGACAGTCGGTCCAACATATGGGGGTCTGTAGTACCACACACAGTCGGTCCAACATATGGAGGTCTGTAGTACCCAACAGACAGTTGGTCCAACATATGGGGGTCAGTAGTACCCCGCACACAGTCGGTCCAACATATGGGGCTCTGTAGTACCACACACACACAGTCGGTCCAACATATGGGGGTCTGTAGTACCCTACACAGTCGGTCCAACATATGGAGGTCTGTAGTACCCTACACAGTCGGTCCAACATATGGGGGTCTGTAGTACCACACACACAGTCGGTCCAACATATGGGGGTCTGTAGTACCCTACACAGTCGGTCCAACATATGGGGGTCAGTAGTACCCTACACACAGTTGGTCCAACATATGGGGGTCTGTAGTACCCTACATAGTCAGTCCAACATATGGGGGTTGTAGTACCACACACACAGTCGGTCCAACATATGGGGGTCTGTGGTACCCTACACAGTCGGTCCAACATATGGAGGTCTGTAGTACCCTACACAGTTGGTCCAACATATGGGGGTCTGTAGTACCACACACACAGTCGGTCCAACATATGGGGGTCTGTAGTACCCTACACAGTCGGTCCAACATATGGATGTCTATAGTACCCAACGGACAGTCGGTCCAGCATATGAGGATCAGTAGTACCCCACACACAGTCGGTCCAACAAATGGGGGTCTGTAGTACCCTACACAGTCGGTCCAACATATGTATGTCTATAGTACCCAACACACAGTCGGTCCAACATATGGGGGTCAGTAGTACCCCACACACAGTCGGTCCAACATATGGGGGTCAGTAGTACCTCACACACAGTCGGTCCAACATATGGATCTCTGTAATACCCAACACACAGTCGGTCCAACATATGGGGGTCAGTAGTACCCCACACACAGTCGGTCCAACATATGGGGGTCAGTAGTACCCCACACACAGTCGGTCCAACATATGGATGTCTGTAATACCCAACGGACAGTTGGTCCAACATATGGGGGTCAGTAGTACACCACACACAGTCGGTCCAACATATGGGGGTCTGTAGTACCCCACACACAGTAGGTCCAACATATGGAGGTCTGTAGTACCCCACACACAGTCGGTCCAACATATGGATGTCTGTAATACCCAACGGACAGTCGGTCCAACATATGGGGGCCAATAGTACACCACACACAGTCGGTCCAACATATGGGGGTCTGTAGTACCACACACACAGTCGGTCCAACATATGGGGGTCTGTAGTACCACACACACAGTCGGCCAACGTATGGAGGTCTGTAGTACCCAACACACAGTCGTTCCAACATATGGAGGTCTATAGTACCCAACGGACAGTCGGTCCAACATATGGGGTCTGTAGTACCCCACACACAGTCGGTCCAACATATGGGGGACTGTAGTACCACACACACAGTCGGTCTAACATATGGATGTCTGTAGTACCCCACACACAGTCAGTCCAACATATGGAGGTCTGAAGTACCACACACACAGTCGGTCCAACATATGGGGGTCTGAAGTACCACACACACAGTCGGTCCAACATATGGGGGTCTGTAGTACCACACACACAGTCGGTCCAACATATGGGGGTCTGTAGAACCCCACACACAGTCGTTCCAACATATGTGGGTCTGTAGTACCCTACACAGTCGGTCCAACATATGGAGGTCTGTAGTACCCCACACACAGTCGGTCCAACATATGGAGGTCTATAGTACCCAACAGACAGTCGGTCCAACATATGGGGGTCAGTAGTACCCCACAAACAGTCGGTCCAACATATGGGGGTCAATAGTACCCCACACACAGTCGGTCCAGCATATGGGGGTCTGAAGTACCACACACACAGTCGGTCCAACATATGGGGGTCTGTAGTACCCCACACACAGTCGGTCCAACACATGGGGGTCTGTAGTACCCCACAGACAGTCGGTCCAACACATGGGGGTCTGTAGTACCCCACACACAGTCGGTCCAACATATGGGGGTCTGAAGTACCCCACACACAGTCGGTCCAACACATGGGGGTCTGTAGTACTACACACACAGTCAGTCCAACATATGGGGGTCTGTAGTACCCCACACCCAGTCGGTCCAACATATGGGAGTCTGTAGTACCCCACACACAGTCGGTCCAACATATGGAGGTCTATAGTACCCAACTGACAGTCGGTCCAACATATGGGGGTCTGTAGTACCCCACACACAGTCGGTCCAGCATATGGGGGCCTGAAGTACCACACACACAGTCGGTCCAACATATGGGGGTCTGTAGTACCACACACACAGTCGGTTCAGCATATGGGGTCTTTAGTACACCACACGCAGTCGGTCCGACATATGGGGGTCTGTAGTACCCTACACAGTCGGTCCAACATATGTGGGTCTGCAGTACGACACACACAGTCGGTCCAACATATGGGGTATGTAGTACCCTACACAGTCGGTCCAACATATGGGGGTCTGTAGTACCACACGCACAGTCGATCCAACATATGGGGGTCTGTAGTACCCTACACAGTCGGTCCAACATATGGCGGTCTGTAGTACCCTACACAGTTGGTCCAACATATTGGGGTCTGTAGTACCACACACACAGTCGGTCCAACATATTGGGGTCTGTAGTACCCAACACAGTCGGTTCAACATATGGGGGTCAGTAGTACCCTACACACAGTCGGTCCACCATATGGGGGTCAGTAGTACCCCACACACAGTCGGTCCAACATATGGATGTCTGTAATACCCAACACAGTCGGACCAACATATCGGGGGTCTATAGTACCACACACACAGTCGGTCCAACATATGGGGGTATGTAGTACCACACACACACAGTCGGTCCAACATATGGGGGTCTGTAGTACCACACACACAGTCGGTCCAACATATGGGGGTCTGTAGTACCCTACACAGTCGGTCCAACATATGGAGGTCTGTAGTACCCCACACAGTCGGTCCAACATATGGGGGTCTGTAGTACCAAACACACAGTCGGTCCAACATATGGGGGTCTGTAGTACCCTACACAGTCGGTCCAACATATGGGGGTCAGTAGTACCCTACACACAGTCGGTCCAACATATGGGGGTCTGTAGTACCCTACACAGTCGGTCCAACATATGGGGGTTGTAGTACCACACACACAGTCGGTCCAACATATGGGGGTCTGTAGTACCCTACACAGTCGGTCAAACATATGGAGGTCTGTAGTACCCTACACAGTTGGTCCAACATATGGGGTCTGTAGTACCACACACACAGTCAGTCCAACATATGGGGGTCTGTAGTACCCTACACAGTCGGTCCAACATATGGATGTCTATAGTACCCAACGGACAGTCGGTCCAGCATATGGGGGTCAGTAGTACCCCGCACACAGTCGATCCAACATATGGGGGTCTGTAGTACCCTACACAGTCGGTCCAACATATGTATGTCTATAGTACCCAACACACAGTCGGTCCAACATATGGGGGTCAGTAGTACCCCACACACAGTCGGTCCAACATATGGGGGTCAGTAGTATCACACACACAGTCGGTCCAACATATGGATGTCTGTAATACCCAGCACACAGTCGGTCCAACATATGGGGGTCAGTAGTACCCCACACACAGTCGGTCCAACATATGGGGGTCAGTAGTACTCCACACACAGTCGGTCCAACATATGGATGTCTGTAATACCCAACACACAGTCGGTCCAACATATGGGGGTCAGTAGTACCCCACACACAGTCGGTCCAACATATGGGGGTCAGTAGGACTCCACACACAGTCGGTCCATTATATGCATGTCTGTAATACCCAACACACAGTCGGTCCAACATATGGGGGTCAGTAGTACCCCACACACAGTAGGTCCAACATATGGAGGTCTGTAGTACCCCACACACAGTCGGTCCAACATATGGATGTCTGTAAGACCCAACGGACAGTTGGTCCAACATATGGGGGTCAGTAGTACACCACACACAGTCGGTCCAACATATGGGGGTCTGTAGTACCACACACACAGTCGGTCCAACATATGGGGGTCTGTAGTACCCTACATAGTCAGTCCAACATATGGGGGTTGTAGTACCACACACACAGTCGGTCCAACATATGGGGGTCTGTGGTACCCTACACAGTCGGTCCAACATATGGAGGTCTGTAGTACCCTACACAGTTGGTCCAACATATGGGGGTCTGTAGTACCACACACACAGTCGGTCCAACATATGGGGGTCTGTAGTACCCTACACAGTCGGTCCAACATATGGATGTCTATAGTACCCAACGGACAGTCGGTCCAGCATATGAGGATCAGTAGTACCCCACACACAGTCGGTCCAACAAATGGGGGTCTGTAGTACCCTACACAGTCGGTCCAACATATGTATGTCTATAGTACCCAACACACAGTCGGTCCAACATATGGGGGTCAGTAGTACCCCACACACAGTCGGTCCAACATATGGGGGTCAGTAGTACCTCACACACAGTCGGTCCAACATATGGATCTCTGTAATACCCAACACACAGTCGGTCCAACATATGGGGGTCAGTAGTACCCCGCACACAGTCGGTCCAACATATGGGGGTCAGTAGTACCCCACACACAGTCGGTCCAACATATGGATGTCTGTAATACCCAACGGACAGTTGGTCCAACATATGGGGGTCAGTAGTACACCACACACAGTCGGTCCAACATATGGGGGTCTGTAGTACCCCACACACAGTAGGTCCAACATATGGAGGTCTGTAGTACCCCACACACAGTCGGTCCAACATATGGATGTCTGTAATACCCAACGGACAGTCGGTCCAACATATGGGGGCCAATAGTACACCACACACAGTCGGTCCAACATATGGGGGTCTGTAGTACCACACACACAGTCGGTCCAACATATGGGGGTCTGTAGTACCACACACACAGTCGGTCCAACATATGGAGGTCTGTAGTACCCAACACACAGTCGTTCCAACATATGGAGGTCTATAGTACCCAACGGACAGTCGGTCCAACATATGGGGGTCTGTAGTACCCCACACACAGTCGGTCCAACATATGGGGGACTGTAGTACCACACACACAGTCGGTCTAACATATGGATGTCTGTAGTACCCCACACACAGTCAGTCCAACATATGGAGGTCTGAAGTACCACACACACAGTCGGTCCAACATATGGGGGTCTGAAGTACCACACACACAGTCGGTCCAACATATGGGGGTCTGTAGTACCACACACACAGTCGGTCCAACATATGGGGGTCTGTAGAACCCCACACACAGTCGTTCCAACATATGTGGGTCTGTAGTACCCTACACAGTCGGTCCAACATATGGAGGTCTGTAGTACCCCACACACAGTCGGTCCAACGTATGGAGGTCTATAGTACCCAACAGACAGTCGGTCCAACATATGGGGGTCAGTAGTACCCCACAAACAGTCGGTCCAACATATGGGGGTCAATAGTACCCCACACACAGTCGGTCCAGCATATGGGGGTCTGAAGTACCACACACACAGTCGGTCCAACATATGGGGGTCTGTAGTACCCCACACACAGTCGGTCCAACACATGGGGGTCTGTAGTACCCCACAGACAGTCGGTCCAACACATGGGGGTCTGTAGTACCCCACACACAGTCGGTCCAACATATGGGGGTCTGAAGTACCCCACACACAGTCGGTCCAACACATGGGGGTCTGTAGTACTACACACACAGTCAGTCCAACATATGGGGGTCTGTAGTACCCCACACCCAGTCGGTCCAACATATGGCGGTCTGTAGTACCCCACACACAGTCGGTCCAACACATGGGGGTCTGTAGTACCCCACACACAGTCGGTCCAACATATGGAGGTCTATAGTACCCAACTGACAGTCGGTCCAACATATGGGGGTCTGTAGTACCCCACACACAGTCGGTCCAGCATATGGGGGCCTGAAGTACCACACACACAGTCGGTCCAACATATGGGGGTCTGTAGTACCACACACACAGTCGGTTCAGCATATGGGGTCTGTAGTACACCACACGCAGTCGGTCCGACATATGGGGGTCTGTAGTACCCTACACAGTCGGTCCAACATATGTGGGTCTGCAGTACGACACACACAGTCGGTCCAACATATCGGGTATGTAGTACCCTACACAGTCGGTCCAACATATGGGGGTCTGTAGTACCACACGCACAGTCGATCCAACATATGGGGGTCTGTAGTACCCTACACAGTCGGTCCAACATATGGCGGTCTGTAGTACCCTACACAGTTGGTCCAACATATTGGGGTCTGTAGTACCACACACACAGTCGGTCCAACATATTGGGGTCTGTAGTACCCTACACAGTCGGTTCAACATATGGGGGTCAGTAGTACCCTACACACAGTCGGTCCACCATATGGGGGTCAGTAGTACCCCACACACAGTCGGTCCAACATATGGATGTCTGTAATACCCAACACAGTCGGACCAACATATCGGGGGTCTATAGTACCACACACACAGTCGGTCCAACATATGGGGGTATGTAGTACCACACACACACAGTCGGTCCAACATATGGGGGTCTGTAGTACCACACACACAGTCGGTCCAACATATGGGGGTCTGTAGTACCCTACACAGTCGGTCCAACATATGGAGGTCTGTAGTACCCCACACAGTCGGTCCAACATATGGGGGTCTGTAGTACCAAACACACAGTCGGTCCAACATATGGGGGTCTGTAGTACCCTACACAGTCGGTCCAACATATGGGGGTCAGTAGTACCCTACACACAGTCGGTCCAACATATGGGGGTCTGTAGTACCCTACACAGTCGGTCCAACATATGGGGGTTGTAGTACCACACACACAGTCGGTCCAACATATGGGGGTCTGTAGTACCCTACACAGTCGGTCAAACATATGGAGGTCTGTAGTACCCTACACAGTTGGTCCAACATATGGGGTCTGTAGTACCACACACACAGTCAGTCCAACATATGGGGGTCTGTAGTACCCTACACAGTCGGTCCAACATATGGATGTCTATAGTACCCAACGGACAGTCGGTCCAGCATATGGGGGTCAGTAGTACCCCGCACACAGTCGATCCAACATATGGGGGTCTGTAGTACCCTACACAGTCGGTCCAACATATGTATGTCTATAGTACCCAACACACAGTCGGTCCAACATATGGGGGTCAGTAGTACCCCACACACAGTCGGTCCAACATATGGGGGTCAGTAGTACCACACACACAGTCGGTCCAACATATGGATGTCTGTAATACCCAACACACAGTCGGTCCAACATATGGGGGTCAGTAGTACCCCACACACAGTCGGTCCAACATATGGGGGTCAGTAGTACTCCACACACAGTCGGTCCAACATATGGATGTCTGTAATACCCAACACACAGTCGGTCCAACATATGGGGGTCAGTAATACCCCACACACAGTCGGTCCAACATATGGGGGTCAGTAGGACTCCACACACAGTCGGTCCATTATATGCATGTCTGTAATACCCAACACACAGTCGGTCCAACATATGGGGGTCAGTAGTACCCCACACACAGTAGGTCCAACATATGGAGGTCAGTAGTACCCCACACACAGTCGGTCCAACATATGGATGTCTGTAAGACCCAACGGACAGTTGGTCCAACATATGGGGGTCAGTAGTACACCACACACAGTCGGTCCAACATATGGGGGTCTGTAGTACCACACACACAGTCGGTCCAACATATGGGGGTCTGTAGTACCACACACACAGTCGGTCCAACATATGGAGGTCTGTAGTACCCCACACACAGTCGGTCCAACATATGGAGTTCTATAGTACCCAACGGACAGTCGGTCCAACATATGGGGGTCTGTACTACCACACACAGTCGGTCCAACATATGGAGGTCTGTAGTACCCAACGGACAGTTGGTCCAACATATGGGGGTCAGTAGTACCCCACACACAGTCGGTCCAACATATGGGGGTCTGTAGTACCACACACACAGTCGGTCCAACATATGGGGGTCTGTAGTACCCTACACAGTCGGTCCAACATATGGAGGTCTGTAGTACCCTACACAGTCGGTCCAACATATGGGGGTCTGTAGTACCACACACACAGTCAGTCCAACATATGGGGGTCTGTAGTACCCTACACAGTCGGTCCAACATATGGGGGTCAGTAGTACCCTACACACAGTTGGTCCAACATATGGGGGTCTGTAGTACCCTACATAGTCAGTCCAACATATGGGGGTTGTAGTACCACACACACAGTCGGTCCAACATATGGGGGTCTGTAGTACCCTACACAGTCGGTCCAACATATGGAGGTCTGTAGTACCCTACACAGTTGGTCCAACATATGGGGGTCTGTAGTACCACACACACGTCGGTCCAACATATGGGGGTCTGTAGTACCCTACACAGTCGGTCCAACATATGGATGTCTATAGTACCCAATGGACAGTCGGTCCAGCATATGGGGATCAGTAGTACCCCACACACAGTCGGTCCAACAAATGGGGGTCTGTAGTACCCTACCCTGTCGGTCCAACATATGTATGTCTATAGTACCCAACACACAGTCGGTCCAACATATGGGGGTCAGTACTACCCCACACACAGTCGGTCCAACATATGGGGGTCAGTAGTACCTCACACACAGTCGGTCCAACATATGGATGTCTGTAATACCCAACACACAGTCGGTCCAACATATGGGGGTCAGTAGTACCCCAAACACAGTCGGTCCAACATATGGGGGTCAGTAGTACTCCACACACAGTCGGTCCAACATATGGATGTCTGTAATACCCAACACACAGTCGGTCCAAAATATGGGGGTCAGTAGTACCCCACACACAGTAGGTCCAACATATGGAGGTCTGTAGTACCCCACACACAGTCGGTCCAACATATGGATGTCTGTAATACCCAACGGACAGTTGGTCCAACATATGGGCGTCAGTAGTACACCACACACAGTCGGTCCAACATATGGGGGTCTGTAGTACCACACACACAGTCGGTCCAACATATGGGGGTCTGTAGTACCCTACACCGTCGGTCCAACATATGGAGGTCTGTAGTACCCTACACAGTCGGTCCAACATATGGGGGTCTGTAGTACCACACACACAGTCGGTCCAACATATGGGGGTCTGTAGTACCCTACACAGTCGGTCCAACATATGGGGGTCAGTAGTACCCTACACACAGTTGGTCCAACATATGGGGGTCTGTAGTACCCTACATAGTCAGTCCAACATATGGGGGTTGTAGTACCACACACACAGTCGGTCCAACATATGGGGGTCTGTAGGACCCTACACAGTTGGTCCAACATATGGGGGTCTGTAGTACCACACACACAGTCGGTCCAACATATGGGGGTCTGTAGTACCCTACACAGTCGGTCCAACATATGGATGTCTATAGTACCCAACGGACAGTCGGTCCAGCATATGGGGATCAGTAGTACCCCACACACAGTCGGTCCAACAAATGGGGGTCTGTAGTACCCTACCCAGTCGGTCCAACATATGTATGTCTATAGTACCCAACACACAGTCGGTCCAACATATGGGGGTCAGTAGTACCCCACACACAGTCGGTCCAACATATGGGGGTCAGTAGTACCTCACACACAGTCGGTCCAACATATGGATGTCTGTAATACCCAACACACAGTTGGTCCAACATATGGGTGTCAGTAGTACCCCACACACAGTCGGTCCAACATATGGCGGTCAGTAGTACTCCACACACAGTCGGTCCAACATATGGATGTCTGTAATACCCAACACACAGTCGGTCCAAAATATGGGGGTCAGTAGTACCCCACACACAGTAGGTCCAACATATGGAGGTCTGTAGTACCCCACACACAGTCGGTCCAACATATGGATGTCTGTAATACCCAACGGACAGTTGGTTCAACATATGGGGGTCAGTAGTACACCACACACAGTCGGTCCAACATATGGGAGTCTGTAGTACCACACACACAGTCGGTCCAACATATGGGGGTCAGTAGTACACCACACACAGTCGGTCCAACATATGGGGGTCTGTAGTACCACACACACATTCGGTCCAACATATGGAGGTCTATAGTACCCAACGGACAGTCGGTCCAACATATGGGGGTCTGTAGTACCACACACAGTCGGTCCAACATATGGAGGTCTGTAGTACCCAACGGACAGTTGGTCCAACATATGGGGGTCAGTAGTACCCCACACACAGTCGGTCCAACTTATGGGGGTCTGTAGTACCCCACACACAGTAGGTCCAACATATGGAGGTCTATAGTACCCCACACACAGTCGGTCCAACATATGGATGTCTGTACTACCCAACGGACAGTCGGTCCAACATATGGGGGTCAGTAGTACACCACACACAGTCGGTCCAACATATGGGGGTCTGTAGTACCACACCCACAGTCGGTCCAACATATGGGGGTCTGTAGTACCACACACACAGTCGGTCCAACATGTGGAGGTCTGTAGTACCCCACACACAGTCGGTCCAACATATGGAGGTCTATAGTACCCAACGGACAGTCGGTCCAACATATGGGGGTCTGCAGTACCCCACACACAGTCGGTCCAACATATGGGGGACTGTAGTACCACACACACAGTCGGTCCAACATATGGATGTCTGTAGTACCCCACACACAGTCAGTCCAACATATGGGGGTCTGAAGTACCACACACACAGTCGGTCCAACATATGGGGGTCTGAAGTACCACACACACAGTCGGTCCAACATATGGGTGTCTGTAGTACCACACACACAGTCGGTCCAACATATGGGGGTCTGTAGAACCCCACACACAGTCGGTCCAACATACGTGGGTCTGTAGTACCCTACACAGTCGGTCCAACATATGGAGATCTGTAGTACCCCACACACAGTCGGTCCAACATATGGAGGTCTATAGTACCCAACGGACAGTCGGTCCAACATATGGGGGTCAGTAGTATCCCACACACAGTCGGTCCAACATATGGGGGTCAGTAGTACCCCACACACAGTCGGTCCAGCGTATGGGGGTCTGATGTACCACACACAGTCGGTCCAACATATGGGGGTCTGTAGTACCACACACACAGTTGGTCCAACATACGGGGGTCTGTAGTACCCCACACACAGTCGGTCCAACACATGGGGGTCTGTAGTACCCCACACACAGTCGGTCGAACACATGGGGGTCTGTAGTACCCCACACACAGTCGGTCCAACATATGGGGGTCTGAAGTACCCCACACACAGTCGGTCCAACACATGGGGGTCTGTAGTCCCACACACACAGTCAGTCCAACATATGGGGGTCTGTAGTACCCCACACACAGTCGGTCCAACATATGGTGGTCTGTAGTACCCCACACACAGTCGGTCCAACACATGGGGGACTGTAGTACCCCACACACAGTCGGTCCAACATATGGAGGTCTATAGTACCCAACGGAAAATCGGTCCAACATATGGGGGTCTGTAGTACCCCACACACAGTCGGTCCAGCACATGGGGGCCTGAAGTACCACACACACAGTCGGTCCAACATATGGGGGTCTGTAGTACCACACACACAGTCGGTTCAACATATGGAGTCTGTAGTACCCCACACACAGTCGGTCCGACATATGGGGGTCTGTAGTACCCTACACAGTCGGTCCAACATATGTGGGTCTGTAGTACCACACACACAGTCGGTCCAACATATGGGGGTCTGTAGTACCCTACACAGTCGGTCCAACATATGGGGGTCTGTAGTACCACACACACAGTCGGTCCAACATATGGGGGTCTGTAGTACCCTACACAGTCGGTCCAACATATGGCGGTCTGTAGTACCCTACACAGTTGGTCCAACATATGGTGGTCTGTAGTACCACACACACAGTCGGTCCAACATATGGGGGTCTGTAGTACCCTACACAGTCGGTCCAACATATGTGGGTCAGTAGTACCCTACACACAGTCGGTCCAACATATGGGGGTCAGTAGTACCCCACACACAGTCGGTCTAACATATGGATGTCTGTAATACCCAACACAGTCGATCCAACATATGGGGGGTCTATAGTACCACACACACAGTCGGTCCAACATATGGGGGTCTGTAGTACCACACACACACAGTCGGTCCAACATATGGGGGTCTGTAGTACCACACACACAGTCGGTCCAACATATGGGGGTCTGTAGTACCCTACACAGTCGGTCCAACATATGGAGGTCTGTAGTACCCTACACAGTTGGTCCAACATATGGGGGTCTGTAGTACCACACACACAGTCGGTCAAACATATGGGGGTCTGTAGTACCCTACACAGTCGGTCCAACATATGGGGGTCAGTAGTACCCTACACACAGTCGGTCCAACATATGGGGGTCTGTAGTACCCTACACAGTCGGTCCAACATATGGGGGTTGTAGTACCACACACACAGTCGCTCCAACATATGGGGGTCTGTAGTACCCTACACAGTCGGTCCAACATATGGAGGTCTGTAGTACCCTACACAGTTGGTCCAACATATGGGGGTCTGTAGTACCACACACACAGTCGGTCCAACATATGGGGGTCTGTTGTACCCTACACAGTCGGTCCAACATATGGATGTCTATAGTACCCAACGGACAGTCGGTCCAGCATATGGGGGTCAGTAGTACCCCGCACACAGTCGGTCCAACAGATGGGGGTCTGTAGTACCCTACACAGTCGGTCCAACATATGTATGTCTATAGTACCCAACACACAGTCGGTCCAACATATGGGGGTCAGTAGTACCCCACACACAGTCGGTCCAACATATAGGGGTCAGTAGTACCACACACACAGTCAGTCCAACATATGGATGTCTGTAATACCCAACACACAGTCGGTCCAACATATGGGGGTCAGTAGTACCCCACACACAGTCGGTCCAACATATGGGGGTCAGTAGTACCCCACACACAGTCGGTCGAACATATAGGGGTCTGTAGTACCCCACACACAGTCGGTCCAACATGTGGAGGTCTGTAGTACCCAGCACACAATCGGTCCAACATATGGGGTCTGTAGTACGCCCACACACAGTCGGTCCAGCATATGGGGTCTGTAGTACCCAACACACAGTCGGGCCAACATATGGGGGTCAGTAGTACCCCACACACAGTCGGTCCAACATATGGATGTCTGTAATACCCAACACACAGTCGGTCCAACATATGGGGGTCAGTAGTACCCAACGCACAGTCGGTCCAACATATGGGGGTCAGTAGTACCCCACACACAGTCGGTCCAACATATGGATGTCTGTAATACCCAACACACAGTCGGTCCAACATATGGGGGTCAGTAGTACCCCACACACAGTCGGTCCAACATATGGGGGTCAGTAGTACTCCACACATAGTCGGTCCAACATATGGATGTCTGTAATACCCAACACACAGTCGGTCCAACATATGGGGGTCAGTAGTACCCAACGCACAGTCGGTCCAACATATGGGGGTCAGTAGTACCCCACACACAGTCGGTCCAACATATGGATGTCTGTAATACCCAACACACAGTCGGTCCAACATATGGGGGTCAGTAGTACCCCACACACAGTCAGTCCAACATATGGATGTCTGTAATACCCAACACACAGTCGGTCCAACATATGGGGGTCAGTAGTACCCCACACACAGTCGGTCCAACATATGGGGGTCAGTAGTACTCCACACATAGTCGGTCCAACATATGGATGTCTGTAATACCCAACACACAGTCGGTCCAACATATGGCGGTCTGTAGTACCCAACACACAATCGGTCGAACATATAGGGGTCTGTAGTACCCCACACACAGTCGGTCCAACATGTGGAGGTCTGTAGTACCCAGCACACAATCGGTCCAACATATGGGGTCTGTAGTACGCCCACACACAGTCGGTCCAGCATATGGGGTCTGTAGTACCCAACACACAGTCGGGCCAACATATGGGGGTCAGTAGTACCCCACACACAGTCGGTCCAACATATGGATGTCTGTAATACCCAACACACAGTCGGTCCAACATATGGGGGTCAGTAGTACCCAACGCACAGTCGGTCCAACATATGGGGGTCAGTAGTACCCCACACACAGTCGGTCCAACATATGGATGTCTGTAATACCCAACACACAGTCGGTCCAACATATGGGGGTCAGTAGTACCCCACACACAGTCGGTCCAACATATGGATGTCTGTAATACCCAACACACAGTCGGTCCAACATATGGGGGTCAGTAGTACCCCACACACAGTCGGTCCAACATATGGGGGTCAGTAGTACCCCACACACAGTCGGTCCAACATATGGATGTCTGTAATACCCAACACACAGTCGGTCCAACATTTGGGGGTCAGTAGTACCCCACACACAGTAGGTCCAACATATGGAGGTCTGTAGTACCCCACACACAGTCGGTCCAACATATGAAGGTCTACAGTACCCAACGCACAGTCGGTCCAACATATGGGGGTCAGTAGTACCCCTCACACAGTCGGTCCAACATATGGATGTCTGTAATACCCAACTCACAGTCGGTCCAACATATGGAGGTCTGTAGTACCTAACACACAATCGGTCGAACATATGGGGGTCTGTAGTACCCCACACACAGTCGGTCCAACATGTGGAGGTCTGTAGTACCCAGCACACAATCGGTCCAACATATGGGTTCTGTAGTACCCCACACACAGTCGGTCCAACATATGGGGGTCTGTAGTACCCAACACACAGTCGGTCCAACATATGGAGGTCTGCAGTAACCCACACACAGTAGGCCCAACATACGGGGGTCGGTAGTACCACACACACAATCGGTCTAACATGTGGGGGTCTGTAGTACCTGATTCAGGCCTTTCGGGGCCCAGTATGACCGATTTGGCGTACCGGTATTTCCAGCATGATCATCTCGGAATGAAATCTTTCAGAACGGACGGGGCGCGGTGGCTCAGTAGGTAGAGGTCAAGCTGCAAGTCGAGATGCCCTCGGTTTGAATACCACCTGCGGAAATCGCGTTGTGTCCATGGGCATGACACTTCACCCCCACTTCCCACGTGGGGTCACGGTGACGCTGTGTACTAAGGCGTACTGCACGTCGATGGTGCACCTGTCTTCAACCAATGCTAACCCTGCTTGTGTGGAGTTAGTTTGGTGCGGAGCAGACAGTTGATCGACGTTGGCGGTGGTTCTCTTCAGGTACTCCGGCTTCATCCTCCCGTAAAACTGCCGGGGTCATGATTAGCCATTGTGCAGAAATATGTGACCTTAAAAACACCTATAAATAAATAATTAAATAAATTCAGAACGGACCAACGTAAAATTCAACTCATCAATTTTGACGAATCCGGAATGGAAGAAGATACATAACCCAAAGAAGATGCAGATTTAGTCGAGCCATTGTGAAGTTTGGTTTGATTATCAGCAAGATTTCCATAAGCTCGTGTATAGTTATATTAAGAATAGAACTGACGAAGATTAAATAAAAGTTATATAAAACATAGAACGGACAAAGAACAAATAATACTTTATAAAACATGGAACAAACAGAGAGGAAGCAATAGGTATATAAAATATGGAACAGGCAAAGAAGAATAATAGTTATAAAAAGAGAAACCACGGGGCGGACAAAGAAAAAATAACGGCTATCTAGAACATGGAATGGACAAAAAGACGTAATAGTTATATAAAACATGGAATGGACGAAGAAGAATAATAGTTATAAAAAGAGAAACTCCAAATAACCTGAAACGGACAAAGGAAACTGAATTATTATAGACAACATGGAAAGGACAAAGAAAACTGAATATATATATGCCTGGTGGAATCCCTGCTTGACATGGGGGATATACATTTATCTGATAACCATAGGGTATAACAACCGTTGTATATACTTGAAGTATATACAACGGGTGTTGTATATAATTATAATTTATGCGAACGACCTCTGACCTCTTTCAATTCCATTTTCATTCATTCATTCATGAAACATCGTTATATCACAGGGCAGGTTTTAATTGTACGCTTATTGCACTTTGTCAAAATCCTCTGATGGTGTCATTTCTTATTTATTTTGCTTCAATAAAGGCAACCTAAAATTTTGCTTCAAAACATTGTAGAAATTACTTGAATGTTAATAGTAATTAGTATGCGGCGACTGCGAACTATTTATAGTCACGGCCTCGATCAAAATTACTCGCGGAACTGCGCTAATTAAAAGTTCGTCTGCTCTACCTGAAAAAAACACTTCGTAAAAATTGTAAACAAACGCAAAATTATTTGTTATATTGGGACTTCAGCATAAAACACGGAAGAAAACTGGAACTATGTCAAAAAAAGAATAACTCTACTGAAACCCCGTTTTGTTACTGTTAATAAAATAGTTGAAATTTATTTTGTTCCAGCGCAGTTACATGATGCAAGAAGTGCAATCGCACTTTACAATCGCCGTCATCGATTTAGTAATGTAAGGGACACAACTCTATGCGTCTTGTCCTATTTCTTTTGTCTCGTAGACTGGTTTTCTTTGGAGGCCCGTGGGAAGCATATATAAGTCGGGTAGACGCACGAGACGGGTGTCTGTTTGTTATCAGATAAAAACAATAAACATATAGTGTGTTTTTATATCTGTGTTATACAACTCGTTGAAATATGGTTTATTTTTTCTCGGCGAAGCCTCGAAAAAATAAACCATATTTCAACTCGTTGTATAACACAGATATAAAAACACACTATATGTTTATTGTCTATATATATAATTTGGAATGGTCGAAGAAAACTGAATAGCTACATAAAACATGGAAGAGAAATAAATAAGTATATAAAACTTGGAAAGAACATGCAGCAGTACTGTAAATAGACAAGTTAGCCACCCAAAATATTGTCAGCTCTATGGCCAACATAGTGGTGTGTATTGAAAAGATTGTTTTGGGGCATCATTCTTAATATGTTGGACCGATTGTGTGTGGTACTACAGACCTCCATATGTTAGACCGACTGTGTGTGTGTGTGTGTGTGGGGGGGGGGGGGGGGTACTACAACCCCCATATGTTGGACCGACTGTGTGTGTGGTACTTCAGACCCCCATATGTTGGACCGACTGTGTGTGTGGTAATACAGACCCCCATATGTTGGACCGACTGTGTGTGGTGCTACAGACCTCCATCTGTTGGACCGACTGTGTGTGTGGGGTACTACATACCCCCATATGTTGTACCGACTGTGTGGGGGGTACTACAACCCCCATATGTTGGACCGACTGTGTGTGGGGTACTACAGACCCCCATATGTTGGACCGACTGTGTGTGGGTTACTACAGACCCCCATATGTTGGACCGACTGTGTGTGTGGTACTTCAGACCCCCATATGTTGGACCGACTGCGTGTGGGGTAATACAGACCCCCATATGTTGGACCGACTGTGTGTGTGGTACTTCAGACCCCCATATATTGGACCGACTGCGTGTGGGGTAATACAGACCCCCATGTGTTGGGCCGACTGTGTGGGGTAGTACAGGCCCCCATATGTTGGACCGACTGTATGTGGGGTACTACAGACCCCCCATATGTTGGACCGACTGTGTGTGTGGTACTTCAGACCCCCATATGTTGGACCGACTGCGTGTGGGGTAATACAGAACCCCATGTGTTGGGCCGACTGTGTGGGGTAGTACAGACCCCCATATGTTGGACCGACTGTGTGTGTGGTACTTCAGACCCCCATATGTTGGACCGACTGTGTGAGTAGTACTTCAGACACCCATATGTTGGACCGACTGTGTGTGGGGTAATACAGACCCATATGTTGAACCGACTGCGTGTGGGGTAATACAGACCCCCCATATGTTGGACCGACTGCGTGTGGGGTAATGCAGACCCCATATGTTGAACCGACTGCGTGTGTGACAGAGTGTATAGACAAGCTAATCACTAAGTATCATTGTTAGCATCTATCAACACCGGAACGGAGCGTATAGACAAGTTAGTCGTCAAGTATCATTCTCAGCATCTGTCAACACTGGAACGGAGTGTAGAGACAAGTTAGTCATTAAGTATCATTCTTCGCCTATATCAACACTGGAACGGAGTGTATAGACAAGTTAGTCACTAAGTATCATTCTTAGCACCTATCAAAACTGGAACGGGTGTATAGACAAGTTAGCCACACGGATCATTCTCAGCATCTGTCAACACTGGAATGATGGGTAGAGACAAATTAGTCACTAAGTATCATTCTTAGCACCTATCAACACTGGAACGTGTGTAGAGACAAGTTAGCCACACGGCTCATTCTCAGCATCTGTCAACACTGGAACGGGTGTATAGACAAGTTAGCCGCACGGAACATTCTCAGCATCTGTCAACACTGGAACGAAGGGTATAGACAAGTTTGTCACTATGTATCATTCTCAGCATCTATCAACACTGGAACATGGTGTATTGACAAGCTAGTCACTACGTGTCATTCTTAGCATTTATCTAACAATCATATAGATTTTGGCCTGAAAACCACGAAAAACGGTACGTATCACATAATATGTTCCGATTCCGTATCATATAGAGGACTCATTCTGATTCCGTATCATATAGACGACTCGTTTCCGGTAGCGCTACGGGCTATCATAACAGGTACATGGATACATTCTATGTGCGTTTCAGTGATCGACCGAACATTATGTCCCAAAAATGTTTAAAAATAATTTAGCCCTTTACCTGACATGAAAAGCAGACAACACTTACAACAAAAATTCTTGAATAACTCATTTTTTTTCTTCATTTTTTGTCTCAAAAACATAGGTTATGACCACTCATTGGAACGAGCTCGACGAGCTCGTTCCAACGAGGGGTCACAACCTATGTTTTTAAGATAAAATAAAAAAATAATGAAAATTAATTGGTGATTTTTGCGAATAGCATTGGCCGGTTTTGGCCGTTACTGTGGGTAAAGGGTTAAGATTTAATCTGTTTATGTAACAGAATAGTTAGATAAATTAATCATCATGATAATGTGCATGTCCTGTGATTTGTATCAGATTCTCGGTGGTGTCCAAAAATGGGATCACAACTCGCCGGCAAAGGCTTTAAGCCGGCTCGTTGAGATCCCATTCTGCACACCACCTCGAATCTGATACAAATCACAGGACATGCACATTATCATGATAATCTGTGTATATCAACACTGGGACGTAGTGTATATACAAGCTACTCACTAAGTATCATTCTAAGCAACTATCAACACTGATAGACAAGTTAGTGACCAAAGATCATTAGCAGCATCTATTAACACCGAAACAGGGTGTATAGGGAAGTTAGCTACCAAGTAGCATTCTCAGCATCTTCCAACACTAGAACAGAGTGTATAGACAAGATAGCCAACTAGACAAGATTCGCAGCAACTATAAACACTCGAACAGGGTGTATGAACAAGTTTGTCGTAAAGTATCATTCTCGGCAACTATAACACTGGAAAGGGTGTATAGACAAGTTAGTCACTAAGTGTCATAATCAGCATCTATCAGCACTGAAACATTGTGGATAGACAAGTCACCAAATATCATTCTCAGCAACTATCAACAATGGTACTGGGTGTACAAACAAGTTAGTCACTAAGTACCATTCCTTTGATGATCTAGGTAGTTTGGGGTCGATTCGGGTAATTAGATATTAGGCAATTCAATCGAACACACCCGCAAAACAGCCCCGGCCCAATTGTAGGACTTTCAGTTACACGGCAACGACGTGTCACCACACTACCAAGATTGCGGCCTCCAGTAAACAAAATGGACGACAAAAACACGTTTAACTAACAAGGCACGATGTGTAAGCACACTTACACTATGTGTCACCATGGTCATGATGTCACGTGGACTATCCCGAGAACCCCACATGGCGTTACAGGCTCGAGTGACTATGAAATCACATATAAGGTCCGGCCAATGTTGACGATCTCCACATACACTACTACTTGTATGTTTATAATTCGTCGCCTAAGTTCCAATGTGTTCTATGTGCCAGTAGGCACATAGAACACATTGGAACTCGGGGGCGATATAACAGCCCGAGAATTTGGCTTTTGACATTAACTCCCTGAGCCGAGAGGCCGCTTTTCCGGTCAGAACATGTTACGTCCTCATTTCATTAAAAAGGATGACTGCTAAGTGGATGTGTGGAATAGACCAATTAATATTTTCAAGCCACCAGGCTGCACGTTTAATCCTTTAAACTCTAGTGGTATCTCCCATGCGAGTTCAATGGCAGCAAATAGAAGAGTCCATATTCGTTATTTCTGGCTGCACGTTCAAAATATTGATTGGCCCACCCCACACATATACTGAACCCAATATCATATACTGAACTGCCATCCTATTTAATGACGTTATGACGTATTATGTTCCTGGCCGAAAAAATGGGCTGCCATTGAACTGACATGGTACATACCACAAGGATTCAGGTGTTAATTAAGTTCACATCTATGGCTATATCACAACTGCAGATTGCCTTTTTTCTTATAAAAACGTTTTGTATCAATGGCTGTGTCACAGCCACAGTATTTCTTGCATCTTTAGCTGTATCAGGACTTACAACAATAATTACTGTTCTTCCCTGGTGGCTATATTAAAATCCCTATCGCTAAAACTAGCAAAAGTTATACTGTATATCAGCCACAAAATTATTAACTGTTAATAATTTCTTCTTCCAACTATGGATATATCAATGCCACAAAATTGTACTTTTTTTAATTAATTACTTCTTGCATTTATGGCTAAATCCCAACCACAGAATGGTTTTTGTTCTAATTAATTACTTCTTACAGCTGCGGCTATATCAGGCCAGATCAAAACTGTAGAATTGTTCTTTGTTAACAAGCTGTGAACCAGATTTTAAAGGATACAACAAATTAATGCAGATAAATCATATTCTTGGGCTGTAAAATGACCAAATTTACTCACAATGAAAGAACTCAGTACGAATTTATTAACTTACCTGGAAACCATTCAATACTGTGTTATTAACTAACCCGGAAAGCAGTGAATATGATATAATGAACTTACCCGGAAAACATTCAATATGTGAGTCCAAAAATGTCAGGATTTGTCCTGTTGCTTCTGACACTCCGTGCAGTCTGCTTCTTATTAAACCTTCTCGTTTGTCGTTCCGTAAAATCTTCACTTTTCCAAACATTGCCATATAGTCGTCAAGTGGTTTCTTTAGATTACCTACGGATAGACGGTGTTGCAGAATAATTTTCATCCAAAACATACGTTTAGTCTCTCTCTCTCTCTCTCTCTCTCTCTCTCTCTCTCTCTCTCCCTCCCTCTCTCTCTCTCTCTCTCTCTCTCTTGTAAAGGAAGAGATAGATTCTCACGATCAGGGTCCGGCGAATGTTCGGGATTCGATTCCATTTCCAATCGAGTCTCTCTCTTGTAGAGGAAGAGATTCTCACGATCAGGGTCCGGCGAATGTTTGAGATTCGATTCGATTTCCAGTCGTGTCTCTCTCTTGTAGAGGAAGAGATTCTCACGATCACGATCCGGCGAATGTTCGAGATTCCATTCGATTTCCAGTAGTGTCTCTCTCTTGTAAAGGAAGAGATTCTCATGATCAGGGTCCGGCGAATGTTCGAGATTCCATTCGATTTCCAGTCGTGTCTCTCTCTTGTAAAGGAAGAGATTCTCATGATCAGGGTCCGGCGGATTTTCAAGATTCGATTCGATTTCCAGTCGTTTCTCTCTCTTGTAGAAGCAGAGATTCTCATGATCAGGGTCCGGCGAATATTTGAAATTCGATTCGATTTCCAGTCGTGTCTCTCTCTGGTTGAGGCAGAGATTTTCACGATCAGGATCCGGCAAATGTTCGAGATTTGATTTGATTTCCAGTCATGTGTGTCTCTTGTAAAGGAAGTGATTCTCACATTCAGGATCCGGCGAATGTTCGAAATTTGATTCGATTTCCAGTCGTGTCTCTCTCTCGTAAAGGCAGAGATTCTCACGATCAGGATCCGGCGAATGTTCGAGATTCGATTTGATTTCCAGTCGTGTCTATCTCTTGTAGCGGAAGAGATTCTCACGATCAGGATCCGGCGAATGTTCGAGATTCGATTCGATTTCCAGTCATGTCTCTCTCTTTTTGAGGCAGAGATTCTCACGATCAGGATCCGGCGAATGTCCGAGATTCGATTCAATTTCCAGTCGTGTCTCTCTCTTGTAAAGGAAGAGATTCTCACGATCAGAATCTGGCAAATGTTCGAGATTCGATTCGATTTCCAGTCGTGTCTCTCTCTTGTAGAGGAAGAAATTCTCACGATCAGGATTCGGTGAATGTTCGAGATTCGATTCGATTTCCAGTCGTGTCTCTCTCTTGTACAGGAAGAGATTCTCACGATCAGGATCCAGCGAATGTTCGAGATTCGATTCGATTTCCAGTCGTGTCTCTCTCTTGTAGAGGAAGAAATTCTCATGATCAGGATCCGGCGAATGTTCGAGATTCCATTCGATTTCCAGTCGTGTCTTTCTCTTGTAAAGGAAGAGATTCTCATGATCAGGGTCCGGCAAATGTTCAAGATTCGATTCGATTTCCAGTCCTGTCTCTCTCTTGTAAAGGCAGAGATTCTCACGATCAGGATCCGGCGAATGTTCGAGATTCGATTCAATTTCCAGTCGTGTCTCTCTCTTGTAGAGGAAGAGATTCTCACGATCAAGGTCCAGGTCCGGCGAATGTTCGAGATTCCATTCGATTTCCAATCGTGTCTCTGATTTGATTCGAAATCATCTCGATTATTCGAAAAAATCGAATCCTGGAGAGATTTGTATTTTATACAATTGTTCGTTGTCGACTTTCTGAAGATAACAACTCCGCTACTGATATTGGGTTGACGACGGAGATAGACAACAGCATTACGACGTAGTGTCCTAACAATACGTCGCCTGAGTGCTAGAATGTCCTTTGTCCCCTATGGAACGATATATTATTTCCCCTATAGGACATAGGACATTCTAGCACTCAGACGACGAATAGTCTAGTATGTCTACTGATATTAAGTCCACCACGGAGACAGACAACACCATTACGACGTAGTATCCTAACAACAGTCTAGTATGTCTACTGATATTAAGTTCACCACGGAGACAGACAAAACCATTACGACGTAGTATCCTAACAACAGTCTAGTATGTCTACTGATATTAGGTTCACCACGGAGACAGACAACACCATTACCACGTAGTATCCTAACAACAGTCTAGTATGTCTACTGATATTAGGTTCACCACGGAGACAGACAACACCATTACGACGTAGTATCCTAACAACAGTCTAGTATGTCTACTGATATTAAGTTCACCACGGAGACAGACAACACCATTACCACGTAGTATCCTAACAACAGTCTAGTATGTCTACTGATATTAAGTTCACCACGGAGACAGACAACACCATTACGACGTAGTATCCTAACAACAGTCTAGTATGTCTACTGATATTAGGTTCACCGCGGAGACAGACAACACCATTACGACGTAGTATCCTAACAACAGTCTAGTATGTCTACTGATATTAGGTTCACCACGGAGACAGACAACACCATTACGACGTAGTATCCTAACAACAGTCTAGTATGTCTACTGATATTAGGTTCACCGCGGAGACAGACAACACCATTACCACGTAGTATCCTAACAACAGTCTAGTATGTCTACTGATATCAGGTTCACCACGGAGACAGACAACACCATTACGACGTAGTATCCAAACAACAGTCTAGTATGTCTATTGATATTAGGTTCACCACGGAGAAAGACAACACCATTGCGACGTAGTGTAGTAACAACAGTCTAGTATGTCTATTGATATTAGGTTCACCACGGAGACAGACAGCACCATTACGACGTAGTATCCTAACGATAGTCTAGTATGTCTACTGATATTAGGTTCACCACGGAGATAGACAACACCATTACGGCGTAGTATCCTAACAATTGAAAAGTGGATTTGATACGAGATTCGATTCCGTTTCGAACCTTTTGTTTGATTCGATTGGAGAGAAACATCATGATTCGTCAGGTCCTACCCATGATGCAGGAGAATGACTTGTAAGTGACTGGCCTTATGTCTGTGGCTACAATGTTTCGAGGTAAGTTGTTTGAAAACATAAATTTTCTCGTTTATATATACTTTCTATGAAATGCCTAGGCACTATTTGATACTATTTTATAGTCTCGGCTACAAAAAAAGTATCAAATTGGCTTGGCGTTCCACAGAGACTAGTCGCATGGTCCTGATATTATTACAGGCCTTTTCCGAATTTTCCCCTCAATTTGAGTGACTTTGATCTCACTTTGAACAACAAGGACCCCACAAAAATCGGTACTCCTCAAAAGCTGGCACATATGTTTTATACAACCCAACTAAAGATCTCTTGGTTCTAATTCCAGCTTGCCAGTTTCTATTGTAATCATAGAGAACCATTTTCCCGATAAAATACATATATATGAAGATATTGTAAACGGTCCATTGTGCAACATGTATTTGAATCCAACCCTCAGTAACGCTTCCACCGAATGACACATCTAGTTTCTGGTTTCTTTTTTCTGTTTTGGTTTGTTTTTAATCTCGAACATTTCGAGGTAATTATGAAGGTCTCATCTATATTTTCCAGTAGGGTGACTTTCAGTCTTGTGTGCCTTTTGCTATTGTGTCATTGTTTTGATTTACTTTTCTAACAAGCCTTGTAAGGTTTGTCAAAATCTCGTCTACCTCTGCAAACATTTTATAAAAATAATAAACAGCATGTGTCAAATATTTGGGGAAAATAGGGTGTGCTGTCAGATAGATATGGAGCTCTGGAGGCAGTATTTTCATTACTTGAAATGGGGTGGGGAATTCGCCATCTGTTCCCAGTAGCCCGGTGCCCTTGTGCTGACATGCCGGTCCAAAGCCCGTGCATATTGGTGATGGGAATTGTCATGTAAGTAGTAATAAATATGTAAAATATAAAAGAGACAAAGTTTCAAACCAGCCATCAATGCAAGCGCTAATCAGATTCAATATTGACAGCTAATTAATAATCCACTGTCGTTTCTTGTTTTCGTTATTTAGTAGGGCTGGTCATTGCGACTAATTAACGAACACAAGTTCTGCATCACGCAACACATTTTAAATCCTCTTTATGACCAAAATACTCAACAAAAGTGGATAAAATTTCGCACTTGAGTAAAACATACCCGTACACACACCCTCTATCCATTTAAATTTTTTTATTAGCCTGTATTTTGCCATTTTTTACTTGATTTCGTTTGTGTTCGTTTATGTTCGTTTGTTTTCGTTATTTAGTAGCCCCCCCCCCCCCCCCCCCCCCCCCCCCAGTAGCCACACTACATCGAGCTATTAAAAACTTTGTTCTTAAGGGACCACAAGACCTCTCTTCTGTTGCTTATTCCTGACAACAGCACAGTACGGCCGCTGTGGACTTGTCACTTTCCACGGGTGGGTAATATTTCCACAGCATCAATAATATTAGATTCCAAACACTAATTATAGGAATAATACTCAAAAAATTAATTAATGAAGCACCGGGTACAACCCGCCCCGGTACAACCCGGTGCTTCATTAATTAAAATTTTGCTGATGATAATTTTTATTACCCAACAAACGCATGCGTGGACATCACTTCCCACGCATTGATTACGAACAGTTCACGGCGACTGTACTGTTTGTTAGAGGTAAGTACCGCTTACCAAAAGTTGAAAAGTCGTCAACCAGTATTATTTCTTTGATGAGATGAGGTGGAGATCTATCTATGATGCTGTGCACTGTGCGTAACAGGACTGACCACGCCTCGTTGTAGAAACATATAATTACACTTGTGTCTCTGATAACGCTGGGATATATTTTGTCTTTACATCTGTAAAAAATACAAGACGATGTTAATACTACAACACGATGTTAATACTTCAATTGTATATATATACGATGTTAATACTTCAACACGATGTTAATACTTCAACACGATGTTAATACTTCAACACGATGTTAATACTACAACACGATGTTAATACTTCAACACGATGTTAATACTTCAACACGATGTTAATACTTCAACACGATGTTAATACTTCAACACGATGTTAATACTTCAACACGATGTTAATACTACAACACGATGTTAATACTTCAACACGATGTTAATACTTCAACACGATGTTAATACTTCAACACGATGTTAATACTACAACACGGTGTTAATACTTCAACACGATGTTAATACTTCAATTGTATATATATACGATGTTAATACTTCAACACGATGTTAATACTTCAGCACGATGTTAATACTTCAGCACGATGTTAATACTACAACACGATGTTAATACTACAACACGATGTTAATACTTCAGCACGATGTTAATACTTCAACACGATGTTAATACTACAACACGATGTTAATACTACAACACGATGTTAATACTTCAATTGTATATATATATTTTATTGATATTATTTATTTATTGGGGTTTAACGACACTTCCGACAGCCAGGGTCACATCGTGTCGGACAGCTGTACGGGTGTAGGAAGCCGGAGTACCCGGAGAGAACCATCGAGCAGCGGCGAGCAACTGTCAGGCTTCCCAACGTACTAACTCCACACAAGCAGGGTCAGCATTTGTTGAAGACAAGTACATCATCGACGTGCAGTAGGCCTTGGTACACAGTGCCACCGTGCCCCCACGTGGGCAGTCGAAATTAAGTGTCTTGCCCAAGGACACAACGCAGTTATCCCTGGCGGGAATCGAACCGAGGAGTTTGAGGTTTGAGGTCCAAAGTCGTAACCACTGACAAACCGCGCTCCCGTACGCTAATATAGCATGACTTTCGTTTCTTACTCTTTACCCAACGTAACAGTCAAAACCGGCCGGCGGTATTCACAAAAATCACAATTCTATTTTTATTATTTTTTCAATTTTTGTCAAAAACATAGTTTATGACACCTCATTGAACGAGCTCGTTTAGCTCGTTCAATGAGGGGTCATGAGCTATGTTTTTGGAGCAAAAAATGAAAAGAATTAGTTATTCAAGAACTTTGTTTGTAAGTGTCGTCTGCTTTTCGTGTAATCATTCCTGAGCACAGAAAAATGGATGGTGTTATTTATTTATTTATTTATTTATTTATTTATTTATTTATTTATTTATTTATTTATTTATTTATTAAGGTTTAACGACACATAAATAGACATGGTCATATTCATGTCGGTGACAGTTTAACGGGGGGGGGGGGGGGGAGGGGGAAGCCGGAGTACCCGGAGAGAAACACCGAGCAGCTACCAGCTCCCCAACATCGTAACACCGAACTGCAGCACGTTTAGATTGGTTGAAGACATGCGCACCACTGGCGTGCAGTACGCCTTAGTACACGGCGTCATCGTGCCCCAATGTGGGCAATCGGGGTTAAGTGCCTTGCCCAAGGACACAATGCGGTAGTCCGAATCGATCGCCCAAACGGCCATCCATCCAAGGACTAACCGGGTTCGACGTTGCTTAACTTTGGTGATGTGACGAGAACAGGTTACCGCAACGCCACGCACCCACTGGATGGTGTTAAACAAGGTGTTCTTCATGTGATAAAAAGGTAAATTATTGTACAGAAAGCACCCATCATCAAGTGGAAGAAATGAATGTCTAATTAGACTAACATTTCATAAACGTTTCACCCGTTTTGTTTATTTATTTATTTATTTATTTATTTATTTATTTATTTATTTATTTATTTATTTATTTATTTATTGGGGTTAACGCCCTTTCGACAGCCAGGGTCACCTCGTGTCGGACGATTTTACGGGTGGAGGAAGCCGGAGTACCCAAGAGAACCAGCAAGCAACGGCAAGACACTGTCAGACTACCCAACGTACTAACTCCACACAAGTAGGGTTAGCACTGGTTGAAGACGAGTGCACCATCGACGTGCAGTACGCCTTACTACACAACGCCACCGTGCCCCCATGTGAGCAGTTGGGATAAAGTGTCTTGCCCAAGGACACAACCAGCTGCCACAGGTGCGATCCGAACAGAGGGCCTCTCGGCTTGCAGCCTGCATCTCTTCCTACTGAGCCACCGCGCTCCCACCCTTTCCGTTGATCAGAGGGAATACCTCTTAGTGTTTCTATTTCGTGAGTAGTATATGTTTGAGTGGTGACCAGGTGATGCAAGATCCAAGTAGTGCCATACAAATCACCCATTTTCGCTTCGAATCGAATCCCGAATCGAATCGTGTTTATTATTCGAATTCGAATCGAATCTCGAATCGAATCAGAGAGACTTGAAGATGTCCGACTGGGGGAGGAGGATGCTGTAAACCCGATGCGTTCCGACAGCGATGGCTCAAGTTGTGACTGATAAAATATTCCGACAACATCACAAAGGCATGCCTTCGTCGAAGGCATGCCTTGGTGATGTAGTTGGAATATTACCCAGTAAGGACTACAGTTCAAAAGCAGAAACGGGTGCGAGAAACATCAGTTCTTAGCACTGCACAGGGTTAGCCGATAGCAACAGCTCATTTTAGATATTTCCTGGAAACTTTCATTTTCTTCCAGTAGTGGAAGTGTCCAGTGAGACTGGAAAGAGCATGGGTACAGACGTGGTTTTTGTTTAGATAGCGGAAACAACACTCAGTCCTTATTTTCAATATTATTTATGTACAATTACCACCAGAAATATACGTATTGTGAGACGACGAAGATGACTAATGCTAAGCTATATCCTAGTGAAAAGATTCGAATGGAAACGAATCGTGAAGCCGATTCGAATCGAACCGAATAGCAATTTAAGATTCGAAATCGAATCGAATCCCATCGCTTCGCAAGCCCCAAGTTCCAAGGTTTAAATTCTTGATGAGCTAAATTGAATATATATTACAGGCCTGTGGCCTCTCGTTTTATCCTTCCGCGCTGATACTCACTCGTGCTATATCGATTAACTCATTGCATACGCGTGCGCCGTTCTGTGTATTTATGGTGAGCTAGTTACACAATGTTTATGTCCGGCACTGGATATTTGATTTGACTAATTCACAAATTTAAGGTATGTAAGTTATTAGTTATTAGTTATTGGTGTTTAAGGTCATATACTTTTGCACAATGGCTAATCATGACCGTGACAGTTTTACGGGTGGAGGAAGCCGGAGTACCCGGAGAGAACCACCGAGCAACGACGAGCAGCTGTCAGCTCCCCAACATCGTAACTCCGCACTGCAGCACAGGCAGGGTTAGATTAGTTGAAGACATGCGCACCATCGACGTGCAGTACGCCTTAGTACACGGCGTCATCGTGCCCCCATCTGGATAATCGGAGTTAACCCTTTACCCAACGTAACGGCCAAAACCGGCCAGCGCTATTCTCAAAAATCGACAATTAATTTTCAAAATATTTTCATTTTTTGACTCAAAAACATAGGTTATGACCCCTCGTTGGAACGAGCTCGTCGAGCTCGTTCCAACGAGGAGTCATAACCTATGTTTTTGAGACAAAAAATGAAAAAATTTAGTTATTCAAGATTTTTTTTTGCAAGTGTCGTCTGCTTTTCATGTTAGGTAAAGGGTTAAGTGCCTTGCCAAAGGACACAACGCGGGAGTCTGAATTGATCACTTAGACGGGCACCCATCCAATGATTAACCGGGCTCGACGTTTCTTAACTTCGAGAACCGGTTACCGCAACGCCACCGCGCCCCCAGGTATGTAAGTCGCGTGAATATTTTGAACTGTGTGGGACATTGTAAATGCTGAATGCAAATTGAAAGGGACAATTGTTTGGTTTGTTTGGTGGTGGTTAACGTCACATATTTATGCACCATGGCTAATCGTGACACAACATGGAGATGAAGTCAAGTTTAGTCAATCGTTGATCAACATGTTGCCCATTTTAGAGGACTTTCACCCCAAGCATTGGTGACTGGGTCCTATTTTACTAGTAAAGCGGAACTGGTTTACCACAGTAAACAAGTGCTGCTTACTTCCCGGGGTTCCCACGGGGAGAAAGGGACAATAAGCCACGAATTTGAAAAAAATATCGACATCACTTTTTGCCTGCATTTGAAAGAGCATTTATAAAACTCATTGCAAGCTAAGTGTAAGTCATCAGAAACAATGAAATTACTTATATCTGTATTTAAAAACACGTTAATGCAGGCGAATTTTCAGAAGACATGATATTGCAAAGAGATGAACGAAGTATCCCGAAAGTAATCGGAAGTAAACACAACAGCGTGACATAATTTCTGAATACACGTGGAGTTTTAACTTTGCTGTTTTCCGACTGATTAATCGCCATAAACAACACCTGTGCATTAGTTTAACAATAAATGGGCATCATTAGGACAACAACTTTGTAATATGTATTAAGTAAATAGCAGCTATGCTTCGAATAAATCCCGCAGCACGCGTATCTACAGCGGCAGCCCGACATCAAATTGCATGGAAGAATTCAGTACAGTCACCGTGGACTGGTCACTTTCCAGGAGTGGGCAATCGTTCCGCGGACGCGATAATACTAGATTAAAAAAACCTACTTATTGGAATAATCATCAAAACTTTAATGAATGAGGCACCGGCTACAACCCGATGCTTCATTAATTAAAAGTTTGCTGATGATGATATTTACACCCCAGCCCCCAGCGGGGGTATAAAGGAGTCCACTTGTCCGTCCGTCCGTCCGTCCGTCTATCCGTCCGTCCGTCTTGCCGGGCAATAATACGGGAGTTATGAGGGTTTTTTTCCCGGACAGGCATTATGAGCTTACTTTCAGATTATGAGCTTCCGTACAAATATTATGAGGTTAATGTCTAAGATATGAGACTTATGAGGCAAGTATCGATTTGTAGCGATTTTTCGGGGTTTAGGTTAAGGTTTATGGTCAATTAACGGCTGGGGTTAGCGTTGCCCCCTCTTCGGGTTTATCTTTAGGGGATCTAACCATGTCTATCCCCCCCCCCCCCAAAAAAAAAAAAAAAATTCCAGAGAAACGAATTTTTAGCGGTTGTCCGAACGTTTTAAAATGATCAATTTTTCCGCAAAAAAATAAGCCCACAACTCCGTCCGTCCGTACGTACGTACGTCCGTCCGCCCTTCCGTCAATCCCAAAATTCAATCAGGCCGGGGGTATATTTATGACCTGCTGATAGTCATAACCACGCATCTAGTTATTACCTGGTGAACGCATGCGTGGACATCACTACCCACGTGTGGATTTCGACCAGTCCACGGAGACTTACTGTATGCTATAAATAGAACATGTGTACACAAACCATAACTTTCTGAGAAATTTATTATCGGTTGACCGCCGGGAATTAGACTGGAAATATTTTCTCCTTGTTTGAATGTTGTTGATCGTACTGTCCTTGAGTGAGGTATACTTATGTTACAGATAATGTGTTGTCTGTGTGTTACCTGGTTCACACATTCAGCACGATAACACAATACAGTTTTTGGGGTTAATATCCTCCTCGGTGTTTTCTTACACTACATTATTTTGGTACTGTTGTGAAACTAGGGATAGATAAATAGAGGATATGGAATGAGTGTTTTTCTCATATAATATTTATGAAACGAGTCTTAGAATTTTCCGTTTTGGCGAGCCTCTGGCGAGCCCACACGGAAAATTCGGACGAGTTTCAGAAATATTATATGAGAAAAACACTCATTTCATATTCTATTTATCATATGACACACACACGCACAAATTAGTATGACTTTTTTACCCATCACCTAACTTGAGTTGCAGACGGCACTTGGATAAAATATCCTCGTATAACTAAAAATTTTCATTTTTTGCTTCCAAAACATAGGTTATGACCCCTCATTGGAACGAGCTCGTTGAGCTCGTTCCAATGAGGAGTCATAACCTATGTTTTGGAAGCAAAAAGTGAAAATATAAAAAAAATGAATGGCGTTTTTCTTATAGGTAAAAGATTAATACAATATAACCCACCCTAAATAGGACAGATAACGTAAATTCTCTCTACTGAAATTATGCAAATGTCACCCAGTTGTATTTTGTTTAGCCAATCAAATTGTCCAGTTTTGAAATTGACCAATGAAAGCTCCCAACTCTATTTATGCAAATTATGAAAATGTGACCCAGTTTTATGTTGTTGAGCCAATCAAATTGTCTAGTTTTGAAATTGGACAATGAAATTGACGGAAGGCTTTATTTATCACTGATTTATATGAAAACAAAATATCAAATGTTTTAAAGTGAACAAAACGGACGAGTCATATGATAAAATAAGATATGAAACTATAAATTTTATGTTCTTTTGATGTTTATTTTTCCTGATTTATCATATGAAATAAATAGTGTGATATTCCACTCGGGTGTTTTGTTGTTTATGATACGATCAATGGTACTGAACGGAGAAAGCAATATGAAAAGGACATTGTCCTGGAAATTTGCGTGAGTGATCGGGTAACCAGACAGGGATGAAAAACATGTTGCCTACTTTGTTTTGAAAAAGCTAATGATTTCTCCCCTTCAAATTAATCTATTTATTCGTACGCTTTCATTGAAATGATGTTTTAACCCTTTACGCAACGTTCCGGTCAAAACCGGGTAGCGCAATTCTCAAAAATCCCCAATTAATTTTCATTATTTTTTCATTTTTTGTCTCAAAAACATAGGTTATGGCCCCTCGTTGGAACGAGCTTGTTCCAATGAGGGGTCATAACCTATGTTTTTGAGACAAAAATGAAAAAAGTAGTTATTCAAGAATTTGTTTTGCAAGTGTCGTCTGCTTTTCATGTTTGGTAAAGGGTTAAACATACGGGTACTTTTTGCATAATGGTTTTGTGAAATTGTCAATTTATTTTTCTTGAGATTTGCGTATTATTTTCCCTTTATGCTGAACCATTTATGCGATATATCCGTACTGTGTATAGTATGGTCGTCGTGCAAGGGCCAAATGCCACGCGTGGGCGATATTTCCACGCATGCTTTAACAGGGAATTCCAACATAAAAAATGGAATCGCCATCAAATTTATATTGAATGAAGCACTGGATAAACCCGTCGCAGGGAGTGCGCTGGCTCAGTAGTAGACTGTTGGACTTCTGTGCTAGAGGTCCCGAGTTCGATCCACGTCTGGGACGACCGCGAGTAGTATGTAATGTGGTTTTCACCCCAATTCAGCAGGATCTCATGCAGGATCTCATGTGACGTCATAGTCACGTGACCTGGTGGCGCCATGTTTGGTTGTCATGGTAACCCGCGTGAGCGGTCATGTTGTGAGGTCATCCCCATAGTGATGGGTGATGTGAGCGCGCATGCGCAGCTCGTGTTGTTAAGGTGATACGTGTTTCCGTCTTCCATTTTGTATACTGGAGCCACCATCTTGGTTTCTATGATAGCACGTGGTTACTATGTTACCCAAAGGCTTCTTATAGGACAGGGGTATGTTCGGAGGGTGATCGATGAATAGGAGTATAGCTAATTACCCAAATAGACCCGACAACACTTACAAACTACCAAAATCTACAACAAACCACCAAACGAACTTGTGAAGCCCCATTTTGGGCATATAAAAAAACACGTAATGCTATAGGACCGAGATATCTCCTGGGGGTATGTTCTATTTAATAGGGGTACTGGACTTGTTTTTCCCAGAATCCCATTTGTAATGCCTATTGCATATGCTACTCTAACACTAACAGTCTATCCAGTCGAAACTATCTCTGGTTCTCTCGTCCAAGGCTTACAATCGCCAGTGCTTGATTTCCCATAATCTGTATGCAGAGTTATCTCCCTTGTGTACAACAAAAGCCTATATCATTCCCAAAGCCAATAAGCTATCGAGCAGTTACTGGTAAGTCATTGCTCGAACGGCTCGAATCCCATCGAGCAAATGAGCTATCGGGCAATTGCTCGTTCTAGTGACTCGCACATACGACTCTTAGTCTCATTTCAGATAAAGGGGTACCAAAGGCCATATGTTTTTGAAAAAGGCATTCCACAAATGGGATTCCACAAAAGGGATTCCATAAGTGGGATTCCGTCTTACCTAGAGTGACTCGCACATACCGCTCGAATGACTCAAATCCCATCGAGCAAATAGCAAAACCATATCACGTGACCCCTCTTTGGAACGAGCTCGACGAGCTCGTTCCAAAGAGGGGTCACATGATATGGTTTAGCTGAATTTTTTCGAAAAATAATATTTTTTCAGCTGCTGAATTTGCATATTACGCGGGCGGTTCATTGGGTAAAGGGTTAAGGTGATATTAGATGTACGAATTGTCAACCTCAAGGTAAACCAGTCATGCGATGTTTGAGAACTGAAAATGAGATGAAAGAAAATTTCAAGTACGTTCCCGTTAGGGGATTTTCGCTACATAACATGATGGTAACCTGTCGGAAAAAATGTTATGATGCTTTTCCGTTTTCCATGTTTTTACTACGTCAGCCATGCTGTTTGAGTCTTAGCAGACTTCCCACCAAAATAAATAACAACAACGAACGCGCGATATGGCTTTGGAGAGATAGCGCGTTCGTTGTTTTATTTATTTTGACGGTAATTCGAATAAAAATGTGGATGCAATGTGCAACATTTGAGTCGAATTGGTCTCGAAAGAATATCATGTGGGATTAGGGGTTTAATCCTTGTTTCATCATCTTGTCGTAACCTGTAGATCGTCCGCGTGTTATATAATTATATATATAATTTATAAAGTAACCTCCACGCGAACTAAACGATCGTTTTGAGGTTATTTCAAAGCTTTCAACCATAACAAACTAGGCCTATGTCGTGGTTCACTTACGTAGCATATTATATTATTTAACCCTTTCAACGCTGGTGGTATCTTCCATATCAGTTCAATAGCTGCAATTGGAAGAGTCCATATTCATTATTTGGGGAAAGACCAATTAATATTTTCAACGTGCAGCTCTGGAGCTGCACGTTGAAAATATTGATTGGTCTACACCACACAGTCACTTACCGCCATCCTCCTTAATGACATTATGGCGTATCATGTGCTTTGTTCGGAAAAGCCGCCGCCCAGTTTGAAAGGGTTAAGCGATAAATTTAGAATGAACATTTAACTTTACAGATGGGTAGGAGTTTTAACTTGACAACTAGCTATTATAGAGTTTTAACTTGACAACTAGCTATTATAGAGTTTCCATTATCCTGTCAAGCAAGATCATAACAGGGATACTTTTGGAAAACACCATGTGATGTGTGGTGTGATACTTGGTAAGTCTGAGGAAGAACTATCACGTTTACATTAACAGACACCTAGCTGAAGTTAATTGAATGTTGGGGATTAATGCTGGAGTATGGGGAATGATCGGTGGAGGTACCTATTTGGTAGATGATGCCTCATATCACCTGACCGATTTGACTGACTTTGCTGACCATCACGAGATCTGGAGTCAGCAGATTGCGCACTCTGTGCATGGCCAGTCACGTTCCACGGTGTATAAGCCGACAGTAAGCCACGACAGTCACCTTCGGTCATTGATAGCAACCCGACACACGCATACTTGTAAAATCTCGTTGGAATTTTGTGGCAGGGCCAATAGTGACTGCCCCAAGAATAACTACCATCATTCTAGTTAAACGAACTTTGGCAGTTTACAGAAGTAATTTGTAGTTATAAAAGTTGTACTGTAAATTTGTAGTGGTAAATGTTGTACGGAATAATTTCTAAAGTTGTTCAAAATAAAGTTCTATAGAGAAAAGTATTTGCAGAGTGCTGGAGCGTACCATTATTTGCCTGACCGCTAAACCACAAAACGTTACACTAATCCAAGGCCGCAGCTTACACGAACCTATTCAGAATCCAAAGACATTTAAGGATATTGCAGGTCAAACCCTTCTCTTCCAAATCCACTAGCCGACCAACGGGGCGTCACCCAACATCGTCAACTGTGGCACCGATTATATGAACCCTTTCTTCCCATTCCTGTTTTTCTCTGACGGTACATTGGGGAGTCTGACAGTTGCTTGCCGCTGCGCGGGGGGGGGGGGGGGGGGGGGGTCTTTCTGGGTACTCCGGCTTCCTCCACTCGTAAACCTCTCTGACACGAGGTGACCTTGGCTGCCGAAAGTGTCATTAAACCCAAATAAATGAATAAATGAATAAATAAATAAATAAATAAATAAATAAATAAATAAATTTTCTGACGTCTGATTTGGGTTAGGTCCTGCTCTCAAAATGTTCCACCACTCTAGGGGCAACGAAATTGGGATAGCCTACTTTCCTTGGTGCTTGGTTTTGAGGATCTAGCTCTCCGTGTGAGTTAAGACCGTAGGTCACAGCTGTAACAGGGTAGATACGGGCAGCCGATCACAGTAAGTGCGCCTGCTTTGTCTCGAGTAATTTCGTCAATACATTGACCTTTTCTCCTTTCTGCCTTTGAGGAGTCAAACTTGTTTTCGACTACCCAGTCGCCTTCATGATAATCTCTCAATAACTTGATTTTCAGGACGTATTCGTCATCGGATATTTGTCTGCCGAATTGTTCTGCTGTCTCATCTATCATTCGACATCTAGGGCCACATAGCTATCTAGGGTCTTAACGTTGATTCCATCAGCGATCTGGATGTCGCCAATATCAAACGGACTCTCTTCCTCATCCCCCATGTAGAGGAAACCAAATAGCACCATCAACTTCAAACTTGGTTGTGGTGGCGTTCGTCATTTCGGCCCATTGTTTCGTGGCAGGTAACCTCATAAGGGGAACGACCTGGGTAATGAATTGCTGTGCTTGCTCTCGCATTATTTCCGCAAGAATCTCGCCCATACGATCACCCATAGTAATTACATTTAGTATAGCCAATAATATCATCTGACCGTAAATGGATTCTTCAGACCTTGATCGCCGAAATTCACCCCTAAGGTCATACCACTTGTCCAGCCATTATTATTGTTTGCCACTTGGTAACAAGATCTCCAACAAAGAGCCAAACTATTTCCTGCTCCTCTACCGCATTTAGAACGAAAGATATTTCCTATACCCTTGCCGATAAGTGCCAGGTTAATTTTACATGACCATCACAAACAGCTCTTTCCACATAGCCCCAAAGAACTAAAAACAAACCAGTTGCATCTGTTTGAACCTTTCATTTTACCACAGGTATACTAAAAATACGACCTACGAGTCACCCGGGTCGGCGGAGGGGAATAAGCTAAATATGCTGACCGGTTCTGTTTGGTAAGATGGGTTTTTCCTTCTTTTTTCGCTCTCGCTGGGATTATGTGATGGTATACAGATGTAGTTAAAGTATTGCCGAGAAGGGTTCTTCGTGCTGTTGTGAGGGATGAATTTCGCCTTGGACAAGCCCTACTGATTGGTCACCAATCTTTAAGGTGCCCAAAGATCATCGCTCTCGCCGATTTGTGTAGCAAGGGTGAGGATCACGCCACCACCAGGGTCAAATTTTTCTGTAACCCTTTACCTAACATGAAAAGCGGACGACACTTGCAAACAAAATTCTTGAATAATGAATTTTTTTTTCATTTTGTGTCTCAAAAACATAGGTAATGACCCCTCTTTGGAACGAGCTCGACGAGCTCGTTCCAAAGAGGAGTCATAATCTACGTTTTTGAGACAAAAAATGAAAAAAATAATGAAAATTAATTGGCGATTTTTGTGAATAGTGCTGGCCGGTTTTGGCCGTTACGTTGGATAAAGGGTTAATAAGTTGGTAGATGCTTTGCTGCAGACTTCTCCATCTCGAAGCTATGCCAAGCTTGAAGTCGTGTTTTCTTGGTCAGCTCATGTTTCTTTGAGTACTCGTTTGATACTTACCCAGAGCCACGTCTTCAATTTGGGAATACAGATCAGATAATTTTACTTGAGATCTGGCTGAAACATGGGTCTGACAGAGGTGTTATAGGGGCGTAGAGGAACCCACATGGACCAGCTAACCAGGCCAGCGAGTGCTTATGCCCACCACTTGGATATTGAAAAAAGGTTGGGATGCGTGACGTTCCTCCAAAATTGGTGCATTTACACCCCTGCTGCTTATGGTATTATAGTAATTCCCAAAGTATGGTATTATAGTGATCCCTATTATAGCGATCCTTATAGTATGGTATCCTAATGATACAGACAGCATAGTATGGTGTAAAAGTGATCCCTATAGTATGGTATTATAGCGATTTATAGAGTCTGGTATTACAGTGATCATTAAATGATAGTATGTATGGTATTACAGTGATCCATATAATATAGTATCATACAGATCATTGTAGTGTAGTGATATAGTGATCTTTGTAGAGTGATATTATAGCAATCCCATAGTACAGTATTATAGTTATTCACAGAGTGTGATATTACAGTGATCATTATAATATAGTATGTACGGTATTACAGTGATCCCTATAGTATGGTATTATAGCAATCCCACAGTACGGTACTGTAGTTAACCCATAGGGTGGTGTCATAGTGATCCATATAGTATAGTATGGTGTTATAGTGATCCCTACAGAATAACATCATAATAATCACTATACTATCGTGCTGTAGTGATCAATACCGAAAGATACTAGAGTGATCTCTGCTGTGTGGTATGATATTATAGTGATCCCTATAGGACGATTTTAAAGTGCTGCCTATAGTATGGTATTATTATGATATCTATATTATGGAATTATAGTGATCCTACAGTACGATATACTAGTGATTCATATGGTATGGCATTATGGTGATCCCTATAGCGTGGTATTATAGTGATCACTACAGTATGGTATTACAGTGGTGCCAATATTGTGGTATTATAATGATCACTATAGTATGATATTATAGTTATGCCTGTAGTATAGTATTATTATGACCCATATTGCATATTCTTATAGTGAGGAATAAAGTGCAGTATTGTTGTGATCATACTGTACGGTATAATAGTGATCACTATAGTGAGGTATTATAGTGATCCCTTTTCTATGGAATTATATGGATTCATATAGTTCGCTATTATAATGATCCCAAAAGTATGGTAAAATAGTGATGCCTATAGTGTGGTGTAATGGTGATCCCTATAATTTAATAGTGGTCCCTATAGTATGGTATTATAGTGATTTCTATAGTATTGTATAATAGTCATCCCATAGTATGGTATAATGGTGATACATATAGTATGGTATTATTGTGAAACCTATAGTATGGTATTATAATGATCTGTGTAGTACAGTATTATTACTCTGCCTATAGTATGGTATTATAGTGATCTCTGTAGTATGGTGTGATAGTGGTACATATAGTAGAGTATTATAGTGATTCCTATAGTATGGCATTATAGTGATCTCAGTAGTAAGGTATAATAGTAAAACCTACAATAGGGTATTATGGTGATCCCTAATGTATGGTGTTATAGCGATCCCTATAGTATGGTATTATAGTGACCCCCATAGTATGGAATTATAATAACCCCTATAGTATGACATTATAGTGATCCCCATAGTATGGTATTATAGTGATCTCAGTAGTAAGGTATAATAATGATACCTACAGTAGGGTATTATGGTGATCCCTAATGTATGGTGTTATAGCGATCCCTATAGTATGGTATTATAGTGACCCCCATAGTATGGAATTATAATAACCCCTATAGTATGACATTATAGTGATCCCCATAGTATGGTATTATAGTGATCTCAGTAGTAAGGTATAATAATGATACCTACAGTAGGGTATTATGGTGATCCTTAATGTATGGTGTTATAGCGATCCCTATAGTATGGTATTATAGTGACCCTATAGTATGGAATTATAGTAACCCTATAGTATGACATTATAGTGATCCCCATAGTATGGTATTATATTGATCTCAGTAGTAGGGTATAATAATGATACCTACAGTAGGGTATTATGGTGATCCCTAATGTATGGTGTTATAGCGATCCCTATAGTATGGTATTATAGTGACCCCCATAATATGGAATTATAATAACCCCTATAGTATGACATAATGGTGATCCCCATAGTATGGTATTATAGTGATCTCAGTAGTAAGGTATAATAATGATACCTACAGTAGGGTATTATGGTGATCCCTAATGTATGGTGTTATAGCGATCCCTATAGTATGGTATTATAGTGACCCCTATAGTATGGAATTATAGTAACCCTATAGTATGACATTATAGTGATCCCCATAGTATGGTATTATATTGATCTCAGTAGTAGGGTATAATAATGATACCTACAGTAGGGTATTATGGTGATCCCTAATGCATGGCATTATAGCGATCCCCATAGTATGGCATTATAGCGACCCCTATAGTATGGTATTATACTGATCCATATAGTAGGGTATTATAATGATGCTTAGAGTATTATAGTGATGCTTATTAGTTGGTATTATAGTGGCGCATATAGTATGGTATTAAAATGATGCATATACTGTGATATAATAGTGATGCCTATAGTATGGTATATAGTTATGCCTATAGTGTGGTATATAGTTATGCCTATAGTATGGTATAATAGTTATGCCTATAGTATGGTATATAGTGATGCCTATAGTATGGTATATAGTTATGCCTATAGTATGGTATAATAGTTATGTCTATAGTATGGTATAATAGTTATGCCTATAGTATGGTCTATAGTTATGCCTATAGTATGGTATATAGTTATGCCTATAGTATGGTATAATAGTTATGCCTATAGTATGGTATAATAGTTATGCCTATAGTATGGTATAATAGTTATGCCTATAGTATGGTATATAATTATGCCTATAGTATGGTACAGTAGTTATGCCTATAGTATGGTATAATAGTTATGCCTATAGTATGGTATATAGTTATGCCTATAGTATGGTATAATAGTTATGACTATAGTGTGGTATAATAGTTCTGCCTATATTATGATATTATTGTGAGACCTACAGTACGTGGAGAGTGGGTTGTAACTAAATCACCCGCGGGGTGGAGTTGTCACCCAAGCTATAACTTTCAAATAGTGTACATATCAACAAAAAAACACAAGCAATGTTTCAGCCAATGGACCTCCGGGTTTAACCCGGAGGTCCATTGGATGAAACTTTGCTTGTGTTGGTTATGCTTTGCAACAAATTTGCAATTATTGATTGGGTGGAATCTCCACTCTGTGGGTGATTTAGTGACAATACACTCTCCACGTACTGTATAGTGTGGTATTATAGTGTTACATAACATACTCTTTTCTTCTAACATCCGGTAATCGACGCCTCACAGAGATTTTATCGCTGATAAATTCATTAAATTCGTGTCTTCTCTTTCCTTCCTCTACTTGGCGTCGTTCATCCCTTGTGAGTGCATCCCACTTCAGTCTGAAGGGCTTCCCGTACTCTCCTGAAAAAATATTAAAAAGTGAAAGCAAACCGCCAACCCTTACTGTAACAAGTACGGGGGAGCTTAACCCTTTACCTAACATGAAAAACAGACGACACTTGTAAACAAAATTCGTGAATAACTAATTTTTTTTTTCATTTTTTGTTTCAAAAACTATAAGGGCTATGAGGTTATGCTAATAATAATTGTATAATACAATGCATTTGTTTGATTGTCCTGCTTGAAAATATTTTATTACATTTTGCAACATTTTTCCAGTCGATGTAGTTACATTTTGTATTAAAACTTCGAACATAGACGAAACTCTCTCAAATGCACGTGGAAATGCGAGTAACTTACCCGAGGACAGTCGTAGAATCGTAGAGACACAAATTTATTTTAACCCTTTACCCAACGTAATGGCCAAAAACGGCCAGCGCTATTCTAAAAAATCGCCAATTAATTTTCATTATTTTTTCATTTTTTGTCTCAAAAACATAGGTTATGGCCCCTCGTTGGAACGAGCTCGTTGAGCTCGTTCCAACGAGGGGTCATAACCTATGTTTTTGAGACAAAAAATGAAAAAAATTACCTATTCAAGAATTTTTTTTTGCAAGTGTCGTCTGCTTTTCATGTTAGGTAAAGGGTTAATAGTTGTACAATGACATGAATTAGTTTCTGATTGCCCTTTGAAAAAAAGTGCCCCTTTGAAAAAAAAGTTTATTACATTTTGCAACGTTTTTCCAGTCCATGCAGTTGCACTTTGTAATAATTATTACATTTTGCAACTTTTATTATAAAGTGGGTTGTAACAAATGCCTCTATAGATCTATCAGATCATGGATGAAAAGACTGTCCCAGGCGGTGGCATAATAACGGAGACGCGAGATAGGAAGAGCTATGAAGTATGAGCGTCGCAGAGACCAGTCACTGAACTGATGAGCAGAACCAAGACTAAATGCCTGCGAGACAACAGACTCGTGATCAGGAAAAATAATTCTTCTAGACAATACGTCCCCTGAGTTCCAATGTGTTCTATGTGCCTACTGGCACATAGAACACATTGGAACTCAGGGGACGTATTGGAACTCAGGGGACGAATACTGTAGTTTCGACCTTGCATTTTTCCAGGCCGATGACTCAGAAGTATAAATAAAAAAACCGGCTAACCAATTCGGAATGCGGAAATGAAAATGATAGGCGACTGTGTTTTGAAGAGGAAGGAAAGTTATGGAACCTGGTATGCAGCGTAAAATTCCCAACTGATACCTTTAAAATCCGGGAGAGGAACTATATAATCTCAAAAATATTCAACCTGCTCATTGAAAAACAAGTGGTCCCCAAAAAGCGGAGAGGAATCAAGGTAACACAAAAAGGGGATGAGGAAGCACTGGATAATTAACGGGGAATCTCAACCAGTAACAACTTTGAAGAAGTTGTAAAGTCTTTTATTACACGCCTGTTCCATGTAATCCCCATCTACAGCAACACTAAACCGTGCGGAAAATCAACGGAAATCGTTGACGGACTATTTTTAAATAGAAGCGAAATTTCACTGGAATTTTCTACAATTTGAATCGCTAGTGATAGCTGAAAATCGTTCCCCGAGTTCCAATGCGTTCTATGTGCCAAAATAATCCTGGGATCTTCATTTCCGCAACTTGTACCCCACCCCATCGCCGCGTGTGAGTTTATTTTCCCAATCTCCGATGTACATTACAAAAAGAATTGGTGAAAGGATACATCCCTGCTTGAGGCCTGTGTCTGTAGGGAAACGTTTTGCTATGAGGTTATCCAGTCTGAGCTCTTTGTACATACAGGTCTGAAGGCGTTGAACCTAAGAGGCGCGTTTGTTGGGATCTTGAAATCACTGTGTACTGTTATACATACAGGTCCAACAATAAAGTTTGGAGGCCTCCAGTGAAAAGGAAGAAATTCTAGATTAATAGTAGCATTGTGAATGATGATTTTTACATGTCCATGCCATAATAGATTCGTGAAAATATGTGGCCATAGTTAGATAATACATAGTCATGCTAACGGTAGAAATTTTAACATAAAATGTAATAACTTTGAAGTATTCTGCCTGGGGGCAGCACGTTTCAGAACGTATATTCCTCACTGCAATCCTCCCAGCAGTGGCAGGAGGCCACTAGGGGCTGCTGGCCCAACACTGTATGCGCCCCACCCCTGAGTCCAAGGACGTGCATGGCCGACCATGGTTCGACCCTGTGTGAGAAAAGTTTGAAGATCAATGTCAAAGAAAACTCCTTGACTCTATAGATGTACAATAAATACATCTATTACTCTGCAAATTTTCACGTATTTTGTTTGTGAGAATGGGCACATGATGTGCCCATTCTCACAAACAAAATACGTGAAAATTTGCAGAGTAATAGATGTATTTATTGTATATCAAGAGTCATAGAGTTTGTTTCTTTTGACATTGATTTTCAAACTTTTCTCATGCAGGGTCGGACCATGGTCGATCATGCGCATCCTTGGATCCGGGAGGGGGGGGGGGTGAGGGGTCCTGCATACAGTGTTGGGCTGGTGGTCTCCTCCACCGGTGGGAGTCCATCAGATGAGGAATATATGTTCTGAAACGTGCTGGCCCCAGGCCGAAGTCTTCGAAGTTTGAGGGACAGGTGACTACCAGTGTTTGGGGATCAACATAAACCTAACAGGAAGGGACGTGTACCGAAATCACTGAGCTAACCTGATTGTGGAGGGGAAGCAAATATTTAACCAACAGAAACTTTAGGGGGGAATAGCTTCAATAAGGTTAATGTGGGAAAGCGTTTGAAGGAGTGGGGGTAGGGGCTTGGGTGGTTGATGATCAAGGGCAGAATCGACTTGATGATACCGTGTTACCTGGTCATTTATTCGCGCTTCCTGGCAGACGGTGGTGTAAACTAACGTTTCAGAATATTTGGGGTTCCAATATCAAGACGGGAAGGGTTGGGCAAGTCAGAAGGTTAACAGAAAACTATTCAGTAGAGATCTCTGACCTAGAAGTGGGGAGAACCTAACATAACCCAAGATAAAAGACTCGTCATGTCGCGAATCACAGGGGACTGCAACCAAAATGGCGAGAGGGCCAGAGGAAGAGCTCTTTGGACGAACTGCGTGATAAGGAAAAGCCAGTATTTGCGGAGTACCCGGTGGCACCTTTGGTGCACATTGCTGTTCAAATTGAGGTCGAGATTTTTGGACCGGGGGTGGGGTGGGAACGGCGTTTCCAAATGTGTTAGTTGGGAGTAATGGATACCCATGGACACTTTCTCTTAGAATATCTAAAAGCTGCCTAAAACAGGATTCATTAGGAGTATAATGACGAAATGGGATGGAGAAATGAATGATATATGGTTATTGGGTGATACAACCCGGTGCTTCATTAATTAAAATTCTGCTGATGATTTTTGTTACCTGGCAAACTAATACATGGACGTCACTTTTCACGACTTCTGTACTGTGGTACCGTACAGCATTAAACGGTTCGTTTCTGGATGCTGGGTGGAGAGAAGGGTAAGGGAGGGAAAGAGCAGCATTTGACATCACAGGGAAAATCAATGCCTTCTCTTATGAGAATCACGACAAACTAGTGGCCGGGCACAGTGTTGTTATTATAATGCGCTCCCTCTGTCGAGAAACTGGTGTTATCGACCGTTCCGACACTGAAATTCCGGATGTGCCTCACGGGGGGCTGAAAACTTGTCTCTTTCACAATAAAATTGTAGAAGGCATCTTGTTATGTCTATGTTCAAGATCCAGCTCATCATGAAGACAACCACGACGGATGACGTTTGCCGGAGCGGTCCCCATGTGTACTACGACAGACAAGCCGCAAGAAGCCACCACTGTTTCATTTAACACGCGATTTCTGATATTATCACCCAATTCGATATTACTTTTTATGTTCACATTTTACTGATAGGTACACTTGAAGTAAAATGACGTTTTGCGAGAAAGTGAATCAATATCGCACTCGGTGCAGACTTTTCGGCACCATTTTAAGGATAACTGAAAGAAAGTCGTCATCACAAATAATCTAAACGTCGCTCCTGGTGATACTCTTCGCGTAACTTCCTCCGCCCCCAACTCGTTATTGTGTCGTTAGGGCTACAGTATGATCGCCGCCGTGGACTGGTCACTTTCCACGGGTGGGTAATATTATATTTTTCCACGGACGCAATAAAACTAATTAGCTTCTAAAAACTAATTAGAGGAATAATCATCAAAAATTTAATTAATGAAGCACCGGGTACAACCCGGTGCTTCATTAATTATTTTTTTGCTGCTGCTGAATTTCATTACCTGGTAAACGCATGAGTGGACATCACTGGACATGCGTGGATAACGACCAGTCCGCGGCGATTGTACTGTGGCATTTAATGTCGACCCCACGACCTCATGAGTAGAGACCTACACTTTCTTCTAGAGTGCCCAAAGTATCAGTCTAAAAGAATGAGATTCACTGGGAGTATAATAGGGAAGTGGGATGGGAGAATGAAGGACATGTGGTTAGGGGGAGACTCAAAGGAGAGGGTTAATATGCTAATCGGAGACAGTGGCGTAGCCAGCTCAAAGCAAGTGGGGGGGGGGGGGGGGGGGGGGGGGGGGACAAACTCCCACAGAGAAAATATGGCTTAGATTCAATTTTCCTACTGGGTGGGTGTGGGGCGAGGTTATAAAACACATTTAAAACAAAAAAATTACAGCAGATTCAGACAGAATTTATTGAAATCTCAATGTCAGTTACTGAATGATAATAAAATATACATGTACACTAACCAAATAAGACACACAAAAAATAACATATAATGTTTCCGTATTGCCTGGGATAATTTGAAGGTTACGCACATGTTGTCAATAACAAATTATAATAAAGTATGTGACTGTGTTGGATATATTTGTGATTGACAACGTGTGGGAAACCAATAAAATATTTAGACTTGTTCCTAACAATAGTGAGATTCAGTAGAACTAGAGAGATTTTTCCAATTTTATTTGGTAAATAACATAGAACTAACTATAAATTCATCCAGTGTGTGCCGCAATGCAGCATGTGTACTCAAGGGATGGTTTGTAGTTTATTTTGTTGTACAAAATCAAATTTGTACTACAAATCGCCCGTAGGGAGGATCAGTGTATCACTTGCAATGCTAAAGGGTTGCAGAAGACACCTTGATGCACCCAATGGATGATTTATAGTTGGTTTTGTACATTATCTACTGAATTATGTTTAAAAACCACTGTTTAGTGATGCGGAGGTGGTCATACTTATATTTGAAAAAACGTCTGTGATAAAAAAGGGATACATTTTAAAAGCCAACAAATAATAAAGATATAGCACTACAAGTAAGTTAATTAAATATACAAATATCTACAGAGGAATTTTCCTTGGTTTGCTTGCAAACTGTTCGGCGACTAAGTCATCCGGTTCGATCTGTTTGGCAATGTCCCGTTCGCTGCTGACAACAATCAAACTTTCCAAACGATCATCATGCATTGTGGCCCTCAGATAAGTGTTTATCAGCTTCACTTTGCTGTGACACCTTTCACATGATGCTATTGTCACTGGAATCGTTGCAGCAATGATATTAATTTGTGTAGATTTGGATACAACACAGACAGATCCGATTTCTTAAAAACATTCAAAATAGTTGGCAGGAATGGACAATCCTGACCTTTGTTTTTCTTTTCCTGTGTATCTGCACGCAGTGCAAGAAACTGTGGCGAACAAGAAAAAAGTCTGTTTTCCCGGCACGTAGACTCTGCGTTCAAACTATACCGTGAAGCAAGCTTGCATATATTTTCTGCATAATTGTCCTCGTCCCATTTATCAGGCTCAAGAGCTGAAAGCTGCATCATTACCTCGCATGCATCTCCAGAAAATCGTTTATTAAGTTCACTGAGTAGCACATCAATAACAGTATAGTAAAAGTCTTGTCTGAATATTGTTTCTTGTGATTCGTCTACCCTGTTACTTGCCACTCGGTGACTTATTGCTGCATCATCTAAGAATGTTTAGCCATCTGAAAATCTAGCAGGCAGAACACGTCGACGTTTGATGCTTCTTCTAGTAAATGTAGAAGTGATGCCAATGGAGCTAGCCCTGTCCTTTGCCTTCTCCGCAAACAAATCAAAACTCTTTTCATTACGCAGTGACGACAGTAGGGTTTTTAAGTTTGTAATTGCATGCACTGCAGTCACCATGTCCATGTCTTTCCGTTGCAAATATTCTGAAGCATATCTGGAGTGTTCAAAGAGTTCGTTGAGAATATAAACTTTCAACATAAATTCAAAGGTTTCTATTCTTAGCAAAATTCCTGTACATGCAGTCTCGGTTTCCTCTAAACGATCCAGTGTTCCAATAATTGCAGGTAAGGTGTTGATGAAAGCAGCTAAATTGTCTGACTTTGCCGTCCATCGTGTGTCAGAGAAAGAGCGAAGAGTTCTTCGACCACTGTTCAATGAAAGTCTTTTTAACTGTTCCTCATATATGGAATTTCTTTGTGGCGAACCTTCTAACAGTCTATATATGGCACCGATTGTTTCAAATACATCTCTTACTGGTGACAAGATTTCCGTACATTTTTCCAAAACAAGATTTAAACAATGGGCAAAGCAGTGGAAGTACAGTGAACTTGTAGCTCCAGCGTCAGTCAACTGTTTTTGCATCCCTTTGTCTTTTCCAGACATGTTACTGGCACCATCGAATCCTTTTCCAATCATGTCGCTAATAGGTATCTGCAGATTTTGTAGTGTATCTATGAGTACATCGGCCAAGGATTTGCCTTTGAGACTCAAAACATGTTTGAGACCCACAACATGCTCATATATTACGCACTTGTGCACGTAACGTAGGACGATTGACATATACGAGTGATGATGACTGGTCACCTCATCACACTCCACAGAATACCTGGCCTCCAAAACTTGACCTTTTATTGTCTCAAGAACACATTTTGATAGTATTTGCAACATCTCGTTTTGAATTTCGGGACTAAGCCACGTCACATTGTCTGGATGATTGTCCAACCACTTCTGTAAAGGTGTGTGGAACTTGGCGACAAATTTTATTTCCTCTAAGAATTTGCCTTGGTTTTGTGAAGAGCCCCTCTCATCATGGCCACGGAAGGCTTCATTCTGCAGGGCAACATGTCTCACAACATCAAATATAACTTTGGCGATGTCTCTGTTTTCTTTTCTTATGCTCTCCTTTCTGAATAAATTGGAAGCTTCCACTGCAGAAAGTTGTGCACTGATTGGGAATGCTGTCTTCCTATAGACAAATCTCTCACGGCTAAGCTGGTGCATTCGTGACTTACAATGTTTTTCAAAGTTGCCGTCTTTCCCTGTTGCCTTCTTCCAGTTTCTATACCCGTCCTTTATAAAGGTTTTCTCTGAACATCCAACTGCAAATTAAAAAATTAAAAGTTAAAAATCATCAGATAGAATATATATATGTCTATGTTTTTTAATATATGCATCGGTCATCTGCTGTTTGCTGCCCCCCCCCCCCCCCCCACCACCACCCATATGCCATACAAAAAATATTTGTGTGGCCTTATTATAAATTATTAAACATTTTTCATGGGGCCTAACAGGTATCCGATTATACACAAACGCTAGCGTTACTGAGCTCAATAATTTATAAGAACACCATACAAACTGATGTGTCTCAGGGATGTGGACCAGACCGGACTGCTAGTTTGTTGTCATATCCATCATTATAGAGAAGTTAGAGAGTGAATAAACGTGCTTACAACTTGTGACTCACTGTAGAGTTTGTAGTTCTATGAATACTACTAGTATATGTCATATTATATCATTTGGAGGATAGTGGAAACGTGAACTACAGACTTAATGTTATTAGTGCTGAAAGAATTGGAGCATTTGCACTATCGATCTTTAAGGTCTTAACCCAATCATATACTATATATCATATAGTATATGATTGGGTTAAGAACTTAAAGATAGATTGCGCATATGCTCCAAGTCTTTCATCACAATTTGCACAAAAAAGTTTTGCTGTTAGCATTGGCACTGGACAAATTCCAGATAGATTGGCTAATTTCCGACAGCAGGTACTATGCCTATACCGGAACGCCATGTGTGGGTCGGTCTAAAGCGGTCCAATGACGGCGGTCCGGTTCGGTCCTGGACCGCGGACTGTACCTTTTTTTGCGATCCGGTCCTCACCCCTAAATTGTGTCTCGACATCCACATTTGTGTGGCCTTATTAAACATTTGTGATGGGCCCTAACCTAATATGCACAAATGCTGCAGTTGCTGAGCTCTATGATTTATAAGAAGTTTTTTAAGAACGCCATACAAACTGATGTGTCTCAACATCCATATTCGTGTGGACTTATTATGCATTAGTAAACATTTGTGATGGGCCCTAACAATCCCTAACAATATTATTTTTTTCAATAATGTTAAAGACAAACAATGTACTTTAAAACTATGTGATAATCCATTTATTAAATAAATTCACACTCACCCTGAGTTCCAAAAATTCTGCAGTAAAAGCAAAAGGCTGCATCCTTTTGAACTGAATATTCCAGCCATTCGTAGGTTTCATACCATTTATCCTGAAACCGTAAATGTCTGCTTCCAAATATACTTTGTGGAAAGTCTAGTTTAGGCCTCACCGGGCCATGTTTCAGCATATGATCTATAATGCTAGTTTGCTCTTTTGCGGGATCACGTACATCATTATCACTGTCCATTTTTACTGTTTGTGATCTTGCTCCATTCTAGTCTTCCCTTTATAAGCTTGGTCATTCATGTGTTGTTTTACCGTTGATTAACAGTGATAGATGCTTACCTGCTATATCACGCTAATTAAGAATAGCGGTACAAGAGATTAAAGAGAAAGGATAAACTGTTAAGTGTGGGTCAAGTTATGATTGCACTAATGATTGGACTGATGTTTTCACAAGGCACGCGTGACAACTGTACACTGTGAAACTGTCACCAATAGAGGAGGTGAGATCAAAGAGAATATTGCTGAGATGAACCACTTTGATGATGATGATGTTTTGATTAAGATGAACCTGTACTTCTTATTTTCACCAACACACTGATATTAGAACAAGCAATCTACAATTTGGAATTTAACAAATCTACAACCTAACCCCCCCTGGACCTAACCCCCCATGATTTTTATGCCATTTTGGGGCATATTTCGAGGACCAACTGTGGGCAAAAGTGGGGGGGGGCGTGTCCCCCCCCAATCCCCCCCGTGGCCACGCCACTGATCGGAGAGATTGGGAAGAATGGGACAAGGGATATCATCAAGCAGTTCGTCTCCGAGTGTTGGGAGGGGAGGAGAAGCGTGGGAATAGGGAGGCAGTTGGGAGTACAGGGGTAACCATGGCCTTCTCGTCCGAGAACCGCGACAAATCAAGCGGCTGGCCAAAGTGTTATTATTATTATTACACTGGTTTGTAATATGAGCCACGCAATCATTAGCACAACCAAAGTGACCAAATGAGGCAGAAAGTGTTACATCTTAATGACGCTGATGAAGTCGAGTACTTCAGCGATCTTTAGGTTGAAAACCCTTACAAGATGAATATACACAGATTATTGCAGTAGCCAATTGATCTATGTTGTGATATTCCGTCGGGTGATGAAAGAGAAACCAAACAAGACGCCGTTTGAGAAGCCAGATTGATTAACTGTTGTCGTAATTTGTTTATTATACGAAGGTGTGGGTATTTAAAAATTGAAAACCAATCATGAAATGTAAACAATAATCAAATTATGGAATGTTTGTCCAGTGTTTAGCGCAAACACATTCGCGTTTGTAAAACTGTCGTCCCTAAAATCCGCACACGGCAGTGACGTCACGTGAGCTTCGTTTGAGGCAGTCATGATACGAATTTGGAAAAAACTAAGACTCTAAAGATCCAGAATTTACGCCCAAACGGCAGTGATATTGAGGAGGTATTCACGGTAGACATAGAATAAATTATATAACACATACTTGGCAAGGATCTTTTCGGGTGTCTACAGGGACCGAATATGGGACCCATCCCATTAGCATTTTGGCATGATTCTTCCCAATTCAAACCCAACATTTACCAGTCTCAGTCCTCGTTCAAATAAAAAGTTAATCCTTCTTCACCCCTCGAGAGCTTAATTTTGGATTTCATGACTTTTTACTGCAACAAAACAGGCACCTCAACAGTCAGTTTTTAGATACATTCTCAAGTTACTCCTCAAGAACATTGTCAATTGTTTCTAGGCAAGTCTTGGCTGCCTATGTAGGCAGCCAAGACTTGCCTAGACACAACTGCAAAATCACAGAATGTAGACTGTTAAAGAGTGGCAATATGCATAAATATCTTCATTATTTAATAGAAAAAGAACAATTTATTTGATAAAGATTTCAGAGACTGACCATTATTTCAACGTTGTTATAAATCTTACTACATGTTCTATACATGTAGTAGCTTCTGTATTAATGTTCTCCGTTCCATATGAAGGTAACATTTCTTATTTATGTGTTTCTTCTTCCAAAAAAAAATTTCCAATTAGAGCCTTCGTGATGTGAATTTTTCCAGTTGCATGGGCCGCGGACCCTTTCCCAAAGAGGGCAGAAGAATCCCTACTTAGTGTGGTATTGGTACTATACATGTAGTAGCTTCTGTACTAATGTTCTTCGTTCCATATGAAGGTAACATTTCTTATTTATGTGTTTCTTCTTCCAAAAAAATTTCCAATTAGAGCCTTAGTGATGTAGATTTTTCCAGTTGCATGGGCCCCGGACCCTTTCCCAAAGAGGGCAGAAGAATCCCTACTTAGTGTGGTATTGGGGAATTATTCGTGGTAATCGTCTAATAAATTATAGGAGTTTTATGATGACATCACTAACAGAAATATATTTAAAACTATCCAGTCATACATTCTGAAAACAGAGCGTTTCAAATAAGATCAGGAATTCAGCATGGCACACATATAATACTCTATCACTTTCAGGCCTCAAACCCTAGACAGGCCGGCCTGGATACCAGGTGTGAGCAGTCCGAATCAATCAAACTCCCTCCTTTACACAGTAATCTACTTTCATTGTTTTGTGTATACTATTGTATTTAGTGTTGTTCAGAACCTTTGTTACTCTACTGTTATTGTGAAATGTGTACACATGTCATTTAGTGAATAAATACTGTTTAAACTAAACGGACATATTTAATCTGAAGAGAATTACTCACGGAATTAATAAGGTTCTTCTTTTTTCTGTTTGTTTGTCGTTTGCAATCTCTCTCTCTCTCTCTCTCTCTCTCTCTCTCTCTCTCTCTCTCTATCTCTCTCTCTCTCTCTCTGTCTCTGTCTGTCTCTCTCTCTCTCTGTCTCCCCCCCCCCCCCCATTTTCTCCTTTACTCTCCATCCCAACAGCTATCTTTTGTTCTATTTCTGTAACTTTATATCTGTCTCTCCCTGTTACTCCTACTTCATTCATACCCTTCTTCATTTTTTTCTTATTGATCACCTTTCATTCTGTTTGAGTGTTGTTGTGTTGTTTTTGTAACCAAGTTGGCTGTAAATCGCTGTCACATTTGCCAATAATGTGAAATATATTTATAGTGTGGAAACAGCTTAACGTAGGCTTTTGGATTTCTGTTGAATCCACAAATATGTACTCTATGTTCTATTGTATAATAATGTAACTTGGAAATAAATAGTGTTTAAACTAATAAATGATACAAGACATACTTGGTGCAGTATTGAGTCTTTTCATAATAGTCATATAATAAACTGTGTATCACATACCTGGTGCATTTTCTGGTGCTAAACTTGCAAGTTCGTTGCTGGTTTTTGAAAGAGATTCATTTCTTTCTCTCCGTTTCTTCTCTAAGAATTTCATTAGCTTTTGTTTATTTCTCCTGTTCAGCTTTTCTCTTGCTGAATCTTTTTCAATCGAACCACCAGATTTATTTGGTGGTAAAAGAGCCATGGTTGCATTTCGCAAAGGTGATGATTTGGTCAATGAAATGTTTTGTTTACGTGCATGCCGTACACCAGTCGAATGAAATATGCTAGGTAAGGTCAGTCCATCGATAATAACAAAAAGCGCCAAAGCTGTTCCCCAGAAAATAATTCCATACACAAAAATATATTTTCCGAAAGACTTTGTTATTCTCCTTTTCATAGTGATGATGTATGGGTCAGTATGAAATTGTTGGACGGAGTTTATAGACTTCTGAGATTAATTAAATGACAGTCGTCTCAAACAATACTCTATCATCCTACAGATACCAGGAGATAGCTGGAACATCGTCTGGTAAATACAACACTGAGTTGCTGAGTTTTGTTTACAAGCGGATAGAGCTGGATATCTCTGAGCTGTTTGCCGCATACGAAAGAAAATAATTATGTTCTAACTACCAAGATAGTTCCTATATGACGATCTCAGCGAGATTTCTGTACTCCCTGAAACTAAAATACGAAACATGGCATTAGTTAAAAATATATACAGTACGTGGAGAGTGGATCGTGACTAAATCACCCAAGCTATAACTTTCAAATTTTGTACATATCGACAAAAAACACAAGCAATGTTTCAGCCAATGGACCTCCGGGTTTAACCCGGAGGTTCATTGGCTGGAACTTTGCTTGTGCTGGTTAGGTTTTGCAACAAAGTTGCAATTATTGCTTGGGTGGAATCTCCATTCTGCGGGTGATTTAGTGATAATACACTCTCCACGTACTGTACTCCCAGCATTCGCTTTCAGGTAGCAGTTTTCAAAATATTCCTCTTTATTATTAGCGTGAATTCCTCTGTCATGAGTAATGTGTCAGGGTCTAACGTTCTATAATTACCAAAACGGTCGAAAATTACCGAAACGGGCTTGACGAAGCTAATAAGAGTAGCACGTAGTGCTATACGACTTCGAGGGTATTGTTCTATTTATACAAGAGTAAATCTAATTTATTACACACCTGTTCTATGTAATCCCCATCTACAGCAACACTAAACCACGCGGAAAATAAAAATCTGTTCCGTACATATGTGCGGAACGGAAATCGTTGACGGACTATTTTTAAGTAGAAGCGAAATTTCACTGAAATTGTCAACAAATCGTGCACCACAATTACAAGTTGAATCGCTAGCGATAGTTGAAAATCGTCCCCTGTGCCAATAGACACATAGAACACATTGGAACTCAGGGGACGAAATAGTAACACGGGTTCCCCTCGCAAATTTGGTTAGCGATAAAATGTTTTCCTTTTGTTGATAGCTACCAAATGAATTGCTGAGTGTCCTTCTAAAAATGATTTTAATAAACGTGAAGGCGTGTAATAAACACAGGGCGACCTGGGTATGTGAATGGGTTAATCGATACGTCACTTGTGCCATCTCGACGCAAGTGACGTATCTATTAACCCATTCACACGTGTGTCGTTTTGTTCTCCCGTGTTGGCACCCGTGCCATATCTATTAACCCGTTCACACACGCGTGTCGTTTTATTCTCCCGTGTTGGCATCCGTACCATATTATTTAACCCATTCACAGACGTATGTCGTTCTGTGTATTACCCACATGACAAAAAATCACCGAAAAGAATCCCACGAAGTAGCCTCCCCATCTTGGTTTTATAACAATGGCACGTAGTGCTATGGGAATAGAAGGTTTTGTTCTATTGTACAAGAGCAAATCCAATTGACGGAATAGACCCAACAATAACTGAAAACACCAAAAAATCGCCGAAAGGATTTTATTTGACCCATATGCTTTCAGACTCCCCAGTTTCTGCTTATTCCTGTCTTTATTCTCTTCAGTCCCTGCTTTGCCTATGTTATATGACTTACCATATGCGTCCCTGTGCTAGTATACAATATATGACAATGTGTACACAAACATGCAGCACACGGGCACATGCTTGGTGTGCCAATATGTGCCAATGTGAAAATACACAATGTGGGCACAACACACGCAGCATGTGGGTACATACGGGTATTTGAGGATGCCTATGACATGGTACATTATTATTGGAGGATTTCTATTGGGGCTGCTGAGGGATACCTATTGGAGGATACCTACTGGGGATACTTATCTGAGGATAGTTATGACCCCAACACCTGCTCGGCGCTTGGCTTATAAACCAACAGAAACACTCATATCTCCAACGTCACTGATGTTGACGTGTCCATAATCATCTGTCCTATGATCAGTGTCCATTGTATTCACCCAATACTATAGTCTTCTACTAGCCTTTCGACCTTGAACCATTACTCCTGACCTGTAATACTACTACTAAGGGATTGCTACCTTCGTATGATCCTGTTCCAATCCTTGCCCTAGGCCAAGTTTTTAATGAGTTACATCAGATCGCTTCATTCATCAAAATCTGCCTCAGTCTATACAGCTGCTTGACCTAGTGTATGCTAAGGTACATTACATATAAGAAACAATCTCTTGATCGTACCGAGATGTACGTTTGTGACTGTGCACGGTGTGTATACATCCCATGAAGCACATGGGCACACAGTGGATGTGTCGATATGTCGTCGCCTGAGTGCTAGAATGCTCTATGTCCCATAGGGGACATAGAACATTCTAGCACTCATGCGACGAATTGTGCTTATGTGATAATACACAGTGCACGCACAACACATGCAGCACAGACACATGCGAGGAAAAAGGGATTCTGTAACCACATACATATTCTATAAAAGGATCAGTGGCGGCGCCCTGGGGGGGGGGGGGGCTATGGGGGTACTTACCCCTCCACTTTTTTCGCCAAGCGTAGTAAAAAAATCATTTTAATTTTTGTATTGAACGTTGCGGTGTAATGGTGGGTATGCTTAATTCCATATTCCCAAGTGCACTAAATCCGAGAAGTTTTTAAATTATGTTTGTGTGTGCCCCCCCCCCCCCCCCCCCCCCCCCCCCACACACACACACATTAGTTGCAAACAACAAACAAGAGTCGAGGTCCCAAATTGCCGCGTTCAAACGGTCTGAAACATACCGCTTAAGAGTAATGCTAGAATCGAGAGCGTGCAACGCATCCGTTTGGAATGCAGCCTACTTTCATTTTCGATCTGAGTGTCGTTTGGTGCTTTGTGCTCGCACTTTACAACACCGTTCTTCCGTTAAAATGTCACCATGTACGACCTTTTCTATAACTGAAAGACCTAACCAGTAAGTTTCAAAAGGATAAAACTGTTTTAATTTAATTGTCTGAGAATGCTCCAGAGAACACCATTTACAACGTAAATTTTTAAAACTTACGCGCGGCGGGCAATACCCAACTGTACCCCCTCACTTCTGTAACTCTGGCGCCGCCACTGAAAAAGGATTCCACAGAACATCTATTTGTGTAATTATATTTACCCTTGTACAATAGAACAACACCTCAACTGTTCAACAGTCCTATGGCACTACGTGGTACGCTTCCCCAAAAGTCCGTTTCGGTGATTTTAGACTGTTTTAGGTGATTTTAGGTCACTGTCCTAGGATGTGTGACCTAGTGTATGCTAAGGTACAACTGTTTAGGCTCCGATATCGTGATGATACAATTAGATTTACTCCCATTCAGTCGAACACAACCTTCTAACCAGTCCTAATAGAGGGCGTTGTGTCACATAGCAACCACGTGCCACCATAAAAACAAAGATGGCGGCTTCCAGTATACAAAATGGACGACGTAAACACATGTCACCCTAACAACACGCTCAGCGCATGCGCACTAACACCGCGTATCACTATAGTAATGATTTCACGATATGGACACTTACCCAGGCTACCATGACGACCTCCAATATGACGTCACTTCCACCTTCCCCTTTTTATCACCCAAATATAGCGAGGTTGGCCCCTGATATACGACTCTTTAGCATATGTACTCTGAACATGCAGCACCAATCAACAAAGCCTCAATTATTAGGTATGCGAACCAATTTCTTCTTGCAGATACACCATCCCCTTCACCCGTCAACAAATCCCTCCATATTATTTACATGAATCCCTTTCCTATCAACATATGCCCCCCCCCCCCCCCCCCCCCCCCCCCCCCCCCCATATATCGCAAATCAACAGAGTCATCGTTATCAGTTGTGTGACTACCTTCACTCATACACAAAAACTATTCCGCCTCCTCATGTACCACCAATCAATAGAAACTCTCTTGCTCTTTACCCGAACTCCTTCTTCCATGTGCAAGAATTATTCAGACCCCCCCCCCCCCGCCCGCCCGCATGTACCACCAAGGAAGGAGTTAACTCCTTGCGCCTTCGCATCGGCCGCAATAATATGACCAAAGCGGAGCAAATTGCGCTAAATAGTCTCTGACGCAACCGCGACATTGTCATCAAACAGTCGGATAAAGGCAAATCAACTGTTCTACTCAACCGCACCACCCATGTAGCTGAGGGCCTTCGTCAACTTACCACGGCCCTCCACTATAAACCGTTCCCCATGATATAACGGCACGTACCACACTCGATGTCCGGAATCACTTGCAACGTATGTACAGTAACCACGAGATTGACCACAAAATGCATACATCACTTCAACCTAAACTGGATACAACCAAACAGCCTGTCCTCTACCTTCTACCAAAGATACAGAAGGACCCGCCTACAACGGGTAGACAGATCATTGCGGGTTGCAGCAGTCTCACTACCTCTATATCCGGTCTACTTGATTTCTTCCTAGTTCCTATTGTGAAGAAACAACACACGTATATACGGGACACTGCCCATTTCATCCAACTCATTGGGGAGGCACCTATCCCTCCAGATTCCATCTTCGTCCCTGCCGATATTGCCAATATGTACACCAACATATCGCACGAGGAAGCTATGGCATCTGCCGAGCGAGCTCTGATTGAGAACCATAATTTACCATATCTCATTCCCAGACCCTCGACCACTTCACTACTAACGCTCCTCAAGCTTATAGTTGAGCGCAACTGCTTCCAGTTTGATGGACAGTCCTATATCCAAACATTGAGGGCTGCCATGGGCAGTAAGACCAGTCCTGAAATAGCCGATTTCACGGCCCATACCTGGAAGACCACACTACTTTCAATGGGCCAGGGCAAAATCCACAAATGGCTCCGATATCGTGATGATACCTTTATCATCTGGACGGGATCCGAAGCGGACTTGCATAGCTTCCTGGAAAGAGCTAACCAGTCACAACCAACATTTAGCTTTGTATATGAAGCCTCGACCACCGAGTTCACGTTCCTTGATACCGAGATTTACAAAGGTGATCGGTTCCAAGCATGCACCGGCGTTCTGGATGTGTGTCTCCACATCAAACCAACGGAGACATTCCAATACCTTCACCGCCAATCCGCTCACCCCCTGCCACTTTCAGGGGTTTCATCAAGGGTGAACTAATGCGCTTTATACGCAGCAACTCATCTGAAACACGCTATAAACACCACAAAGAACAGTTTGTGAGCAAACTCCTACCACGGGGTAACACCATGCAGGAAACTGAACCTGTACTCACCTCTGTCAGCTTCACGAATCGACCCACGATGCTTACAAACACGAATCCGAGTTGGACAAATAAAGCTTATATGGAGCCACCTCTGGTCTTCACTACGACCTTCAACCCGTACATTTCTAACATCAAGAAGGCACTCCTAAAATATTGGGAACTCATATCCAGCAGTACCAGTCTGCGTAGAATATTCCCGGAGCCTCTAATTCTGGCTTTCAAACGCGGCACAAACCTTAATGACACCCTAGTATGTGCCCAACTACCGCCTATAAGGCATAGTATCGGAGAGACCCACCCACCGACCATCCGGTCTCCCACTGGCAGTTCATCAAACCACAATTAACCGATTTCAACCTACAGTCTACTTGCCCCCCCCCCCCCCCCCCCCCACACACACATGGGGCTGGGGATCGATGAGCACATTTACTACAGCCTATGAACTATCTGATCGCATGGTCATGCTACCCAGTGCACTCCGCATCCTCTTACGAGAATAGGGCGTATCTGATGAGCATCTACCCTGGGCTTCCAACGCCCCTCCCACACAAAATGTGGGTCACGCTCGTAAGCACTACTCTCTCGCTACAACCTCCTCAGGATCTTCTCTTCGCGTGATTGAGCGGATACCGGTGGCTGTTCTACTGTGACTGCCACTCCCGGGCTATCCGGTAGTGAAGGAAGGGGGGAATGAGGGGTGGGAGGTGGTGAAAATGCAACTTCCAGTTCCTCCTCAATCTCCACTGGACGTTCCACATCCAACTGTACTGGCTCAGGGGCCGGCAGTTGGTTAGGTGTGCCAGTGGGACTAGGAGGGGAACTGGCGGCTGCCTCCAGAACCTCCACCACCTCACCCAACTCTTTCTTCCTGTTCCAGAAAGCCTCCAGGCGCAGGGCGCTCCTGCGCTTGGTCGAAGGGCTCTTCTTTTTCTTCCTCTCAGTCTTTTCAGGGTCTCCGTGCCTCTTCGGGTGAGGACCAGTGGGAGAGGGGATCCTACCTCTCCTCGAAGAGGGTGGTGTATTATTCTCTTCGATGGTGAAGTCCGAGGTCAGTTGGGCGCTTTTGCCTTTTTCCTGGATAGTCCAGGAGATAGGGCAAAAAAACCCAGAGCTGATATGGCTTTCTCTAATCAAGCAGGTATTTCCATGCTCACGCTCTGGTGTCAGAAGTGGATGTGATGTGATGTGAACCCGGAAGGAATGGGATGGTTTCGCGCGCCGAAAGCGCGCAGGGACGGTTTGGGGCGAGCCATTTTCGGCCCTCTGTGACTGTATATGAGTTGGTACTTGTCTGAGCGTGGTAAAGGAGGAGAGTGTCAGGGTACTTAACGGCGCTTATGTCGTTTCTGCTTCTTTTTAGGAGGAGGTGGTTTTGATGGAGAGACTGTGACAGTGGCAGTAGGTGTTGTTGGTGGACTGCTAGCTGGCTGACCTGGATGGAATGGTCTAGTCCGAGTTGCGTTTGGTGTTGTTGCTGGTGTTGCCTGTTGTGCTGCCATATTTATGTTGTTGATTTGCCGGTTAAGGTTTGCGAATGCTACCCTTAGTATTTCATCTTGCTGTTCTCTTTGGATCCTGTGCTCTTCGGCTTCTCTTTGTATTTTGTCCTCAAGCCTCTCCAAGTCCAGGCTCTTTGGCGCTGAAGGGAGAGGCGAGTGAGGGTCGGGAAGTGGCGAGATGGCAATTTCCAATTCCGTCTCAGTCTCCACAGGACTGTTCGCCTCCAACAGTGATGTAATGGTCTTAACGAGTCGTTCTGGTAATTCCAGTGCTTCCATGATTGCTAATCAAGGTGACAAGGTGCTCACACTCCGAAGTCAGAGGTGCGAAACGTAATCACTGTGGTGAACCCGGAAGCTATTTCCTCTGGGCTATACATGACAATTTGATGTTCTTAACGACGTCCGCGCTTTTGATGGCCGGAAGCAGTTCACTAGGAAAGCAATCCTGTGATGACGTTTACTTTCACGTCCGCGTCCTCTGACCTTGACACCAATACCTACAGCGGCGCTACAGTGGGGATTTCGGCTCTATCATGGGGTGTTTTGATAGGTGTATTCCATGGGGCAGGGAGGACGACCCTAAGCGCGTGATTTTGGACCTTCTGTAGTTCCCCATATTTGTTTGATTAAGCTCACTTAGGATGATGGCCCCATATTCGAGTACTGGGCGCACGAAGGCTTTGTATAGATCTACCCTACTCAAACTATACAAAGCCTTCGTGCGCCCAGACTTAGGCAAGACAGGACAGAAACACCTCTGGGTGTGGCTCTGTGTGTAAGCCTGTTCTTCGCTACCTCAATTATCTAAAATAGGCCGATCATAAAACTATGACCTTAAACGAGGACAAGATAGAAAAGTAACACTCCCGGGTGTGGCTCTGTGTGTAAGCCAAAACTCAAAACAAAATAGGGAACGAGAAGGTGAGCTAACAGGCAGATTTACAGCTTAGCTGTGGCCTTCTACCAGAAAGAGCTGCCTTCACCGACTCATCTAAAATTACAACACGTTTAAAGACTGTACAAAACTAAACATGCTCAAGAAAAAATACGGAAAGAGACGGAGAGCTAACAGGCAGATTAACAGTTTAGCTGTGGCCTTCTACCAGAAAGGGCTGCCTTCACCGACTCAGCTAAAATTACATCATATTTAAAGACTGCATTAAACTAAATATGCTATCTCTATTTTTTATATTTTACATATTCTAATGATAACTAATTCTGCCTTCTTCTTTTAGCAGGTACACAGAAGATGCTTTTTGACCAGTACCCCAATAACCGCCATGGAAACTATAACCGTTATGGAAACTGTAACCCCATGGTTCCTGAACATCCTCCTCTCCATCTCAAGGGAGGCGAGCGTTGGTCCTGCGTCCCACCTCTGCCCCTTTTTGTAAGCGTCTATTTTGCGCATCCTTTGACCCAGCCAAATAGGATCATAATGCAGGCCTGCCCCGGAACCAGGGAAGTTCGGGTCTTCTTTCTGGTGGTCCCCGAAAGGGGTCGTTGTTGTTATCATTCCAAAGATGTCCTTCCATGAACATAAACACCGACTAAGACAGCCTGAGGCAGACTATACTTGCCAATGATGGCCCACCATCGAAATCATCTCCAAAGTGGCAGACTATACTTGCCAGAAAATAAAACAGCACCCTCGGGGAGAGGTAGCACCTTTGTGAGAGGACCCAACCTCCCACACTGGTCCTCACCCGAGGGTTCAATCAACATCAATCAACGCAGCCAACCTTCCACCTCAGCCAGAAAATTTTGCCGAGTACCTGAAGCTTTTCCTCTTTCAACACGCCTTGACATAAATCCAAAAGATCTCAAACAGTCAACGGTCGAAAGGGGCTTGCCCCAAACCGTCCCTGCGCGCCTTCGGTGCGCAAAACCATTCCGTCCGGCGCTATCTCTATCACATCCGCCAAGGACTGATTTATACCCGGTTAAACCGAACGGGTTTCATAGCAACTTCTGCTTCCAACATGCGACCACTTAGAACATCTCGTAGATCTAACTACCAGCACAGAACGTCGGCACGACCGTACCAGCCTCCACCTAGGCACTCTAGGATCACCATGCCACCATTAGACCATACCAAGCCTAGGGAGGAAGCTCTGAGGGAACAGAGAACGAGGCACGCCCTCGACTGGATTCAACATGTCCAATCACCTGACTGGACCTACGGCACTCGCCCTCCATCCACCGCTGGCATTCCTGGCCAACAGGAGCTCGACACACAGTTGGTTGACCAGGTGGAGAAATACGAACAGGCGGTCAAAGACACCATTATTAACCACCTTAACTAGTGGGCTGCAAAAGATCCTGTAGACCTGCACACTGGCAGTAGTGATGACCAGAAGATTGCGGACATGGCTGCGAAGATCTCATTGCTCGTAGCCAAACAACTGCTGCAAGCAGTATCTAAAGCAGCGGCTGAGCATCAGACTCTGGACAAACCGGATGCATCCACGTCCACCAACAAGGAAGAATCCTGGCTGTAGACCATGTTCTACGCTCATCAACGGCCCTTTTCAGGGCCACCCACAATATTAGAAAGAGTTATACCTACACATACTCATTGTCTTCATATTTACAAAAAGCAAGCTCCCTCGAAGGAGAATAGAGCAAACCATAACCTATACGAGAGTTGAGTTCTCACCCGAACCGCTTTACCTGGCGTATAGCCAAATGATAACACAATACCCATTCCTCCATGTTCTTTCATCTATGTGGGGACCGCAACCCTGCGCAACGCTGGAGGCTATAGTTCCAATCCTGAGCCCGTACCCCTGGGCCAACCTAGAGTCCATATGCGGTGACCACTTATCGATAGCCTAATCCCGCTTTCATAAACACAGGACATATGAGATTATACGCAACCGGGTACCACCCCCACCCCCCGCCTCCCCCCCCCCCCCCAAGTGGGGATGCCAGCTGTGTAAGACGACGGTATGATGAACATGACACTACGTGTTCAATCTTGACACAAAATGATTGTGCTCTCCTTAAATCCAGCTCACATCACCAGCTCACATCACCAAGTAACAACGCCCCCCCCCCCACGGGGCCAGCTTATAGGGATGGGCTACCATGGCCCTACCCATCTCGCACCGCTGTTAGATAACCGCACCCGAAGCTTGAGGGCAAGCCTAGAGGCTACTATGTCCCCCCACTTTCACGGATTAGCTATTTCGTAATTACGTATTAGTATTCCGTAATTACGGAATAATATTTCGTAATTACGGAATAGCTATTTCGTAATTACGGATTAGTATTCCGTAATTACGGAATAATATTTCGTAATTACGGAATAGCTATTTCGTAATTAAGGATTAGTATTCCGTAAGTACGGAATCATATTTCGTAATTACGGAATAGCTATTTCGTAATTAAGGATTAGTATTTCGTAATTATGGAATAGCTATTTCGTAATTACGAATTATTATTTCGTAATTACGAATTATTATTTCGTAATTACGGATTAGCTATTCCGTAATTACGGATTAATAACTAAAATGTATATGCCGCGTCTACGTTTCCGTAGGACATGATCCTCTTTTAGAATTCGCAGAATATCGGTTATTTATAGAACTGACGACAGTCACGTCTGCATGTATCCACTGTCTGCAAAATCGATAGTCGAAAGCGGGACGCAATGAACCGAAGTATAAAAGAATACTTTGTCGCCACAAGGCCGAAGAAATGGCATGTTCCTGGTATCATTATTTTTACACCGCATACCCTAAACTTGAAGTTAATGTTAATGGGGAACCAACATTTCTAGTTGTATATGTTTCACAGTTGTAATTTTATTGAGGGCATGTATGGTGGTTTGATAATTTTAACTTTTACAACAAAAAATGTGTGTTTGAATTTCCTTTCTTCATTTTCAATTGGAGGACAGAATGCATTTAGAAGCCACCTCAGTGCACCTGCGAATCAAAACTTTTCTGGGGGACCCCCCCCCCCCCCGCCCCCCCCCCCCCCCCACACACACACAAAGCCACCTTCCTTCGGCATGTGCGGCAGTCGCTTTCGGCGACTGATACTAGGACTCTGTCGGATCACATCAGCCCCCCCCCCCCCCCCCCCCGTATTTTAATTCCACGATCCGCCCATGAGAAGAGTGCACTTTTTTGCGTTCAATGTTTCGGCTCGGTAGGATTTATTTATTTATTTATTTATTTATTTATTTATTTATTTATTTATTGGTGTTTAAGGTCACATATTTCTTCACAGTGGATACGTGTGACCACAACGTGGATATAATGTCAAGTCCAGCCAATTGTTTGTCCCCAGTTGCCCATTTTAGAGGATTTCCGGCCTGGGCATTAGTTACCGGGTCCTATTTTACCAGTAAACATATCTTTTTTTTTTAAAACAGTTGACAAACACTGCTTCTCTTCCTGCGAATAAATATGGACCCCGAATGTGCACTTTTCCCGACAAATCACTAGTGTTCTCGCTGGAGCGAAACTGACTGGTGCCAATTTTCTTTAGACATTCTTGATATTTTAGAGCCAAACCAAATGTTTGGTGACAAAATGTGGGTGATCTCTGTTTCGTCCAAATAAATTTATCGAGTTTGTTTTTAAATGAGGTGAAAAGTACTTCAGGGGTGAACGAACAAGTGGTCACGGAAAAAATCCAGCAGATCTCGAAAGTTCTGATAAAATCCTCAGTCGGCGAATGATGTCCGTACGAACGCCAACTGTTGTTGCGCAGTTAGGTAACAGGTCTAACAGATTAATCGACTGATTACTGCTAATCCCCTGGGCTAAGCGGGTTGCCAGTCTTTCAACAGGCAGTATTTAATTAAATAAATACTTCATACCGTCGAGAGTAACAGACGCTTTAAAAAACGGCCTGCCAGACCGCCACCCTCTTTTACAATCAACGACTATGTCATAATTTCAAAATAATAAGAAATAAGTTCGAGTTTAGCCAATCGTTTTAACCCTTCACGACTGCGGTACGTAATACTACGTACGGAAATTGACGTGCGTTGGGCTGCGGTACGTAATAATATTAACTTTGGTAAAACCAAGAAGCGCGCGCAGGCGTGGTTTTGAAAAAAATAGCAGACGATGCAAAACGTCAAAAGCAGGGGGTGTTCAATTTAAATAATTTCTGTCAAAAGTAGAGTAGTTTTACTCGATACTTTCCGTGTAGTTGATTCGGAAAAATCCGTGTAGATTAATTAACTTTCTAATTAATCCGAAAAAGACATCTGTTTTGTTGCGGATTTGAAAGTATTTGAAGCATTTCTAGGGTGCACGAATCGTTTTTGAATTTGTTCTTTGGAGAGGGAGTCTCGCCATTTCTCATTGATTGGCGAATGAAAGGCAACGTTCGATTTTTTTTTCAAAAGCAGGGGTTTCTATTCCGGTTTCGGAATAGGAAGAAAAACTCGCTTGGATGGTATATGATTATGTAGTTTACCACTAATTTTCAATTTCACATACGCTTTAGCGAATAGGCTTGCGCGCTATTACGAACTCCGACTTTGAATCCGAGCGGCCGATTTTCCGTCCAGGGACATGCTACTTCATAATTTCATTAAATAGGATGGATGCTAAGTGCGTGTGTGTGGTAGACTAATCAATATTTTCAACGTGCAGCCACAAGGCTGCACGTTGCAAATATTAATCGGTTTATCCCCAAATAATGAATATGGACTCTTCCTGTTGCTGTCATTGAACTGATAGAGCAGATACCACCAGGGTTCAAAGGGCTAACGATTGCGTTAGACGTCGCCAAAACCTGATAACCGTAGTCGGAAAGGGTTAACCTGCCGCCTGGGAGCTATTTTACCAGTAAAACAGAACGCGTTTACCACAGTAAACAATCACTTCTCCACTTCCCTTTCCCGGGTGTTCCGATGAATAATTAACCGAGAAGGTCAAATATTTCTGTAGAGTGGATACGACGAACTACAACATAGATTTAAAGTCAAGTCCAGACAATTGTTTACATCCATGTTGCCCATTTTAGAGGACTTCCATCCCAGGCATTTGTTACCGAGTTCTATTTGTACTAATAAAACAGGGGTTGTTCACCATAGTAAACTTCCCAGATGTTCCTACGGGGCGACATGACATATCTTAAATCAATACTTGCAGGTGCAGATTAGGAAATAATTTACCTGATTATTTTTATCAGAAGACAAGCTAACTTAAGGCCTAAAAAGCTAAAAAGCTGTTTCTCAGGCCCTCCTTCATGGTCCTCGCATGCTCACTTTTTATAACCAATACAAGCTTAAAAAATAATAATTAAATGGTTTCTGTCTAATATTTTATCCAAGTTGATAAAATTGATAAATGTGTCCCTTGAGTGCAACAAGACTTTGTAATGCTTTAGCATTGCAAAGCCTACTTGCACTCAAGGGACGAAATACACCACCACCACCCATGCTATTCTGTAGATTATGAGGCCAAAATCATAAAACAAACCAAGAACATGAACTTTTGATGGCAAAGAAATAAGTACAAAAATAAAAAATAAAATAAAAAATTGCCCGCCCACATGCAATTTTACAAAAATGGCCTAAGAAACAGATGATCTACTTTGTGGGGCCTAAACTAATGGCGTGTATACACATTACCCTGGATTAATATATCTGCATATTATAAATCATGTCAAGGAAAACAACATACGTTACAGAAATCATTATTCCAATAAAAAACAACACCATAACCCACCAGCTGTGCCGAATATAAATATTAAAAAGGAAAATGTAATGAATGTGTTTCCACTGAATTTCATACACAACAGATATAATTACATGTATATTGCACTGCAAAACATTTGAAAGTGGTGGCAAATCCAGGATTTTTTATTCGGTGTGGGGGGAGAGGGAGGGGGCACCACATTTTAGTCATTCCGTGGCACCATTCGCCTCGCGTAACGTCGAGTTAGGAGCGAGTACACTGCAAAAAATATAGGTTCTCTTTAGAACCCAAACTGGTTCTAATCTTGTCCCTGAGATGGAACCAGTTCTGTTTAAACAGTATTTATTTCAAATCAAATAAATTTATAAAGATTAACATTAAATATTAACAGAATTAAACATAAATTGAGGAGGTTTCAGCCTAAGTTTAGAGCTTATACGAGGTTGTCTCAAATCATTCTTAAGCAAAGGAGATATGAACAGTTGGCACATCGAACCTGTTTTGGTTCTATACAGAACCAAAACTGGTTCGATATGCCAACTGTTCATATCTCCTTTGTTTCAAAATGTTTGGCGACTGCGTTGAGTAAGCCCCAAGTTTACTGCTGTATCTACTTCAGTTCATGTAATATTCTGTTAAAATTGAATGCCAATCTTGGTAAATTTATCTGATTTGAAATAAATACTGTTTAAACAGAACTGGTTCCATCTCAGGGACAAGATTAGAACCAGGTTTGGTTCTAAAGAGAACCTATATTTTTTGCAGTGTACGAGAGCGGTAGATCCCCACTCATTGGAAAATGGGAGGTCATTGTTACGCTAGGGTGGCTTCTGTTAGACTCCTTCATATTTTGAAAAGGGGAAGTAAGTTTATAACGACCGATACAAGAGGAGACCAGCACGGGGAAGTAAGTTTATAACGGCCGATACAAGAGGAGATCAGCACGGGGAAGTAAGTTTATAACGGCCGATACAAGAGGAGACCAGCACGGGGAAGTAAGTTTATAACGGCCGATACAAGAAGAGACCGGGAGCGGTGGCATCGTGGTAACCGGTTCTCGTCAGATCACGGAAGTTAAGCAACGTCGAGCGCGGTTAGTAGTTGGATGGGTGACCATTTCAGGGATTGATTCGCGCCCCCGCGTTGTGTCCTTGGGGGCACGATGACGCTGTGTACTAAGGCGTACCGTATGTCGATGGTGCGCATGTCTTCAACCAATCTAACCCTGCCTGTGCCGCGATGCAGATTTCAGTGTTATGAAGTTTGAGAGGTGACAGCTGCTCGCCGTTGCTCGGTGGTTGTCTCCCGGTACTCCGGCTTCCTCCACCCGTAAAACTGTCACCGACATAATATGACCCTGGCTGTTAAAGTGTCGTTACACTCTAATAAATAAATAAATAAATAAATTAATAAACAAGAGGAGACCAGCACGGGGAAGTAAGTTTATAACGGCCGATACAAGAGGAGACAAGAACGGGAAAGTAAGTTTATAACGGCCAGTACAAGAGAGGATCAGAACGGGGAAGTAAGTTTATAACGCCCGTTACAAGAGGAGACAAGAACGGGGAAGTAAGTTTATAACGCCCGTTACAAGAGAAGACCAGAACGGGGAAGTAAGTTTATAACGTCCAGTACAAGAGAGGATCAGAACGGGGAAGTAAGTTTATAACACCCGTTACAAGAGGAAACTAGAACGAGGAAGTAAGTTCATAACGGCCGGTACAAGAGGGGATAAGAACGGGTAAGTAAGTTTATAACGGCCGTTACAAGAGGAGACCAGCACGGGGAAGTAAGTTTATAACGGCCGATACAAAAGGAGACCAGAACGGGGAAGTAAGTTTATAACGACCGTTACAAGAGGGGACCAGAACGGGGAAGTAAGTTTATAACGACCGATACAAGAGGGGATCAGCACGGAGAAGTAAGTTTATAACGGCCGTTACAAGAGGAGACCAGCACATGAGCTATAATTGTTTATATGGGGTACGATGTTATCTGCAATAACATGTGGATCCACATCCACTACCTCTGGTGGTAGTGGATATCAACGAGTCCTCACAGATAATACCTTGTCCCATAATTCTCGAAGCTTGTAAAATAAAATGGGAGCGCACCGGGCAGGACGACATCGCCTCCCACCACACCCTAAATCGGGAAACAGGAAAGAACAATTTCCTTTCAAAACTCTCGTGATTGTAAAGCGAATGAAATAACAACAACAACAATAATAATAATAATAATAATAATAATAATAATAATAATAATAATAATAATAATAATAATAATAATCAAATTCTGGGGCACCTCGTGTCGGACAGTTTTACGGAGGAAGCCGGAGTAGTCGGAGCGAACCACCCAGTACCGGCGAGTGATGTCAGACTCCTCAACACACCAACTCCACACAAGCAGGGTTAGCATCGGTTGAAGGCAAATGTACCATCGAGACGCAGTACGCTTTAGTACACAATGCTACAGCCCAATGACACAACGCAGTAGCCGCTGATGGGAATCGACCCGTAGACCTTTCGGTTTGAACCCCAATGCCGTAACCACTGAGCCACCGTGCTCCCTCGGGAAGCGCGGTGGCTCAGTAAGTGGAGATGCAGGCTGCAAGCCGAGAGGTCCTCGGTTCGAATCCCACCTGCGGCAACAGCGTTGTGTCCTTGGGCAAGACACTTAACCCCCATTGCCTACGTGAGGGCACGGTGGCGTTGAGTACTAAGGCGTACTGCACGTCGATGGTGCACTTGTCTTCAACCAATGCTAACCCTGCTTGTGTGGAGTTAGTATGTTGGGGAGCTGATAGTTGCTCGCCGTTGCTCGGTGGTTTTCTCCGGGTACTCCGGCTTCCTCCACCCGTAAAACTGTCACGATCATGATTAGCCATTGTGCATAAATATGTGACCTTAAACACCAATAAATAAATAAATATACCGTGCTCCCTCAATAATAATAATTGAGGGAGCACCGTTATATTATAAATATGACTTACCTTGAAAATTGGCAGCCAGTGGTATTATATTTTACATTGGTTATAAGTGGCATGTGTCACGTTCCATGTAATCAGTTTATAGTATATTGAACAAAATGAACGCCTGAGACATGTACCACGTGGATGTAACAGATGTATTGCTTATTATTATGGTTGTTAACTTACAACCAATCGTCAGATATTTATCAGCTTCTCCATAACGCTTTTGGAATCGTTTTCCACTTTTAATTAAAAAGGTCGCTACATCTGGCGTGACATATGCCGGCAATGTGGACGAAATGACGCACATGCGATCAATCCCACGACAGGGCTCTACACTGAAAATATATATTATTTATTGGAGTTTAACGACACTTTCAACAACCGGGATCATATCGGGCCTGACAGTATTCCGAAGAGACCAGAAGAGACCCGAAGAGACCCACCGAGCAGCTGCCAGACTCAGACCTTGCAGACCTTGCATTCTTTAGGAGGTCAGGAGTGCTGCATGCCTACTGCACGCCTAGAAAAAATGAGGAGGGCAATTTTTGGCACCCCTTGATTTTCTGGAATGACATACCTGTTTGGGACTGCCTTTAAAATCTATTATCATTTCGTCCCCTGAGTTCCAATGTGTTCTCTGTGCCAGAAGGCACAGAGAACACATTGGAACTCAGGGGACGATTTGTCATTGTTGTCGGGGATGTGGCGACAGAGTGTGTGTGTGGGGAGCCCCCCCCCCCCCCCCCCCCCCCCCCCAGCTAGGAGTATTTTTTTTCAATAGTTGGAAATTCCGAGGTCAAAAATCAAATAGTTGGAAATTCAATAAATTAACATTGTTCATGAAAAATATTAAAATTCCAACTAATGATGAGAAATTTTGATCTCTTATTTCCAACTGGAAACTTGAGTTTCAAATTTCCTACTTTAAAATTGACATGGCCTCAAAATTTCGACTCTGACATCAATCCGGTAAATTTTCTGACCCAGACACATTATAAATGATGCTTTTCCGTTTCATGACTAGTGAAAATTTTCAGAAGGGTTCACAACCTTTAACCCAACACAGACGATTTCAAAATTCATTATTTTAAATATCATTTTTTTTAATTTAAAAAAAAAATTTCAACAGAACCATATCATGTGACCCCTCTTTGGAACGAGCTCGACGAGCTCGTTCCAAAAAGGGGTCGCATGATATGGTTTTGTTGAAATTTTTCGAAAAATAATATTTATTCAGCAGCTGTATTTGCATATTACGCGAGCGATTCGTTGGGTAAAGGGTTAAAAGATATCACCCAGCGCTGCAGTGCAACCACCTATCGAAACCACTCACACTTGGAATTTACACCGGTGGCACACGATACCCCCCCCCCCCCCACCCCAGCTGAAACCCTTTAGCCACATCACTGCCAACAGGTGTTGTCCTACATCAATTTTGGGGCTCCAATGTAAAAAAAATACGAGATTATTCAATTGCCTGAGTTACTGCCCCTGATCGGCTTTTAAAAAAATGACAAGTTCATGAAGAAATGTTCTCTTTTAGTAAAATTAACTCCCCCTATACTTTATTGTGTTGATCAATAAACGCTAAAGATATTATGACTGGTGGTTCATTTATTTATTTATTTATTTATTTATTTATTTATTTATTGGGGTTTAAGGTCATATATTTCTGCACTGTGGCTAATCATGACCATGACAGTTTTACGAGTGGGGGAAGCCGGAGTACCCGGAGAGAACCACCGAGCAACGTCGAGCAACTGTCAGCTCCCCAGCATACTAACGCCACACCAGCAGGGTTAGCATTGGTTGAAGACAAGTGCACCATCGACGTGCAGTACGCCTTAGTCCACGACGTCACCGTTCCCCCAGATGGGCAATGGGGTGAAGTGTCTTGCCCAAGGACACAACGCGGTTGCCGCAGGTGGGATTCGAACCGAGGACCTCTCGGCTTGCTAGCCTGCACCTCTACCTACTGAGCCACCGCGCTCCCTTGGTGGTTCATTAATGTGCAACGTGTATAAAGGAAATACAATTTATTGATTTATGAGAAATTGATTTTTCATTTATCTCTGAGGGAACACGTGTGCTGAAATCGACCCCTAACAAAACATTCAGATTAGAATAGTGAAACCGTACATTTATTTATTTATTGGGGTTTAATGACACTTTCGACAGCCAGGGTCACCTTATCGGACAGTTTTACGGGTGGAGGAAGCCGGAGTACCCGAAGAGAACTACCGAGCAACTGTCAGGCTCCCCAATGTACTAACACCACACAACAGCCTTAACCTTTTCGCTGCTACAGGTCCATATTGAGTACGGAACCAACTGTTGACGGCCCGTGCGATAAGTCCGTACTCAGTACGGAGATACCACATACATGTACATGGAATGGATATCATAGTTCGTTATTATTCTCAATAGAACGCATGTAATATGAAATGCAAGCGACAGACGATATGGAATTATCCATTTAATCTCAACCATTTTTCGCGTCTATGTAAATTCCGAAATACCCGAGGCAACAACGAACTCATAGTCCAAACTTGTCCCAACGTATATAATTGTTTTTTTTTGTTGTCCTGTGCCACACGGCGACAAAACAAAACAAAAATTATATAACGGCCTGTGGAGCAAAGTTTGGACTACGTGGTCAGTCCATTAAATAGGAACTAAATTCAAGTCAACTAGACGTCTTTTCTTTTGAGATTTATGGAGTGTGGCTGGGAGTAGTTTTGGAAACATTGTTGAACTTAGTCAACGTTGTTCCAATATACAGTATGTGGAGAATGGATTGTAACAAAATCACCCGTAGAGTGGAGGTAACACCCAAAGTATCACTTTCAAATTCTGCACATATGGACAAAAATCACAAACAATGTTTCAGCCAATGGACCTCCGGGTTTAACCCGGAGGTTCATTGGCTTGAACTTTGCTTGTGCTTGTTATGGTTTGCAACAAATTTGCAATTATTGCTTGGGTGGAATCGCAACTCCAGAGGTGATTTAGTGATGATACACTATCCACGTACTGTATAATAACAGTTTTAAATTTACAGATACGTGAACGTTATTGGCGCTTTCATTTTTTTCACTTTAACCCCATTCCCTCCAGTATATGGTTCAGCACAGGATATTACCAAATTGCACAGCAGCGAAATGGTTAAGCAGGGTTAGCATTGGTTGGAGACAGGTGGTCCACCGATGCACAGTACGCCTTAGTACACAACGCCACCGGTCAATTAAGTGCCATGCCCAAGGACATTACGCAGGGATCGAATCGGGGACCTTTCAATGCCATAACCACAGAGCCACCGCGCTCCCAGAAACCCTGCAAAACCACTGTCAAGAGATTGTGTTTTTGCAAGATGAACACAGGATGGGAGTTTCCTCGAGTTATTGCCCTTGATGAACTCAGAAAATTTGGCATTTCTATGAAGTTGCACATTCTTATGATCAATCAATTCCTTCGACTTCCCGTTAATGAAACTTTTAAAAGATTAATGTTGATAGATTATTGGTGGAATTTATTAACCTAGCAGAAGTTACTGGCCGCTGATTTACCGAGAAATAATTTGCATTTCGTAAAGAGTGTACCCATATGTTGGAATCAACTCATCCCACGCGTTTTTGTTGACAACATCGAAACATTGCAGCTTCATAATCGGCAATATGCTGATGTTCAATATGTATAAAGATGACATGACTCCCGTTTGATTGTTTTTAACTTACTGCACTACAAAAAGCCTGCACATGGGTAATGAACTCCTGCATTTTCGTTTTAAAGTTCTGTTGTGTTATTGCCCGTGATGTAGATACAGGGGGGGGGGGGGGGGGGGGGGGGGTGATGGTAAATCTTTTGCTGCTCACCCACACAAACACATTGGCCCAATGCAATTTTTACACAACATAGAGCCCCAAAATGGTCTCCAATATAGAGGCTACACACGTTGGTCTCCAATATAGAAGCTACACACGTTGGTCTCCAATATAGAGGCTACACACGTTGGTCTCCAATATAGGGGCTACACACGTTGGTCTCCAATTTAGAGGATACACGCGTTGGTCTCCAATATATATAGGGGCTACACACGTTGGCCTCCAATATAGAGGATACACGCGTTGGTCTCCAATATAGAGGCTACACACGCTGGTCTCCAATATAGAGGCTCCACACGTTGGTCTCCAATATAGGGGCTACACGCGTTGGTCTCCAATATAGGGGCTACACACGTTGGTCTCCAATATAGAGGCTACACACGTTGGTCTCCAATATAGAGGCTGCACACGCTGGTCTCCAATATAGGGGTTACACACGCTGGTCTACAATATAGAGGCTACACACGTTGGTCTCAAATATAGGAGCTACACACGTTGGTCTCCAATATAGGGGCTACACACGTTGGTCTCCAATATAGGGGCTACACACGTTGGTCTCCAATATAGAGGCTACACACGTTGGTCTCCAATATTGAGGCTACACATGCGGGTCTCCAATATAGAGGCTACACACTTTGGTCTCCAATATAGAGGCTACAAACGTTGGTCTCCAATATAGAGGCTACAAACGTTGGTCTCCAATATAGAGGATACACACGTTGGTCTCCAATATAGGGGCTACACACGCTGGTCTCCAATATAGAGGCTACACATATTGGTCTCCAATATAGGGGCTACACACGTTGGTCTCCAATATAGAGGCTACACACGTTGGTCTCCATTTTTGGGGCTACACACGTTGGTCTCCAATATAGAGGCTACACACGTTGGTCTCCAGTATAGAGGCTAGGTCTCGTTTCCTATTAAAAGGTCATTTCCGAGGTTATTGGATATCCTCAGCCAAATGACTATTTTGAGCTATAGTTTTAGTTTATGGTGGTGTGGATTTAGTAAATAATTCTCATTAATGGTGATATGGCCAAAATAATCTGTTGATGGTCTTGATTCAAACTGTGTATTGTCAAGTGCATTTCAATTGGGGGTCATGGTCACATGGAAATGTTAAATGACAAACCCAGACCTGTTTGGGACCTGACGATTTGCAGTTTACAAATGGGACAATTTTTGTGTAAATTTGCTTTGAGAAAGCCTTCTGAAAAAATGAATAAGAAACCCATATGTTTTTTATTTGTCAGAATGATCATGTTATGCTGTAAAATCCTCAGTGGAGGAATGAGGAAATCCTATAACACAGTTTTATCACTATCGATGCACGAAAATTGGAGATTTATCCCCAAAATGAGAAAATTTTGACCATTTTGAGCCATTTTTGTAGCCATCAACTGTGTCATTCGGCTGAATGTATTTGAGTGATATTGTAAGATTTTTGTTGTGTACAGTTGTCTCCAGAAAGGGCCATATTCAGAGCTTCCAGAAACTATATACATTGTGAGTATTGTGAATAGGGGAGGTAATTTAAATGCGAAATATCCTCAGCCGTGTTAATTAGAAGCTGAACATTTCTTGAAAAGCCGACATTTTCACCCGAATAACTGTAACGAGACCCTACACACGTTGGTCTCCAATATAGAGGCTACACACGCTGGTCTCCAGTATAGGGGCTACACACGTTGGTCTCCAATATAGGGGCTACACACGTTGGTCTCCAATATAGGGGCTACACACGTTGGTTTCCAATATAGAGGCTACACACGCTGGTCTCCAATATAGAGGCTACACACATTGGTCTCCAATAGAGAGGATACACACGCTGGTCTCCAATATAGAGGCTACACACATTGGTCTCCAATATAGAGGATACACACGTTGGTCTCCAATATAGAGGCTACACACGCTGGTCTCCAATATAGGGGCTACACACGTTGGTCTCCAATATAGGGGCTACACACGTTGGTCTCCAATATAGAGGCTACACACGTTGGTCTCCAATATAGGGGCTACACACGTTGGTCTCCAATAGAGAGGATACACACGTTGGTCTCCAATATAGAGGATACACACGTTGGTCTCCAATATAGAGGCTACACACGTTGGTCTCCAATATTGGGACTACACACGCTGGTCTCCAATATAGGGGCGACACACGCTGGTCTCCAATATAGGGGCTACTCACGCTGGTCTCAAATATAAGGGCTACGTACGCTGTTCTCCAATATAGAGGCTACACACGCTGGTCTCCAATATAGAGGCTACAAACGTTGGTCTCCAATATAGAGGCTACACATGTTGGTCTCCAATATAGGGGCTACACACGTTGGTTTCCAGTATAGAGGCTATAAACGTTGGTCACCAATATAGAGGCTAAACACGTTGGTCTCCAATATAGGGGCTGCACACGCTGGTCTCCAATATAGGGGCTACAAACGTTGGTCTCCAATATAGAGGCTACAAACGTTCGTCTCCAATATAGAGGTTACACACGTTGGTCTCCAATATAGAGGCTACAAACGTTCGTCTCCAATATAGAGGCTACAAACGTTGGTCTCCAATATAGAGGCTACAAACGTTGGTCTCCAATATAGAGGTTACACACGTTGGTCTCCAATATAGAGGCTACACACGTTGGTCTCCAATATAGAGGCTACACACGTTGGTCTCCAATATGTGGGATACACACGTTGGTCCTCAATATGTGGGATACACACGCTGGTCTCCAATATTGGGATACACACGCTGAAGGGGATACACACGCTGGTCTCCAGTATAGAGGCTACACACGCTGGTCTCCAATATAGGGGATACCCACGCTGGTATCCAATGTAGGGGCTTCACACGTTGGTCTACAGTATAGGGGATACACACGCTGGTCTCCAGTATAGGGGCTACACACGCTGGTATCCAATATAGGGGATACACACGCTGGTATCCAATACAGAGGCTACACACGCTGGTCTCCAATATAGGGGATACACACGCTGGTATCCAATATAGGGGCTACACAGGCTGGTCTCCAGTATAGGGGCTACACACGCTGGTATCCAATATAGGGGATACACACGCTGGTATCCAATATAGGGGCTACACAGGCTGGTCTCCAGTATATGAGATACACACGCTGGTCTGCAATTTAGGGACTACACACGCTGGTCTCCAATATAGGGGATACACACGCTGGTATCCAATGTAGGGGCTTCACACGTTGGTCTCCAGTATAGGGGATACACACGCTGGTCTCCAGTATAGGGGCTACACACGCTGGTATCCAATATAGGGGATACACACGCTGGTATCCAATACAGAGGCTACACACGCTGGTCTCCAATATAGGGGATACACACGCTGGTATCCAATATAGGGGCTACACAGGCTGGTCTCCAGTATATGAGATACACACGCTGGTCTGCAATTTAGGGACTACACACGCTGGTATCCAATATAGGGGATACACACGCTGGTATCCAATATAGGGTACACACACGCTGGTCTCCAGTATAGAGGCTATACACGCTGGTCTCCATAATAGGGGATACACACGCTACAGATGCCTCAGAATCGCTCATATGTGGTGGTGGGCTAGTCCCCTCTGGTCGTTATCCTCTTCTCCCAAGTCACTGATGAAGGGAAGAGGGGCAACAACCGAAGGGTCCTAATTAAGACCCTAAGAGCACCCCCAAACCACACAGAACGGCCTTACAAAAATATATCTATGCCCCCCGCCCCCGAAAAAAAACCCAACAAAACAACTGGCTAGGGCACCCTGTTATAGAATCCTGGCTTCTGGCCTGGTTATTGTTGAAATAAGTTTTTGTCAACTTTTTTCACTTTGATGACAATCCTGTTATGATCTAAGAATATAAAGGTGAAGGCTGCTGAATGCCCCATCCGCTCTAGTTTAAAAGGTTTTTTTCTTCATTCTTTTATGTAGTTCTACACTCGAAATCAGTTGGGTTAAAAATTAATCCAAATCAAGTGGATCGAGTGAATATGAACCCATTTGGGTTCGTAATCACTCAACCCAGTTGATTTGGGTTAATTTTACAGTGTGCAGCGTCTGGGGTGGGGGTGGGGACGGAATGGGCTGTAGCCATATTTATTTTTTCTTGTTTATTCACCGTTTCACACCTCAACCGAGTTTCTCTTCATTTTGGACTGGTGAGTTGACGATTTGTACTGAGTGATCACTGTGGTTTTATACACCTGAACACATAATTTAAATGTTTAGTTATTTTAAACTTTAGTTTTGGTACCAAGTCGATACTTCATAAACATCTCAGTGAAGTGTTTCGTTCGAGTTATATTTATTTAGTTATCTATTTTTTTAAAATGTTTTAAGCGTTCTTAAAAAATACAAATTAATGCTCAAGACGAAATGCAATACGGTATTTCAGGATGGCCAGTTTTCGAAGACTTTAATTAACAATTCAAATGTAATTTCCATTTTTCGCAGTTCAATATATTATACCCTGTACGAAAAACATCGTGTCATACTTTTAGGACAAGTAACTCAACGGCCACTATTAAACCTTTTGAGGCCTAATTTTGACTTGCTCTGTATTTCCCTGAAGCCAGTTCATCACCATATTTTCAGAGTTACTGCCCTTGATGCAATAAGACAATTCGGCAGCATTGCTGTTGTGGTGAGTTCATTCAGGTGAAATCAACTCCTACACTTTTAAGTGTTGTGCACAGTTGAGTATGGAAGTTTTGCTGAAGTTTCCAAAAATGGCTGATAGGTGGAACCAAAGAGGCATGTGGCATGCTAAATCCAATGATATTCTCACAAGTTTGTCGCAAGTTAACCCTTTACATAACATGAAAAGCAGACACTTGCAAAAAAAAAAATTCTTGAACTAATTTTTTTTCATTTTTTTGTCTCAAAAACATAGGTTACGACCCCTCACTGGAACGAGCTCGATGAGCTCGTTCCAAAGAGGGGTCATAACCTATGTTTTTGAGTAAAAAAATGAAAAAATAATTAAAATTAATTGGTGATTTTTGAGAATAGTGTTGGCCTGTTTTGGTCGTTACGTTGGGAAAAGGGTTAAATATTTGGAGGTTATTAATTGGTTAGTTTCATATAGGGCGAGATATCAGCCTGAGGTAACTTTATATCATTCTGGCACAGGATGGACTTATTGATTTATTTATTTATTGTTGTTTATGGTCACATACTTCTGCACAATGGCTAATCATGACCACAACATGGAGATAAAGTCAATCGTTTATACCCCATGTTGCCTATTTTAGAGGACTCTCATCCCAAGCATTAGTGACTGGGTCCTATTTTACCAGTGAAACAGAGCTTGTTTACTACAGTAAACAAGGAAACTCGGTTATCTTAATTATTTGGTAAATCTCCCCGACAGCCGAAGGTGTAAAGTAATGTTCCTGAGAATTTTCAACTCAAATATCAAGACGGGGTGGATGGTCCAAGTGGGGGAACTAATAGAGAACTACTCGTTGGAGATCTCGGACCTTGACGTTGGGGCAAACCAGGGCAAAAAGATCGTCAGAGAAAGAGTCATGGAGGATTGTAACCGTAATTGGCGAGAGGGGGGTCAAATGAAAGAGGTCTTTCGGTGACCAGCGTGATAAAGAGAAGCCTGGTTTTGAAGAGTACCTTGATGGCACCTTTGGGGGGTCACTGTTCAAGTTGAGGTCGCGGTCCCTGGAGCTGAGGGATAAAATTGGGAAAAACAGTGAAAAGGAGTGCCAGATGTGTAATTTGGGCGTGGAGACTCAAAGGAGAGGGTTAATATGCTAATCGGAGAGATTGGGAAGAATGGGGCAATGGATGTCATCAAGCAGTTCGTCTCCGAGTGCTGGGAGGAGAGAAGATGCGTGGGAATAGGGAGGCAGTTGGGAGTACAGGGGTAACCAAAGCCTTCTCACACGTGAATAAATCAGCGGTCGGCCAAAGTTCTATTATTATTATTATGTTGTTCATTTGAGGAACAGTAAGGCTGGGTGTTGTCTCTCGGTTTTTTGGTTACATTAAATGAACGGTGGTGAGCATCTGTGGTATTTTTCCCATTTTTACAAATACCACAGTCCTTATATGCCCCCGGTTTAAGCATAACTAACACATACTAAAACTACGACTAAGATCTTTACACCAAGTTAATGTGTGCAGAAAATTTGGCTTACAATCCTGACTCCGTACCAAGCCTGAAAATAAGCAGACTGTCATCTACAAAATTAGGTCCCCAGAGGGTGAATTTGGTGATGCTACCCTGCACAGCAGGGTAGCATCACAAAATTTACCCTCTATGAACTTCAGTCTGAATCAAGGTCTCAAGCAAAAACAGAAAGATGTAGCTAGAGGATAAATTGGCCCACTCTATGGGGTAGCATCAGCAAATTCACCCTCTGGGTACCTCATTTTGCAAATGACAGGTTGCTAATATTCAGGTTTGCTCCATACCATCTTCACGTTCTGAACACCCACAGTCCCGTTAAAAACTTTTGAGACCCAGCGACTATAAAGTAAAGTCCCATGTTGCCTATTTTAGAAGACTTCCACCCAAGTCAAGGGTGATCGGGTTCTATTTCACCAATACAACAGAGCTTGTTTACAACAGTAACACAAGCACTGCTTCACTTCCTGGGGTTCCCACGGAGAGGAAAAGTGATGTTGAGCATAGTTTCAAAATTGAAGGCAAGGTAATTTTTTAATCTATTCAAATGGCTTCAATGTATCAAAAAAAACCCACAAACTAGAGCCAGCCACTAGTGTTGGCTAATATCCCGAAAAAAACACCCTAATACAACGAGAGTGGAAAACAGGAAAATTTGTTAGTTAAAGGTCACTGTGACCTTGCCCTTTAACCCCAAAATAGATAGGGCTCTTCCTTTCATGACGCTAAGCCTTTAAATAAGCAGACTGTTATCTGCAGAATGAGGTCCGCAGAGGGTGAATTTAGTGATGCTACCCTGCTGTGCAGGGTAGCATTACTAAATTTACCCTATGTGAACCTCAGTCTGAATCAAAATAATGGGCCTAAATGGAAAGACGTACCCAGAGGATAAATTGGGAAGTTCTAGCCCACTGTATGGGATAGCATTAGCAAATTCACCCTTTGCGAACCTCATTCTGCAAACGACAGATTGCTTATTTCCAGACCTGCATCATACATAACCCAAATGTCCAGTTTGGTGTCGATCAGCCCAGCAGAACTCTAATTAGTGAGTGGAATCCAAGAACATTTGTAAGTTAAAGATCATTGTGACCTTGACCTTCAGAACAATGCTCCAAAATATATAGGGTTTTACCTTTCATCATACCCAATCATACAAAACGCACATCAAGTTTGGTTTCAATCAGCCCAGCTGAATTTTAATATGGGAGCAGAAACAAACACCGTAAAATATCTCAATTTCAATGTCACTGTGACCTTGACCTTTGACACAAAGGCTTCAAAATAAGTAGGGTTCTTCCTCTCATCATACCCAACACACATGTCTAGTTTGGTTTTGATTTGCACTCTGTCTACTGTTGGGTCAGATGGCTGGGCAAACCAATGGGCAGTACCATGGCTATATCATCCTCCCATTATTTTGTTGGGGGGGGGGGTGCATAAAAAGGCTGAGTGGAGCAAGCAGATGTGACCGTGTATTATCTCAGACATGTCACGACAACACTAAGTAATTCAATATTGTTTTTTTTTATTTTTAAAGTGTGGTCATGATTCCTTATGTTACCTAGAGACCAATAAGTGCATTTTAAAATGCCAGAAATTACATACCCAGCACCTCGGAAAAAAAGAGTCTGGCAAACGTTCCAGATTCAATTAGATTTCGAATCTTGTCACTAATTCAATTCAATTCAAAACCATCTTGATTATTCGAAAAAATCGAATCCTAGAGAGATTTGGATTTCATACAATTCTTTATTGTTGACTTTCTGAAGATAACAATTCACCCTAACTAGATAGCACAAATTCAGTTGGAAAATTCATAACAAAGATATTTGAAGCAATAGTGGAGACTGCATTACAGCTCGTTTGCACAATTATATCATTTGTTAACTGGTAAAGTGCTGGAAGCCCATATTTGGGCTTTATTCTTCAGTACAGGTGCTGCATCTTGAAGGCATCATATTCTGTGGATGTATTCTATAGTACCTTTAAAGTTAAATAATTTTGTTTGTTAGGATTTGTCTTGTTACAATTTATGGAAGAGTGCCTATAGGCACTCTTCCATAAATTGTAAGAAGGCAAAGACACGTGAACAAATTTTGATGATGGAAAATAATTTAGCGCTCTACCAGTTAAGTGCACTAGTGTGCCATCTGCAATGCTTTGGCAGATGGTGACTTGTTGCACTCAAAGGACAATAAATGGATGGCTTTTTCTTCAACCATCTTTGTGGTACCTGTCAGTTCTCTAATAGTCTAGTACTATGCCTAAAGATACTGGGTTCACGACGGAGATAGATAGCACCAGTAGGCTGTAGTAATTGAAAAGTGGATTTGATTTGGTTTTGAACCTTTTGCTTGATTAGATTCGAGAGAAACGTCGTGATTTGCCAAACCCTACTCATATAAGCCTTTTGTGGGTATTGCTCAGTTTTTGAAGATGGTGATAATCTAAATTTTGAAAGTTGGTCAGGTTTGTATCATGAAAAATGAATTGTGTTGGCATCGCAACTGAGTATGTAAAAAACTGATTAGACCAAAAAGTGTGTGTTAGCATCCCAGTATCATTAATTTTTCCTTTTTGTTCAGAATAAACAGGTTATTAATTAGTTAACCCTTTACCCAATGTAGATGACATCAAAATTTCTGATTTTAACCCTTTACCCAACCTAACTGCCAAAACCGGCCAGCGCTATTCATGAAAATCGCCAATTAATTTTGATTATATTTTCATTTTTTTGTCTCAAAAACATAGGTTATGATCCCTCGTTGGAACGAGCTCGTTGAGCTCGTTCCAACGAGGGGTCATAATCTATGCTTTTGAGACAAAAAATGAAAAAAAATAGTTATTCAAGAATTGTTTTTGTCACATGTCTGTTTTTCATGTTAGGTAAAGAGTTAAGTACTATTTTTTCAAATTTTTCAAACGATTTCAACAAAACCATATCATGTGACCCCCCCCCCCCCCTCCCCCCTCACTGGAATGATCTCATTGCAATTAGGGGTCACATGATATGGTTTTGTTGAATTTTTTTTCTACTGCTGAATTTCAGTAAAACCTGTCTTGAGAGACCACTGTCGTGAGAGACCACCTGTCTTGAAAGACCACTGTGACCTTGTACCATTGGGTTGTTTCACTCTATAATGGACCTGTCATGAGAGACCACCTGTTTTGAGAGACCACTTTTCCATGGCAAAAAGGGCGGTCTCTCAAGACAGGTTCTACTGTAATACACAGGTGGGTGTGCCGAGTCATTAGGTAAGGGTTAAGCTGGATACAGGCGATTTGTTGGGTAAAGGGTTAAAGCATAAAAACAAAAGGAAACAAAAGAACTTTCACCCAATTGACCCAGAGAGGGTGGGTCAATTAGGGGAAATTTTGTTTTGTTTTTAACATAAAATCACTCAAAATCCCCCATAACTCATTTTACAGGAAAAAACAAACTAGAACTATCACTGAAGGTGATTAATACCCCCGCTTTGGGTTTTTAGAGGAATGCACTTCTGATCATGTAGGCGAAGGCCATAAGGAAATTGATTGATAAATGTAGGAAGAGTTGCGCACACAAGAATTTCATGTAGAAACCCATATTAAATCAAAGTTCAAGAGAGATAACCTGGTTAAAATTGTCGCAGATCAAACATTTTGCAATATGCGCATGTTCACTTAGTAGTGATGATGTTTGAAAGGTTTCTTCAAAATCGGTTCTTTAATGTAGGAGGAGTTGCGCACACAAGAATTTGTTCGGACGGAAAGACGTACAGACGAATGGACGAACGTATGTACGGACGTACAGGGCGATTCCTATATAGACCCCACTTCTTCGAAGCGGGGGTATAACAAGAGCAACACACCCTGTTGACATATTTCCCCGACAGTTGCAATGCAGATTATCGGTAACAATAACTGTAGCAGCCAGGAAAGGTGGGATTGAAATCTGTCAAACAAACATGCATGTAAATGGAGACTATGTAAGCAGTGTTCAGATCACAAGACACTCGTGAAATTGTACAGCAAATTTTCCATCTTGCCTCACTAGAGATTCTGGAAGTGGAGAGTTCTACACTAATTTCATTCATAGCAATGACATTTTCTTGTTAGAGTTCCTTGAACAAAATGTTTGAGTTTATTTTTGCAGTCAATGTCTTCCTGCTTGAAACAAAGCTTAAGTTTTCTTTGGTTCTCACATGTAAAAGGTTAATTTAAGTTCTACAAAGGCCATAGGTTTTGTAGAAACGTATGGACGAAATTTACGATATGTGTATATCATGTCCCCCAAGCTTGTCTATCACCATACCAAAGAACATTAAAATCTGACAACCGATGCCAGAGTTATAATTCAAATCATTCATTTTTGCTATTTTTCTACATCCTACAAAGGCCATAACTCTGACATGCATGTGTGGACAAAACTGCGATTTGTGGATTTTATTTCCCCCATGCTGGTCTATTAAAATACCAAAGAACATCAAAATCTGACACCTGTTGCTGAAGCTACAATACAAAATGTTTGTACAGATGGACAGAAGAATGGATGGATGGACAGACAAATGGATGGATGGACAGATGGGTCTAAGTCCTACAAGAGCCATAACTCTGGTATGAATGTGTGGAAAAAACCTGCGAGTTATGGATATCATTTCCCTCATGCTGGTCTATCACAATACCAAAGGACATCAAAATCTGACAATCAATGCCAGAGTTATAATACAAAATGTTTGAACAGATGGATGGATAGATGGACGGATGGAAAGATGGGTCTAAGTCCTATAAGAGCCATAACTCTGGTGTGAATGTGTGGACAAAACCCAAGATTTGTGGATATCATTTCCCTAATGCTGGTCTATCATAATGCCAAAGGACATCAAAATATGATAACCGATACCAGAGCTGTAATACAAAATGTTTGTATGGACGGTCAGACTTACGGGTTTAAATCCCAGAAGTCAACATATCAAAATCTGATAACTGATGCCAGTTATAATACAAAATATTTGTACAGATGGATGTGTGGATGTAGACCTTGACTATATACCACCAAACTTCCTAAAGAGGTAGGAGGCATAAAAAATCACCCAATAAAACCCTAAAATACTCCTAAAAAAAAAAAAAAAAAAAATTAAAAAAATGGTGTGTACCAAATATCAAAAGATTATGACTATTGTATCTGAGAACGATTTTAAAAAAATGCACCTCACATTAATTTAAGTTACAATTTGGGCTCCCCTAGGGCATCCAAAGATGAACGGAAATGATGCTGTATACCAAATAGCAAAGGATTCTACTAGGTGGTTCTGGAGAAGATATTTTTAATGAGTTATGTCCAATGTGGTACTCACTGTAAGCATGGCAACTTTATCTAAACAAAACTAAATTGACATACAGTGGAGCCCACTTAATTGGATATCTCTTAATTGTATATCCCTGTTAATTGAATATCATTTTCAAACACAAAACCATTTACCATGCCTTCAGTACAAATTTGATCTGTGAATTGCATATGGGTTGTAGAGTAAACTCCTGTTAATTGTATATAAATTTTTGTAATATGTCGAAAAAATTGGTGTGACACGCACCAAATTCCCCTTATTTATCAATCTTTTTGGCCTCATACATCCAGTGCAGACATTTATTCTATTATATCTTGTTTGACAGAGCTCTAAGAGCTCTGTCAAACAAGAAATAATAGAATAAATGCTCAGTTTACCTCCAGAACACAGGAAACTGACCAAATCCTGTTAATTGTATACTCCTGTTAATTGAATAATTTTCACTGGCAAAATGGATATATTAATTTAAGAGAATTCTACTGTATAAGGAACACTGAGATTTGGTTAAATTCAGTCCTGTGAGTTCATGCAGCACTGACGATGGATGGACAACAGATGAAAAATGACCAGTAAACTTCTGCTTATGCTTTGATGAGGTGCAAGAGGGAGCTACCAGATTCCAACAAAGTTGAAATGCTTCATCCCTACATTATTGACAAAAATTCCATTGAAATTGAACCAGTGGTTTGGTTAACTCTTTACCCAACGAACCAGCCACATCCGCCCAAGTAATATGAAATTCTGCAGCTGAAAAAATCTTATTTTTCAAAAAATTTCAACAAACCTAGATCATGTGACCCCTCTTTGGAACGAGCCCATTGAGCTCGTTCCAATGAGGGGTCACATGATATGATTTGGTTGTAATTTTTTGAAAAATATTTTTAAAAAATCGCGACATCGACGCCGTAGCTGCGACGGGTGGTGCAATCTCACAAAATTCTAAGTTCATCAAGGGCCATAACTCCAAGAAAAATATTTGGAACAACACATGCATTGAACAGTGGCTAGATATCAATAAGATACACTTACATGCCAAATATAAAGTCATTCCATCAAGTATTTCAAAAGTTATTGAGTTTTGAAACTCGTTGGTCACAGACAGACCGACATGAAACTTGTTGGTCACAGACAGACCGACAGACTGAACAGTGGCTAGACATCAATAAGATACACATAATTGCCAAATATAAAGTCATTCCATCAAGTATTTCAAAAGTTATTGAGTTTTGAAACTCGTTGGTCACAGACAGACCGACATGAAACTTGTTGGTCACAGACAGACTGACAGACTGAACAGTGGCTAGACATCAATAAGATACACATAATTGCCAAATATAAAGTCATTCCATCAAGTATTTCAAAAGTTATTGAGTTTTGAAACTCGTTGGTCACAGACAGACCGACATGAAACTTGTTGGTCACAGACAGACCGACAGACTGAACAGTGGCTAGACATCAATAAGATACACATAATTGCCAAATATAAAGTCATTCCATCAAGTATTTCAAAAGTTATTGAGTTTTAAAACTCGTTGGTCACAGACAGACCGATATGAAACTCGTTGGTCACAGACAGACCGACCGACAGACTGACATTGCCACTTATAGAGCTGCTAGTTCCAGCTAATGATATTAAAATAATAAATTTTGGTATTGTCTGAATTGGGTAAAGGGTTAAGAGATTCAAGCATCATCTTCATGACGAACAACATATGGTGAGTGATCACTAAACTACATATTAACCCTTTACCTAACATGAAAAGCAGACGACACTTGCAAAAACATTCTTGAATAACTAATTTTTTTCATTTTTGTCTCAAAAACATAGGTTATGACCCCTCATTGGAACGAGCTCAACGAGCTCGTTCCAATGAATGGTCATAACCTATGTTTTTGAGACAAATGAAAGTGTCAATGACACTGTAGCTCAACTTGTCAAGACAAAGACATGTACATGTATAGTATGTGACACAGCAATGACAAACATCTAGGTAATGACCTGATAACAAAGGTACATATAAAGTATTGTAACGGTCTATACATACATACTGACCGTTGCCTGTAACAAATGTATAGGTAAAGTACTGTAAAGGTGGGTGACAGTCAGATGCTAATCTAGAAAAAAATCTTTGAGTCCCAGAGTGGGTCTGACTGAACCCCAAAATATTTGTTCTCATAGCACAGTGATAACAAAGGCACCCCAAAACACACTCGTTCCTGTCCCAAGGTGAAAACAAAAGTACCCAAGAAGTTTTGTGAAGATCAGTTCATAAATACGAGCTGTATAGAACTTGTGACAAAAAACTGATTGGACCTAATTTCGGTACAAAATGGCCACTGGCAGCCATCTTGAATTTTGGACCGTACCCAGAAACACTCATTCTCATCCCAAGGTGATAACAAAGGTACCCAAGAAGTTTTGTGAAAATCGGTTCATAGATACAGCCTCTACCCTGAGCCATATTGACATTAGTGCTTACATTGTGTAAGTAGCACTGAATAAATCAAAGTTCATCTAATTTGCATAATTTCTGCACGAAAAAAAACCCCTTACAATATGTGATATATTCCATGTTACTAAACATTCATACAAAAATTTATTCAAATCAGAACTTTCATACAGAAGTTCTGTACAAGACTGATTGCACTAAAATTGGTACAAAATGGCTGCTGGTGGCCATCTTGAATTTTGGACCACACCCAAAAACACTCGCTCTCATCCCACGGTGATAATAAAGGTACCCCAAGAAGTTTCGTAAAGATTGGTTCATAAATATGGCCTCTAGTCTGAGCTGTATAGAAGTTGTGTACAGAAAACTGATTAGACCTAATTTCGGTACAAAATGGCCACTGGCAGCCATCTTGAATTTTAGACCACACCCAGAAACACTCGTTCTCGTTCCAAGGTGATAACAAAGGTACCCAAGACATTTCGTGAAGATCAGTTCATAAATACAGACTCTAGTCTGAGCCGTATTGACATGTGTACTTACTGTGTGTAAGTTGCACTGAAAAAATCAAAGTTCATCTAATTTGCATAATTTCTGCACGAGAAAAAAACCCGTATTATATGTGATGTATCCCATGGTACTAAACATTCACACAAAAAAATTATTCAAATCAGTGCTTTCATATGGAAGTTCTGTGCAAAAATCTGATTGCACCGAATTTTGTACAAAATGGCTGCCATCAGCCATCTTGAATTTCGGACCGGACCCAAAAACGCTCGTTCTCGTCCCACGGCGATACCAAAGGTACCCAAGAAGTTTCGTAAAGATCGGTTCATAAATACAGCCTCTAGCCCGAGCCGTATTGGCATTTGCACTTACAGTGCTGAAAGTAACCCCAAAAAACATCAAAATTAGTCTAATTTGCACAATTTACGTATGAGAAAAAAACCCGTATTATATGTGATGTATCCCATGGTACTAAACATTCATACAAAAAATTATTCAAATCAGAGCTTTCATATGGAAGTTCTGTACAAAAAACAGATTTCTGCATCGTCGGTACAAAATGGTGGCTGGCAGCCATCTTGAATTTCGGACCGCACCCACAAACACTCGTTCTCGTCCCACGGTCATAACAAAGGTACCCAAGAAGTTTCGTAAAGATCGGTTCATAAATACGGCCTCTAGCCCGAGCCGTATCCAATTGTTGACGTACAGACAGACGGACGACGGGCCATGACAAAAGCTCAAATTTGGCTTCGCCAAAGTTGAGCTAAAAATGAAAATATATTGAAAATTAATTGGCGTTTTTTTTAGAAGGGCGCTGGCCGGTTTTGTTCGTTATGTTGGGTAAAGGGTTAACTTTTAGTCACCTGATTGAAAAATATATTCACACTGAAGTTATCAAAACAAAAAGATTTTCATGCAAAGAAATGTATTTTTAAATCATATATTCACATGCACCTATCTATAAATTGTAATAGGCTGAATACAAATGACAGATTCTATCGACACATGATTAATGTAATGAGAGCAAAGTGAAAAAGTTGTATTTTTGCGATGTTTTTTCTTAGTTTTCACTGATACCAGTGTGGTGTGTTCTCATCATTGATGTGGAACAAATGGAATACTGTTTATAGAAACAATCAATTTTGTATCTCAGGCAGCAGAATCAAGTTTAGTTAATCAATTATTGTTGAATCTCAGGCATCAAATGCAAAATTTAATCCATTGGTGGTGTATTTATTTATTTATTGGTGTTTAAGGTCATATACTTAAGCACAATGGCTAAGAGTGACCATGACAGTTTTACAGGTGGAGGAAGCCGGAGTACCCAGAGAGAACCACCGAGAATCGACGAGCAACTGTCAGCTCCTCAGCATTCTAACTCTGTTCAAGCTCCACTCAAGAAGGGTAACAGCGGTTGAAGACATGTGCACCATTGATGTGCAGTACGCCTTAGTACACAGCGTCATCGTGCACCCATTGAGGCAATCGGGATAAAGTGCCTTGCCCAAGGACACAACGCGAGTCATCCCGGACGGGGATCGAACTCAGGACCTCTAGCATAGAAGTCCAACAGTCTACCACTGAGCCACCATGCTCCCAGTGTTGTATTTTACTGGTAGAGTGCTGGAAGTCCATATTTGGGCTTTATTCTGTAGTGCTGGTGCTGCAATTTAAAGGCTTCATATTCTGTGGATGTGCTTCATATTATCTTTGAAGTGATATTATTTTATCTGTTAGGATTTGCCTTGTTAAGTTTATGTGAGAGTAGCTACTGGCACTCTCCCATAAATCATAACAAGGTAAAAATGCACGAAGAAATTTTAAGGACCAACAAGCCAAGACCAATACCGGGTCTGGACCTGCATCGCTGCATGCAACTGAATCGGCAAACAGGAAATGGCTGCACAGCAGATCTGAAAATTGCATACACGATACAACTGATCATTATCAGGCTCCAGATGAAATATAAAATCAATCCCTTGCATAGAAGTCAAGAAAAGTTTGACGAAAAATTTCAATGTTTAGTGGGTACAGTAAAATTTCAAAGTATCGGCAAACAGGAAGTGCCTGCACGGCAGATCTGAAAATTGCTTACACGATACAACTCATCATTATGAAGCAGCAGACCAAATATAAAATCATTCCCTTTCATAGAAGCCAAGAAAACCTTGACGGAAAAAGTGTTTTGGATGGACAGACGGATGGACGGACAGACTGCTGGACGGAGTTGAGCGGTTACTTGACCTGCTCTGCCACTGGCGACGCAGGTAAAAATAATTTAGCACTCTACCAGTGAAAGACATCAGATGCTAGTTTAATTAATGTTTCATTTCACACACATCAAGTTTACTTGTCTTATTAAAATTTAATTTCAGCCAACAGACTCAAGTTTAGTTGATCAATTATTTTTGAGGATAAGACATCAGATCCCAAATTTAATCCATTAGTGTTGAAATGCAGACATCAAGCTCTAGTTTCATTAATTTGTCAAGAGTTTTATTTCAGACATCAGTTTAATTAATCATTCAGTGATTCATGCTAAACATGAGACTCAAATTTCAATTATTAATTGGAGTTTTATCTTTGGCATCAGTCAAAGTTCAATTAATTAGGCCAAACAAATTAAATAATTGATGCTCAGTAAAAAAATTTTTAAACGATAGAGGGAGAGCGGTTTTTAATTTTATTTTTTATTCCTGATGAAATGGTCGCCGATGCCTAAAATCCAGTTGTGAGACCTTAATATTAAATACTAGAGCTTCCATGTTGATTTAAATGACAGTGTTTACTGTAACAGAAATCATACAACACAAAATCAATATAGCAAAACTAAAATGGAGATAAAAAATAAGAGTTTTTTAAATAAATAATACTCAAATTATATTTTATAGACAAGTCAGAAAATAAGCAGACTGTCATCTGCAAAATGAGGTCCCCAGAGGGTGAATTTAGTGATGCTACCCTGCACAGCAGGGTAGCATCACTAAATTTACCCTCTGTGAACCTCAATCTGAATCAGGATCTCAAAACTAAACAGAAAGAGGTACCCAGAGGATAAATTGGCCCACTGTATGGGATAGCATCATCAAATTCACCCTCGGGGGACCTCATTCCTCAAATGTCAGACGGCTTATTTTCAGGCCTGTTAAAAGAGCACTATTACAAAATCCATTAAACCTGATATTTGTATAATGTAACTCTCTCCTCAATCTTGTAACCATTTTGAATGGAGAAAGAGTACATAAGCATCATGCTTGCTGCTGAATCCAGTTTCAGGTTTTTTTTTATATTATGCAACATTTGTATTTGTCTTGTTACATGTATATATTTATTCATACTGCACTGAAATAAATATTGTTTAAACTAACTTTGGCCAGTCCTTCATTAACCCTTTACCCAATGCAGACGATTTCAAAATTTATTATTTTAAATATCATTTTATAAATTTTTCAAACAATTTCAACAAAACCATATCATGTGACCCCGCTTTGGAACGAGCTCGATGAGCTCATTCCAAAGAGGGGTCACATGATATGGTTTTGTTGAAATTTTTCAAAAAGTTAAAAAATTTATAGTAATTTATATATTTTTTATACTTACCAATGACCCAGACATAGCTGGTGCTAACTCTTAAAATATAGGGCCAAACACAAATTTTGCCCCCAATCCCCAAAATTTGCATCTAAAACTAAAGAAAACATGTCCTGAAAGGCCCTCCACACTTTGCCCCTACTCCGCATGCGCAGTGTCAAGGACGTTCCGAAATTGGCGCCATTAATCATTCTAATAACCAGTGCCTGGTAAGCGCTATGTACTCAGCGGGGAGGCAAGAGTTCCCAACTCCTGGGAGGGCCATCCCCGTCTGGGTCATTGGTAAGTATAAAAAATATATAAATTACTATAAATTTTTTAACATTTTTATACTGTACCAATGACCCAGACATAGCTGAATAGTAAAAAGGCTGGAGGGCCAAGGACATAGAGCAAAATGGAATACGCTCAATAAAATAAAATAGAGTCATCCCCTGTAGGGAAAAAGAAGTAATAGGCCTTACATGTATCTTTCTTATTTATGATAAATTAGAAAGATACAACACCTTCTAAAATTGAGCTTCATACATCCATGTACTCTATTAATATCCAATATAATCCTTATACTAATAATTTTTAAAGTAAGCCAATAAATAAAGTAAGTCTAGAGAATAGAGACTCTTATACTCCTAAAAGTGTCTGAGGATTGCATAATCATGTCCGTTGACATATGCAATATTCAAAAGCTATACTTTAAAAACTAAGACTTGAATGAATTTTAAAAACCTAAACTTCTCACTAAACAACCATCCCAATAACAGCTCAGAATTACTAACTCCGGAGGAGGTATCCCCTTGTTTTCATAGTAAAACAGGTGACCCAAGGGAACACCCTCCCCCCCCCCCCCCCCCCTTTTTCTTGCCCTGGGTCAAATAGCCCAGAGCGAAGAGGGCAGCCGAACGGAGACACTGCCGAAACAGACAGCCTACCTAGCTATAGTAGCAACTGTTAAGTGAATGACATTCTGAGCAGTAGATAATAGACCTAACAATAGAGGCCTCCAGAAATGGACTCGATATTTCTGAGATAAAATTCATGAATGTGGATGGCTGAGCGCAATGAGCGGCCTTCAAAAATCTATAATAGCGACACTATTAATGTAAGCCCAAGAAGTAGAAGAACTCTTACTTCATGAGCCGAAATCTTAAGCACAACTGCTAAGTCAATGATATACTATAAGCAGTACCGATAGTTAATAGAATCCATTAACAATAAAATGGAGCGTAACGTCCTTCTACTAGACATCAAAGACAGAAGAAGCTTACGCCCATAGTAATAAACAGAAATCTGTTTATAAATACATAAACTGTACCCGGAAAGAGTAAAGGCCTATGCCCATACGAAGACGGAAGGACCTTAAAATAATAGGTTCCGGATAATAGGAGCCTAACTCTTATGCAACAATCCAACCTAAATAGTAACGGAAGTATTGATTCCGAAACTATGAAAGTGAAAATCATCCATCGATAGTGCATGAAACTCACTGACTCTACAGTAAAAGAGAAACCAACAGAATTACTGTCTTAAAGGTCAGAATTTGAAAACTACTGTTTCCAGAGGCTCAAATGATTACTTAGCTAAATAAGAACCGAAGTTAAAATCCGTATAGGAATTTAATCTAAAGATTCTAAGTCTATTTATCAAAAAGTTACTAACTGACTTTAGATAAAGAGACAAAAGACTCAATTGTAAACTATCGTAGAGTGCATAGGTATGAGGTAATATAAACCTATAACCTAAATAATAACAGGCTGCAGTAGATCTTGTGAAACAAGTATACTAAAAAATAGCAATGAGTAGTATGGAGGGATCAACAATATGAACATAATGATCCCTACACCACGACGGAAGAGCCTCCACTTTAGCCGCATAGAATAGCGAAGAAGAGGATCTCCTACAGTAAGAAATCGCGTCCAAAGCTCGTCCAGTACAGTGCTTACAATGCAATACGGACCACACAACGGAATACATGAAGGTTGCGACCTTGCAGGTTGTGATAAAGATGACACGATTTACCCAGTGAAAAAGATCCTCACATAGAGGAAGATTTCACGTTAAAACCCACAGTAGACAAGAGAGAAAATTACTCATGATCTCTGTGAAGATAGAGATGCTATCAACAGAAATGTATTGTGGTTGTTTATCTTAGCAATACCTGCTAAAACAACAGCGCCGGAGGATACGCGTATCCTATCATTCCGTCCTATAGATCAATAGAGCGTTAAGAATATTAGCTCAGAGATCTGGACAAGCCAACACATACGTCTGCAATTGATTAGCAAGCTGTGTCATAAATAAATCATCATTGGGCGCTCCCATGATAGCAAATCTGATTGAATACTTGTTTGTTGAGAGTCCATTCTGACAGCAACAAGCGACCCGTAAGAGAACGGGAGTCCGATAAAACAATCAGACGACCCGGAATATGACGGACCAAAACTGAACTTGGTGTACTATAACCAACAGACGGATTCTTTCCATTAAATTGAATAACGGAAACGAAAGAGTGCCTCCCTGGTTCCGGAGATACGCCACTACTGTCGAATTAAAGGACAGGAATTTGGGCATGCGTTTCTGAATAATGTTCATGCAATGACATAAAGCAAGCCTAAAAAACAATATTCCGCGGAAGAAAACTGATTGCTAAAAGACTGCGGAACCCAAAGACCCAGGCACTTCGAATCCGTAGGGATCAGTATAATATCCCAATCTGTATGACTGGCAACCGTCATAACAGCCACACTCGGGTCCGGCAACTGCAGCGGCACTCTCTGAGTCAACCACCGAATGTTTGCCCCAGTCTGAATCTCTTGTAACACTAGATAGACAAGAGAACGTGTAAATCGAGCAATTCATGGATTGCCGAAAAGTTGCCGTCGAAGAGAAGCTCCTCCGAGAACGAAGCGACTCAGAGAGTTCTTAACCTTACTATCCACGCGAGTGGATGTAGCTAGGGCTGCGTCACGTCTAACTAACTCCAATCAGCCACTGAAGGGCGGAGTTATACGTGAACAAACTACTTCCCTCAAAAGAAATTACATTGAGAATAATATCCCGTAAATCTTTTCTTGAAGACGTAATGATAACGCCTCAGTAAGGCGGATTACGTATAATAAAGCGTCTAAGTTAAGTCTACTATACATAATGTCGTTCCCAACATTGAAATTGGAAAAGACATAAACGGCGAAAAAGAATATATGCAGTTTTTAATCACACCGTCTAGACGCATATGAACTCTCGGTATGCCCTGCTCTGCCAAAATAAACTATTTGTATAAATGATAAAATGGCAGAAATGAGCAACGCGGACAAGAAACTAAACTATCATGCTTAGTAGCAGACTTGTATATATATATATAGCGTCGAAAAATAAAACACATGTTGTAATGACAATATTGGACTACGTCGGTAAGTCAGGGACAATGTCCCCGAACCGATCGAAAAATCCGAGTCCAATGACGCTATAAGTCTCTTATCCAAGATCGCAGCAATGAAGTCCGAAATAATAATCACTGGAAGATAATGCCAAAAGATATGAAAGGCATCTTCCGATACTACTAAAGGGAAAACTCGAAATCTTTCGAATCCCTTTCGCCATCCTGTCGGACCCTATAAAGCGTTCGGTCGTCCGTACCTGATGCAACCGCGGACCGCACCGACCCAGCGCCGTCGGATAATTCCTGATTCGACCGAGAAACTGTCAATTGCTGGGATGCTGCGAAACAACTGTGCTAACTCGGATAGCACGTCCGTCACTGAGGCCTGAGGAGAAGCGGTCTTACGATGCATTGCCGCTGGAAGCTCCGTGATCATTACCCCGTGCATACTACCAATATGCGAGCGAACGGAGTGTATAGGCCTCGTGTCCCTTGGCTACCGGATGGCGCGACCTATTCGCCGTGGAATCACTGAATGCCGAAACTGATCGGATACTCGAGGTCACGTAGCCAATGTGCGGTCGTGTGCCCTGCTGTGAGGATGAGGAAGCATTAAAGACAGTCTCTCGGACTGTCAATATAACGGAGCGTCCCGACCAACGGACATATGCTCCGAATGTAAAATATCTGAACCACAACATGCGGTCCCCTATGTTGTTGGGCGAGAGAGGGACCTCTCTCGCTCACAGCCCGGACGGACCTGGACCAGCCAGGAACCGGACTAACAGGCTTCCTCTGATCTGTCCTCAATCTGCCGTCACTGGGTGAGTACTAAAGTAATTAAAGTGCTCGCATCACCCAAATCTCCTTCCTAGACCGCAACGGACGAACCCGGCAGCCGAACCATTCGATGAATGTACGCTACACCGGGTGAGCTAGCGAATGTCACTCCGTAGGCGATAGACATATTCCATGAGCACTTATTGCCGCTAACTCTTCATTAACTATGACGACAGAGGCACACTTTTGAAAGACATCTCCATAACTCTTCGAACAAGAAACCAGAAATGCTTGGTTAGCAAGCATAAAATAATAATATATATAGCGTCGTTCAATAATTCAAAAGTTTGTGTGACATTATTGGACTATGTCGGAACTGAGGGACGATGTCCCTGAACCGAACCAAAAATTTCTAAGTCAACCGACGCTATCAGTTTCTTATCCGGCATCGCAGCATTCTGGTCCGACGAAAGAAGCTGGAGAAGACCAAGTCAGATGACATACACAACAGCATATGTTGTTCCGAAAGGGAAAGCTCGAAATCCTCCGAATCCCTTTCGGTATCCCGTCGGACCGGATGAAACTTTCGGACGTCCGTACCCGCTTCCGCGGAGCGTCCCGACCCAGCATCGTCGGATAAAATATATGCGACAGATTCAGTTGATGCTGGGATGCTGCGATAAACTGTGCTATTAAGGAAAGCACGTCCGTTCCCGAGGCCTGTGCAGTAGCGGTCTTACGATGCATTGTCGCCGGAAGCTCCGTGTATGTTGACTCCCGCACATTTCCTATGCGAACGTCCGGAGTCTGCAGGCCTCGTGTCCCTGGCTACCGGATGGTGTGACCTGGTCGCCGAAGAATCCTTGATCGGCGAAGCTGGCAATATATCGGCGGTCACGCAGCCAAGGTGCGGTCGTGTGCGCTGACGAGAAGAGGAAGCCTTAGCAGTCTCAGCGGACTGCCTATACAACGGAGCGTCCCGAGCGACGGACGTATGCTCCGCTTACGACACATTTGTACCACAACATCTGGGGCCAGATGTTGTTGAACGAGAGAGGGGCCTCTCTCGCTTGCCGTCCGGATGGACCGGAACGAGCTATGAACCGGACTAAAAGGCTTCCTGCGTTCTCCCTCCGATCCGCCGTCACTGGGTGTGCATTAGGTTAGTTTATAGTGCTCGCATCACCCCAAAATTCCTTCTAGACCGCAACGGACGAACCCGGCTGCCGAACCATTCGGTGAATGGACGCTACACCGGGCGAGCTAGCGGACGTCAAAGGCCGTCGAACCTACTAGGGTCCTCTTAGGCAATTGGCGTATTTACATGAGCACTTTTCTGCTAGCCCTTCATTAATTGTGACGACGGAGGCACACTGTTGGAAGACATCACAGATACATAACCCTAATCTTGATCGTCTGAAATAGAAATTGATAAAGTAGAGTGACCCTGTGGGGAAAGGACCGGAGTGTCCAAATCCCCAACAACATACCGTGACATACGCTTCCCATATTGTCATCGAAATCATACGATACAGAACAGGAGTTAATGCGAGTACACTGACCACATATAGAATGATAATAAAGTCAGAGGAAGACTTCCTCTTAAAACAATTGATCAATATCCTTTCAATGTGAAAAGAAAACAAGTCCTGGTACTCGCACTAACCCCTGGCAATCAAAATACATAATAATAATATGATCCATTGATATAGAAAAAATAATTGAAATCAAAATATTTTGAAAAAATATTTTTTCAGAACAGCCCAAGTTTCTGAAAAGTAACGTTGAGCCCCAATGGATCCCAAGCCTAAGTGTGGACAAAAATTTTAAAAATATTTTAAACAATTTATTCAACACTTACGAACAATAATAATGTATCTAGTTATGATTAAAATAACATCAAGATATTATTTTTTAGAAATCCCCCCTCACACAGAGGGCTGTTGAAAATGTAAACAATGAGTGTAAAAACACTAAAATAAGACTCCAGGCACCCAGGCCCGAAATCAGTTACCAAAAATACACTATCTGATGCAAAACAGAGACTTCCAGGGAAGAAACTGCAGAACATCAGATGGTAGATGCAGAACACAACGCCTAACCACCCCTAGGTGAAGACGTAAACATGGGGAAAGAACAGAATTCATTCTGTTATTCAGCTAAAACTCCCAAGAAAATTTAGTAATAATAATTACAAAAACTATGCCAAAAGCATGGGAGAATAGCAAGGGGGAACTTAAAGGACAGGGAGAGAGGAAAACACTTAAAAAAACAGTGTAACTAAATAATCAGAATGACAACAAAATGGCTGCTGCCTTGAAAATAGGTAACTTAACATAATTTCATTAAAAAATTTTAAGTTACAGCCCTGATAATATTCTGTCACATATTCTTTTCCTCTCCTCCTTCTCTATCCTCCTTAGAATCACCATTTCACTAATATTTATGTGTCTGGCATGATTTAAACTGAGATTTATAAGCACAAAGATCAGTCAGATGTTAACTGATGAAGGGCCAAACTTAGAATGATTAATGGCGCCAATTTCGGAACGTCCTTGACACTGCGCATGCGCAGTAGGGGCGAAGTGTGGAGGGCCTTTCAGGACATGTTTTCTTTAGTTTTAGATGCAAATTTTGGGGATTGGGGGGCAAAATTTGTGTTTGGCCCTATATTTTAAGAGTTAGCACCAGCTATGTCTGGGTCATTGGTACAGTATAAAAATATAATATTTTTTCAGCTGCTGAATTTGCATATTACGCGGGCGGATGCGGGCGATTCGTTAAGTAAAGGGTTAAAGGGACAGTAGTTGCATCACAAATTATGACCGTAGTTCCATGTTTATTCCAGACATGTCAAGCTTTGACAACTTCATTAACTGGTACAGTGCTGGAAGCCCATATTTGGGCTTTAATCCGAAACATGGCGACCCCAAATAAAAGGTTTCTTATTCAATGGACATGCTTCATATTATCTTTGAAGTGAAATTATTTAGTCTGCAAGGATTTGACTTGTTACAATTTATGGGAGAGTGCCCGCTGGCACAGCTCACACAGCTCGCTGACACTCTCCCATAAATTGTAACAAGGCAAAATTATTTATTTATTTATTGGTGTTTAAGGTCACATACGTCTGCACAATGGCTAACCATGACCACAACATGTAGATAAAGTTAAGGTCAGTCAATGGTTTATACCTCATGTTGCCAATTTTAGAGGACTTGCACCTCAAGCATTAGTGACTGGGTCCTATTTTACCAGTGAAACAGAGCTTATTCATCACAGTAAACAAGTACTGCTTCACTTCCCGGGGTTCCCATGGGGAAACAAGGCAAAAAAGCCTGTGAATAAATTCTGATGATCAAAAATAATTTAGTGCTCTACCAGTTAAGGAGTAACTTGTGTTCTGCAGATCGTTGACTTGCTAATTTAGTCAATGACATCCCCATTTGGTTTGGAAGGAAGGGGGCAAATTTTACAGGCCTGCAGCAGGTAGGCTAGATTTCTACAGTCCAGTGAAGATGACAAAATTCTACAAGTCTGCTGGGAGTCAGATGTCTATATAGGCTTGCAGGGGCAAAAATGTCTGTACAGGGCTGATTTGTACAGCCATACAAATTTCTACATGACTATGGGAGGGGGGATTTGTACAGTCCCACAGGGAGCGCTGCAAATTTCATTCTAGGCAGATTCTATAGGCCTGCAGGTAACAGATTTTAGTACAGGCCTTCAGGTTAGGTGGGGACATTTCTACAGATAGATAGAGGGAATATTTCTGTACAGGTCTACAGAGGGGCATATTTCTACAGGCCTTCAGGTAACACATTTCAGTACAGGCCTTCAGGTTAGGTAGGGACATTTCTACTGTTGGATAGGGGGAATATTTCTGTACAGGTCTACAAAGGGGCATATTTCTACAGGCCTGTCTGGAGAGAGAGTTTTACAAGCCAGCAGCATATGAAGATTTTAGCCCATACAAAATGCAAAATTAACAAAATATAGTTCACAGTTGTTTACACATGCTAGTTTTATTAGAAGGCAAATGTCCTGGATGTACAAAATATTAGGAGAGCACCCATGTACTCTTGTAACTTTAAGGGATGTGTGATTGTAGTGGTGGTGGAGAGGCAGATATCAAGGATAGAAGTGCAGTTTGTCTTCAAAATCTCAAAACAATAGCAGTCGTCTAGTATTATTAGAGGGGCAGAACTCCTGGCTAGATCACTTCTTCACTTGTTGAAATTATAGCTTTAAAGAATTGAAAGATGGCCTGGATAAGGATTTATGAGCCAAACAATATATCAGGACATCAGTTCTCCAGTCTTGATAGTTTTAATGAAGGGGCAGAGGGTCTGGATTCTGAGTTATTCTAAAACATGAGATGAGGATGACAGCTGATGACATTTTTCACTTTTAAAGGATGGACAGATGTTCTGAATTCAGATCTGCAAATACAATATCTCATTATCATGACTGCCAACTCTTATCAACTTTGAGGCTCAAAACTTTGCTTTGAATACAGATTTTGAAGCAAACAGGTCTCATTGGGATAGTTGTCTACACTTTTTTCTAGTTTTAATGCAGGGGCTGATGTTCTAGATACAGGTGTATTTTACCATCTATATCTCAGGAGAACAGATATCTCCTCTTGCTTGTGGTAATGCAGTGGGAAGATCTCCTGGGTACAAGTTTCTGTCCAAACAAGTTCTCAGAAACACTGTCCACTGTCTGATATACTAACTATGTGGGTAGAGTGTGATAAATTAAGGTTATTTTCTGTTGGCATCACCAATAAGATTTTCTATACGATAAAGTGAGCATAGATGTACTCTTTCACTACTCTTCAGCCCTTAGAATGGATAAACATTCTGACGTTCATGTTACAGTAGTTTGTTCTGATGTCTGACATATTGTTCTGGCAGCTATTTTTCTTCCTTGATTTGAGTGAAGGTCACAAATATGTAAAATCTGTTTGTCAGAAAATATTCCTGGAATACATCTCAACATCTGGGCCAACTGCAAAAGAAAATTAAAAAAACCCATATCTTCAGGATGAATGTACAGTTAACCCCCTGCACACTGATGTCGAAATATCTAAAGTTCAAGGTGCAAATTTTTCCCATAATGCAACTAGAAATTTAACCAATTCAATCTTGTTTGACAGAGCTCATTGAGCTCTGTCAAACAAGACTGAATTGGTTAAATTCCCAGTTGCATTATGGGAAAAATGGCTACTTGAAATTTGGATATTTTGACATCAGAGTGAAGGGAGTTAAAAACACACTATCAGTAATACCAGCTAAATATACAGTCACTGTAAAAAAAATCGCAACATCGATGCCGTAGCTGCGACGGGTGGTGCAATATCACAAAATTCTAAGTTCATCAAGGGCCATAACTCCAAGAAAAATATTTGGAACAACACATGCATTGAACAGTGGCTAGACATCAATAAGATACACTTACATGCCAAATATAAAGTCATTCCATCAAGTATTTCAAAAGTTATTGAGTTTTGAAACTCGTTGGTCACAGACAGACCGACCGACATTCTAAGTTCATCAAGGGCCATAACTCCAAGAAAAATATTTGGAACAACACATGCATTGAACAGTGGCTAGACATCAATAAGATACACTTACATGCCAAATATAAAGTCATTCCATCAAGTATTTCAAAAGTTATTGAGTTTTGAAACTCGTTGGTCACAGACAGACCGACCGACCGACAAACAGACCGACATTGCCACTTATAGAGCTGCTAGTCGCAGCTAAAAACCATTAACACTAATACATTGGAGTCCACTTAATAGGATAACTCTTAACTGAATAACCCTGTTAATTGAATATAATTTCCCAACACAAAACCATTTACTATACCTCCAGTACAAATTTAACTTGTTTATTGAATATAGGTTATAGAGTAAACTCCTGTGAATTGAATAAAAAATCTGTTTACCGGTGTTTATAGACCTATTTGGCCTCAGTACATCCAAGAGACATTTAATCTGTTATATCTTATCTGACAGAGCTCATGGAGCTCTGTCACACAAGATATAATAGAATAAATCCAAGTTTATCTCTAGAATACGGAGAAGTGACACAATCCCAGTTAATTGAATACTGTTAATTGAATAATTTTCACTGGCAAAGTGGCTATTCAATTAACAGGATTCCAATGTACAGGCATATGTACAGTTACTGTTAAAAAAACATTAACAGTAATCCAGGCATATGCAGTCACTGTAAAAATAACCCCATTAACAGTAATGCAGGTATATGTACAGGCACTGTAAAAAAACCATCAACAGTAATGCAGGCATATGTGCAGTCACTGTAAAAAAAATATTTACAGTAATACAGGCATATGAGCAGTCACTGTAAAAAAGATATTTACAGTAATGCAGGCATTTGTAGCCACTCTAAAAATAACCCCATTAACAGTAATGAAGGCATATGTATAGACACTGTAAAAAACCCATTAACAGTAATGCAGGCATATGTACAGTCACTGTAAAAAAGATATTTACAGTAATGCAGGCATATGTACAGTCACTGTAAAAAAAAACATTAACAGTATAAATTATAAATGAAGGCATATGTACAGTCACTATTAACCCTTTACCCAATGAATCACCCACATCCACCCGTGTAATATGCAAATTCAGCAGGTGAAAAAATATTGTTTTTCGAAAAATTTCAACAAAACCATATCATGTGACCCCTCTTTGGAACGAGCTTGTTGAGCTCATTCCAAAGAGGGGTCACATGATATGGTTTTGTTGAAATTTTTTTAAAAAATGATATTTAAAATAATAAATTTTGAAATCGTCTGCATTAGGAAAAGGGTTAAAAAAAATCATGAAAAGAAATAACAGGCAAGTGTACAGTGACTGTAAATAATAGATGACCCCATGGGCCCATAATCACTCACATAAAAAATGTTGTTGAAAAGGGATTCAAGGTCAGATTCGGCATCTACATGTTTGGTTAGTTAAACTGCAGAAGAATGAAAACCTGTAATAATTTATAACTCTCTTGTCAGTTCATTTAAATGCCAAAATGTCCTGTATTTCCAGTAATGCTAAAAAGTTAAAAAATTTATAGTAATTTATATATTTTTTATACTTACCAATGACCCAGACTTAGCTGGTGCTAACTCTTAAAATTCTAGGGCCAAACACAAATTTTGCCCCCCAATCCCCAAAATTTGCATCTAAAACCAAAAGAAATCATGTCCTGAAGGACCTCCATACTTTGCCCTCACTGCGCATGCGCAGTGTCAAGGACGTCCCGAAATTGGCGCCAATTACCATTCTTACAAGCAGTGCCTGGTCAGCGCTATGTACTCAGCGGGGAGGTATGAGTTCCCAACTCCTGGGAGGGCCATCCCCGTCTGGGTCATTGGTAAGTATAAAAAATATATAAATTACTATAAATTTTTTAACATTTTTATACTGTACCAATGACCCAGACTTAGCTGAATAGTAAAAAGGCTAGAGGGCCTAGGACATAGAGGAAAATCCAATAAGCTCAACTATATAAATAGAGCCAACCCCTCAAGGAGAAAAGGAGTATTAGGTTTTACATGTATCTTTCTTATTTTATATTAAATTAGAAAGATACAATACCCTTCATAATTGAGCATAATAGCATTCATGTTCTCTATTAACATCCAGTATAACCCCTTATACTAATTATTTTTAAAGTAAGCCAATAAATAAAGTTAGTCCAGAGAAATGAGACTCTTTATATTCTTATAAAAGTGTCCAAGGATTGTATATTAACGCCCGTTTGACACTTGACATATACAAATGCTTCACACCGAGCTACACTTTAAAAATAAGACATGAATGAATTTTTAACATTAATATTACACTTTAAAACCATCCCAGTAACGACTCAGAATTACTGACTCCGGAGGAGGTATCCCCTTGCTTTTCACTGTAAAGCATGGTGACCTAAGGGAACACCCTCCCCGCCCCTTCCCCTTGGTCAAATAGCCCAGAGCAAAGAGGGCAGCAGGACGGAGTCACTGCCGGAACAGAAAGCCTGCATAACTATAGTTGCAACCGTTTAGTGGACGACATTCTGAGCAACAGATAACGGACCTAAACAATGCAGGTCTCCAGAAATGGACTCAATATTTCTGAGATAAAAATTCGTGAATGTGGATGGCTGAGACCAATAAGCAGCCTTCATTAAATCTGTAATAGCAACACTATTTGCGTAAGCCCAAGATGTAGAAAGAGCTCTTACTTCATGAGCCGAAATCTTAAGCACAGACTGCTGAGTAGAAGATATATTATCATAAGCAGTACGGATAGTTAATTGAATCTATCTAGCAATAGAATGGACCGAAATGTCCTTTCTATTAGGCATCAGAGACAGAAAGAAGCGTTTCCGTCCCTTTGTGATAAACTGAGATCTTTGTTTATAAATACGTAAAGCTCTAACAGGACAGAGTAAAGGCCTACGCCCGTCCGAAGACGGAAGAGCCTTAATAACAATAGGTTCCGGGTATTTATTAGGAGCCTGATTCTTAGCTAAAAATCCAACATTAGTAGTAAAGGTAATAGTGTTCCCGACACTACGATAGTGAGAATCATCCACCGAAAGTGCATGAAGCTCACTGACTCTTCTAGCAGAGGAGAAAGCTAAGAGAAAAGCTGTCTTATAAGACAAGAATTTGAAATCTACTGTCCCAAGAGGCTCAAATGGCTTTTCTTTCAGTTTAAGAAGAACCCAAGCTAAATTCCATTTAGGATTTAATCTAAGAGTTCTAGGTCTATTTATCGAGAAGTTTCTAACTAACTTAGATAAAGAGACATTAGATCCAATTTGTAAACTATCATGGTGTGCATAGGTATCAGATAACATAGACCTATAACCTTTAATAGTAACAGGCTGCAGTTTGATCTCGTCAAACAAGTATACTGGAAAGTTTGCAATGTCTGGTATGGAGGGATCAAAAATATCAACAGAATGATCCCTACACCAACGACGAAAGACCTTCCACTTAGCCGCATAATTTAGCGAAGAGGAGGTCCTCCTACAGTTAAAAATCGCGTCCACTGCTCGTCCTGTAAAATGCTTGCCATGCAAGAAGGACTGCACAACGGAAATACAAGAAGGTTGAGACCTTGTGGGTTGTGATGAAGTTGACGCGATTTCCCCTGCGAAAGAAGATCCTCCCGTGGAGGAAGCTTTCACGGTAAGTCTCACAGCAGACATCTGAGTAGATTTATCCACGGTCTCTGTGGAGACAGAGATGCTACCAACAGAATCCTGCATTGAGACTGTTTTATCTTTAGCAATACTTGCTGTATTAACGGCGCTGGAGGATACGCATATCTTATCATTCCGTCCCACGAGATCGATAGAGCGTCTACTGCATATGCTCGTGGATCCGGACATGGTGACACATACATCTGCAACTGATTGTTGAGATGTGTCGCAAATAAGTCTGTTCCCATTGGTAGCAAATCTGATTGAATACCTGTTTGTTGAGAGTCCACTCTGACGGCAACTAGCGACCCTTCCGTGAAAGGGAGTCTGCTAGAACATTCAGACGACCCGGTATATGACGGACCGAAAGTAGAACTTGGTGTTCTAGAGCAAACAGAAGGACTCTTTCCGTTAAATTAAATAATGGAACGGAATGAGTGCCTCCCTGGTTCCGGATATACGCCACTACTGTCGTATTGTCGGACAGGATTTGGACATGAGCTTTGTGAATAATGTCCGTCCAATGGCGTAACGCAAGCCAAATTGACATCATTTCCTTGATGTTTATGTGCTTGCTTAGAAACTGTGGATCCCAAAGACCCTGGCACCTCGAATCCGTTGGGATCAAAGTTGCACCCCAACCTGTTTGACTGGCATCCGTCATAATCGTAAAACTCGGATCAGGCAACTGCAGCGGAACTCCCTGAGTCAACCACTGAATGTTTGCACAAGTCTGAATCTCTTGTTTCACTTGATCTGACAAGAGAACGTCTATATCGAGCGAATGAATCTTCACACTCGAATTCTGAGTCAAGAAAATTTGGAGAGGACGAGTGCGCAACCGCCCCATCGGAATGAGATCCGCAGCGACTCCGCACAGACCTATCAGTCTCATGAACTCCCTCGCTGTGACTTTGTCTGCATGAAGACAATAGCGAGCGTAACAACTGAATAACTTCGCTCTGGTTAACAGCAGACGAACGAGATTGTTGTGCGTCTCGAAGCTCATTCCCAGATGAGTGAATGACTTGGACGGCACCAGATCCGACTTCTCCTCGTTTATAACAAAACCGAGACGTCGGAGCAATAGAAGCAGATTCTGCACATCGTTCTGAAGCGTTAACTCGTTGCCGTACCTCTGAAGAATGTCGTCCAGGTAGGCCGACGTTACCGCAGACGAATGAGCTCGGAAATACATTATTACCGAGTTCATTACTCGAGTGAAAGCCCAGGGCGCTAGGTTCAATCCGAAGCACATCGCCCGGAATTGATATACAACTCCTAGGACTGCGAAGCGTAGATACTTTCTGAATGTCGGATGTACCATGACGTGAAAGTACGCATCTTTGAGATCTATGCTTGTAGCATAATCGTTCACCCGAATACTCGCTCTGACCGATCGAATCGTCTCCATATAGAACTTTGGAGCGACGATCGGCTTGTTTATCCAGCTCAAATCTATGACTGGACGGAACGAGCCGTCTGGTTTTGGAACCAGAAATAGATGGCTGTAGAACCCCGGTGATTCCTGGTCGTCTACGACCTCTACCGCGTTCTTCATCAAAACAGACTGTACCTCCGATAAAAGAGTGTCTCTTTTCTGCGGATTTGACGGAAGTTGAGTCCAGTTAATGGAGGCTTTCGTTTGAAGGATATTCTTAGTCCTTCCGAAATCACCCCTCTCACCCAAGGGTCGTCCGTAATCGACGCCCACTCTTCTGTAAAACTCGACAACCTTCCGCCAACCGGAACACGATAGAGGTTCAAACCATCACCTCCTGGACCTGCGAGGCCTGCGGGAGGAGAAACCACGTCCTCCACGACCCACACCTCGTCCCGTCGACCTCGGGACGTCAGACCGGTTGTCTCGGCCTGAAGAACGTCCCGCACGTGAGTCGCTGCCTTGACGGTCTCTAGAATAAGACCAAGAGGACGCAAAGGAACCTCTATAGGAACCTCTCTTGGGCGTATTTGTCCCAGAAGTGCCTGTCTTACTCTTATCTGCTGAATCCGACTTTTTGGAAGTGGATTTAAAAAGCAGAGAATCCGAAACTTTCTTAGTTATTTTATCATACATAGCAGAAAGCTTGCCATCGAAGAGAAGCTCTCCAGAGACCGAAGCGACTCTGAGAGAGTTCTTCACCTTACTATCCACGCGTGTGGATGTAGCTAGGGCTGCGTCACGTCTAACCAACTCCAGGTTTGCCACTGAAAGGGCGGAGTTATACGTGGAATAAGCCACTGCCCTTGAAAGAAGTCTTAATGAGGATTGTATATCCTGGAATTCTTTCCCTTGAAGATGCAGTGATAACGCCTTTGTAAGGTGGTCTGCGTATGATAAAGCATCTAAGCTGGCTCTGTTAGACGTAATTGTCGTTTCCAACACCGCGGTTGAAATGGACATAGACGACGGTAATGACAATTCCAAGTCTTCCGCCTCGTCGTCTAGACGCAGAGGAACTCTCGGTATGCCCTGTCCTGCCGTATCGAATTTATTCCTTGAATTGATGAAAGGCAGGTTAAGAGCACTGGCGAACAAGAAACCAGCTTTGCCTGTTTTGGAAGCAAGCTTAAAAATAGCGTCGTTCAATAATTCGAATGTTCTTGTGACATTATTGGACTGTGACGGAAACTCAGAGACGATGTCTCTGAACCGCTCAAAAAATTCAGTGTCCAATGACGCTATCAGTCTCTTGTCCGGCATCGCAGCAGTCTGGCCCGACAGAACAACTTGAGGAAGGTAGTGCCGGATGAAATCTACGGCAGCTTTATGTTGTTCCGAAAGGGATAGCTCCAAGTCCTCAGTATCCCTTTCACCATCCGGTCGGACCTCATGATGCTCCCGGTCGTCCGCACCCGATGCTTCGGCAGAGTGTACCGACCCAGCGCCGTCGGATAATTCCTGATCCGACAACGATTCTGTCGTTTGCTGGGATGCTGCGATAATTTGTGCTGAGCAAGCACGTCCGTCATCGAGGCCTGCGGAGTAGCGGTCTTTCGCTGCTTAGCCGCCGGAAGCTCCGCATCAACTGACTCCCACATACTTCTCTTATGCGAACGTCCGGAGTCTACCGGCCTCTTGTCCCTGGCTACCGGATGGCATGACCTGGTCGCCGTTGAATCCCTGTTCGGCGAAGCTGGCTGAATATCCGCGGTCACGTAGCCAAGGTGCGGTCGTGTGCGCTGCTGAGAGGATGAGGAAGCCTGTACAGTCTCTCCGGACTGCGTATATAACGGAGCGTCCCGAGCAGCGGACGTATGCTCCGCTTGCGAAACATTTTGTACCACAACATCTGGTCCCAGATGTTGTTGTACGAGAGAGGGGCCTCTCTCGCTCGTGGCCCGGCTGGACCTGGACGAGCTAGGAACCGGACTACAAGGCTTCCTCCGATCTTTCCTCTTATCCGCCGTCACTGGGTGTGCACCTTGTATGTTTATAGTGCTCGCATCACCCAAAACTCCTTCCTGGACCGCAACGGACGAACCCGGCTGCCGAACCATTCGGTGAATGGACGCTATACCGGGCAAGCTAGCGGACGACAGCGCCGTCGATCCTACTAGGGACCTCTTAGGCAACTGGCGTATCTCCATGAGCACTTTTGCCGCTAGCTCCACATTTGATTGTGACGACGGAAGCGCACCTTTGGAAGATAACATGGAAACATCACCCTGTTCTTGTTCCTCTGAAATAGAAACTGATAAACTAGAGTGACCCTGCGGAGAAAGGACCGGCATAGCCCTTTCCCCGCTAACAACATATTGTGACACACGTTTCCAATGTTTGTCATCCCAATATTCACATACTGAACAGGAGTTAGTGCGAGTACACTGACTACAATTAATACAATGATCATGAAAGTCAGAGGAAGATTTCCTCTCATTACAATTTGAACAATATCCTTTCATTGTGAAAAGGCAACAATAAGTCCTAGTACTCGCACGAACCCCTGAACACAAACATACATAATAACATGATCCATTAACATTGAAAAAACAATTGGAATCAAAAATAAATTTTGAAAAATATTTTTTCAGCAAAGCCCAAGTTTCTGAAAAGTAACATTGAGCCCCAATGGATCCCAAGCCTAAGTGTGGACAAAAATTTTAAAATTATTTTAAATAATTAATGCAACACTTACGAATAATAATAATGCATCTTGTAATCAGATAAACTAGTACAAAGGCAAAAAGCCCCCCTCAAAAGAGACTGTTGCCAATGTAAACAAGAAGTGTATAAACACCAGAAAACATGACTCCAGGCACTGACAATCCTGGCCCGAAATCAGTTACCAAAATATACACTATCTGATGCAAAACAGAGACTTCCAAGGAAGAATCTGCAGAACATCAGATAGTAGATGCAGAACACTACGTCTAAACACCCATGGGTGAGAACGTAAACATGGGGAAAATAACAGAATTCATTCTGTAACCAAGCTAAATCTCCCAAGACATTTTAGTAGTAATCTTACTCAAAAATATGCCAAAAGCATGGGAGAATAGCAAGGGGGTACTTACAGGATAAGGAGAGAGGAAACACTGAATAAGCAGTGCAACTTCATAGCAAGAATGACAACAACAGGCCCATGCCTCGAAAATAGGCAACTTAACATAATTTCATTACAAAATTTTAAGTTACAGCCCTGAATATTTTCTGTCACTCCTTTTTCCTCTCCTCCTTCTATATCCTCCTTAGAATCACCATTTCTCCAATATTTATGTGTCTGGCATCATTTAAACTGAGATTTACAAGCACAAAGATCAGTGAGATGTTAACTGATGAAGGGCCAAACAAAGAATGGTAATTGGCGCCAATTTCGGGACGTCCTTGACACTGCGCATGCGCAGTGAGGGCAAAGTATGGCGGTCCTTCAGGACATGATTTCTTTTGGTTTTAGATGCAAATTTTGGGGATTGGGGGGCAAAATTTGTGTTTGGCCCTAGAATTTTAAGAGTTAGTACCAGCTAAGTCTGGGTCATTGGTACAGTATAAAAATACAGGGTTTGTCACCAACTCTGGATCCAACACACTCATCTCATAGGGGTCAACATGCAGAATTTCTTCTTTTTTTTCTGCTTAAAATCACCCAAAATCCTTCAAAACATATTTTAAAGCCAAAAAAATGACCCAAACGATGCCCTTCATCACCCCCCCCCCCCACCCCCCACACCACAGGACATCAAGTGGCCTGCACTAAGTTAAAATTTGGGCTCCCATAGTGAGCCCAACTATGAATGAAGGGAGTTGATTAGAACAAACATCGGTCTGATCCCTCATAGGATGTTGAATACCAAAACATCAAAAGATACAGACTGACAGATCTGAAGAATATTTCAGTAAGGGACGCTCCTCTCCTAGAACACATCCACGGCTTCTGGTACCAGTGTGCAGACGTGCAACCAATGACTCATTCTTTTAAATCCACCAACATTGGAGTTATGTGATCAGCAGGGAGGAAGGAGGGCCTCTATGTAAACAATTGTGGTAGGTACAACAAGAAAGGAAATTTGCTATAAAATTTAAATTTCTTATAAACCTACCCTACAATTCTTTACTACAGGCTGAATAGACAAAAGGAGGAGGGAATCACATAACAAACCCCCACATAACCCGACTGCACTGGAACCATGGACAGAAGAGTTCTCTAGGCCCATCAAACCATAGCATCACAAACATTAGTAAAAGACAATGAGAGATGAGGCATATGACACTGACAGAACGGACAGTAAAACAGCACAGGGCTGGAACTGACCTTGAAAGAGAGCCCAACAGGGCAAGACAACAGACTGACGACAACTAGACTGAATATGAGGCTTTTGGGTATATAATTTATTTATTGGTGTTTAAGGTCACATACTCATGCACAATAGTTAATCGTGACCGTGACAGTTTTACAGGTGGAGGTAGCAGGAGTACCCGGAGAGAACCATGGAACATCAACAAGCAACTGTCAGCTCCTCAACATTCTAACTCTGTTCAAGCTCCGATCAAGCAGGGTTACAGTGGCTGAAGAAATGTGCACCATCGAGGTGTAGTACGCCTTAGTACACAGCATCATCATGCCCCATGTAGGCAACTGGGATAAAGTTCCTTGCCCAAGGACACAACGCGGGTTGTCCCAGCCAGGGATCAAACTCGGGACCTCTACCAAAGAAGTCCAACAGTCTACCACTGTGCAACCGTGCTCCCTGAGGCCATTGTGTTTTGATCCCTGCACTTCAGAGTGAAGCCCAGTACTCTACCAGTTCAATCAGCTGGGATGATAACAACTGAATGACGGACTAAACATAATAATTTACTTAATAAATTAGTTGAAACGAAATCAGGCAAATGACAGACTGAACATAATAGTTAAGTTATTGAATCAGTTGGGATGATATCAGTCAAATTACAGATTGAACATGAGGCCACACAAAGTAGATCTTCTGTTTCTCAGGCCATTATTTGTAAAATTGCATGCGGGCGAGCGGTTTTTTATTTTATTTCAGTAATTACTTCTTTGCCATCAAAAGTTTATGTTCTTGGTTCAAGTTTTAGGCCTCATAATCTACAGAATAGCATGGGTGGTGGTGTATTTCATCCCTTGAGCATAAGAAGGCTTTGCAATGCTAAAGCATTACAAAGCCTTCTTGCACTCAAGGGACAAATTCATCAATTTTTTTAACTTGGGTAAAATATCAGACATAAACCATTTAATTTTTATTTTTTTTAAGTTTAAATTGGTTATAAAAAGAGAGCATGCAGCAACCAAAAGGACCATGCAGGAGGGCCTGAGAAACAGATTTTTAATTTGTTAGGCCTAATAGTTTGGTTTTAAAATCGGTTGGGATGATATCAGGTGAATAACAGACTAAACATAGTAGTGTAGTTATTGAAATGCTTAGGATAATATCAGGTGAATAAAAGACTAAAAATAATTTAGTTATTAAATCAGTTGAATGGATGGTAACAGCCAAATGACAGATAGAACATAATAGTTTGGTTTTAAAATCAGTTGGGACGATACAGACTGAATATAATGGTGTGGTTATTGAATCGGTCAGAATGATATCAGATGAATGATAGACTAAACATAATAATTTAGTTATTAAATCAGTTGAACAGCCAAATGGCAGACTGAACATAATAGTTTAGTTAGGCCCCCACAAAGTAGATCTTCTGTTTCTGAAGCCATTCTTTGTACAATTGCATGTGGTTGGCGAGTTTTTATTTTATTTTTGTAATTATCTCTCTGACTTCAAAAGTTCATTTTCTTGGTTTGTTTTATGTTTTAGACCTCAAAATCTACAGAATAGTATGGATGGTGGTGTATTTCGTCCTTGAGTTCTAAAAGACTATGCAATGCTAAAGCATTGCAAAGCCATTCTGCACACAAGGGACAAATTTATCAATTTGGGTAAGATATCAGACTTTAACTATTCAATTTTTATTTTTTTAGCCCTTTACCCAACACAGACGATATCAAAATTTATTATTTTAAATATCATTTTTTCAAATTTTTCAAAAAATTTCAACAAAACCATATCCTGTGACCCCTCGTTGGAACGAGCTCATTCCAATGAGGGGTCACATGATATGGTTTTGTTGAAATTTTATGAAAAATAATATTTTTTCAACTGCTGAATTTACATATTACGCGGGCAGATGCGGCCGATTCGTTGAGTAAAGGGTTAAGTTTGCATTGGTCATAAAAAGAGAGCATGAGGCAACCAAAAGGACCATGTGGAAGGGCCTGAGAAATAGATTTTAAGCCTTCTGAAATCAGTTGTGAGGATATCAGGTAAACAAAAGACTGAACATAATAGTTTGGTTTTTAACCCTTTACCCAACAAATCGCCCGCATCCGCCCGCGTAATATGTAAATACAGCTGCTGAAAAAATATTATTTTTCGAAAAATTTCAACAAAACCATATCATGTGACTCCTCTCTGGAACGAGCTCGTCGAGCTCGTTCCAAAGAGGGGTCACATGATATGGTTTCGTTGAAATTTTTTTAAAAAATTTTAAAAAATGTCATTTAAAATAATGAATTTTGAAATTGTGTGCGTTGGGTAAAGGGTTAAAACAGTTGGGACAATAACAGGTGAATGACAGACTGAAAATAATAGTTTGGTTATTAAATCAGTTGGGATGATATCAATCCAATGACAGACTGAACATGATAGTTTAGTTTTTAACCCTTCACCTAACATGAAAAGCAAACAACACTCGTAAACAAAATTCTTGAATAACTAATTTTTTTCATTTTTTTGTCTCAAAAACACAGGTTATGAGCTCTCATTGAAACGATCTCAATGAGCTCGTTCTAAAGAGGGGTCATAACCTATGTTTTTGAGACAAAAAATTAAATAAAGTGAAAATTAATTGGCTATTTTTGAGAATAGCACTGGTCGGTTTCGGCCATTATGTTGGGTAAAGAGTTAAATCTGCTGAGACGATAACAACTAAATGACAGAGTGATCATAATAGTTTGAATTTAAAATCGGAAATCGGGATGATAACAACCAAATGACAGACTAAACAAACTAGTTTAGTCATTTAACATAGTAGTGTGGTTATTAAATTGACTGAGATGATAACAGTTGAATGACAGACTGAACGAACGAAATGTTTTTTGTGCGCTGGAAGGCGCGCAGGGACGATTTGGGGAGCAAGCCCTTTTTGACCTTCATTGGCTGTTTGTTTTTGTAGGATGCCGAGGCGTGGTAGAGGAGGAAAAGGAAGGAGGGAGAAGGCCTACCCCCTCTTGGGCTTTTTGCGGCTCTTTTTCTTAGGTGGCGGTTGGCTTGGTGATATGGCTGGCGGTGGTGCAGAGTTTAGTGGCTGGATTGTGTCTAGTGTCTTTTTTTAATTTTCCCTGGACTCGCGGCTTTCGGCTTGTTTCCCCAACTCAAGTTCTCGTTTGGCCAACTCTAATGCTCTCCTTATCCTTGGGTCTTTGATGGTGACTGCAGATTAAGGTGGCTGTATTCCTGTGATTGGCTCACCCGGGTTGTCCGGTTGAGAAGGAAGTGGGGAGTGAGGGGTGGGAGGTGGTGAAAAAGCAACCTCCAGTTCCTCCTCAGTCTCCACCAGACGTTCCTCATTCAACAGTACCGGCTCAGGAGCTGGCAGTTGGTTGGGTGTACTAGTGGGACTAGGAGGGGAACTGGCAGCTGCCCCCAGGACCTCCATCCTCTCGCTCACCTCTTTCTTCCTATTCTGGAAGGCCTCCAGGCACAGGGCGCTCCTGCGCTTGGTCGAAGGGCTCTTCTTTTTCTTCCTCTCACTCTTTTCAGGGCCTCCGTGCCTCTTCGGGTGAGGACCAGTGGGAGAGGGGATCCTCTCTCCAAAAGTACTACCTCTCCCCGAAGAGGGTGGTGTGTTGTTCTCTTCAGTGATGAAATCCAAGGTCAGTTGGACGCTCTTGCCTTTTTCCTGGATAGTCCAGGAGATAGGGCAAGAGACACCCAGAGCTGATATGGCTTTCTCTAGTCTAGCTGGTATTTCCATGTCAGTCGAGATGCTCACGCTCTGAAGTCAGAAGTGTGAAATGATGCATGACAGACTGAACATAATAATTCAGTTATTAAATCAGTTGGGAGGATATCAGGCAAATGGTAGACTAAACATAACAGTTTAGTTATTAAATCAGATGGGAGGGTATCTGTCGAATGACAAGACAGAACATAAAAGTTTAGTTTTAAATCAGTTGGGACGATAACAGTCATATGTCAGACAGAACATAATAATTTAGTTTTTAAATCAGTTGAAATGATGTCAGGTTAACACCAGACTGAACATAATAATTTAATTACTGAATCAGTCGGGATGATAACAGTCTCACGACATACTGAACATAATAGTTTAGTTATTGAATCTGTTGCGATGATCTCAGTCAAATGACAGACAGAACATAATAATTTAGTTTTTAAATCAATTGAAATGATATCAAGTTAACAGCACACTGAACATAATTTAATTACTGAATCAGTCGGGATGATATCAGTCACACGCCAGACTGAACATAATAGTTTGGTTATTGAATCAATCTATTGAGATGATGTCAGTCAAATGAAAGACAGAACATAATTTAGTTTTTAAATCAGTTGTAATGATATCAGGTTAAAAGTAGAATGAACATAATAATTTAGTTACTGAATCAGTCAAGATGATATCAATCACACAACAGACTGAACATAAGGCCTAAAAAAATAAAAATTCTGTTTCTCAGGCCCTCTCGCATGGTCCTTTTCGCTGCCTCATGCTCTCTTTTTATAACCAATTTAAACTTAGAAAAAATAAAAATGAAATGGTTTATGTCTGATATTTTACCCAAGTTAAAAAAGTTGATGAATTTGTCCCTTGAGTGCAAGAAGGCTTTGCAATGCTTTAGCATTGCAAAGCCTTCTTGCACTCAAGGGATGAAATACACCACCACCCATGCTATTCTGTAAATTATGAGGCCTAAAACTTGAACCAAGAACATGAACTTTTGATGGCAAAGAAGTAATTACTGAAAAAAAAAATAAAATAAAAAGCCGCTCACCTGCATGCAATTTTACAAATAATGGCCTGAGAAACAGAAGATCTACTTTGTGTGGCCTAATAGTTTGGTTTTTAAAACAGTTGGGATGATATCAAATGAATGACAGACCCGATAGTTCATTTATTAAATCAGTGATGATGATATCAGATATCAAATGACTGAACATAAGGCTTAATAAAATTAAAAATCTGTTTCTCAGCCCCTCCCGCATGGTCCTTTTGGCTGCCGCATGCTCTCTTTTTAAGACCAATGCAAACTTGAAAAAATAAAAATTAAATGGTTTATGTCTGATATTTTACCCAAGTTAATAAAATTGAAAAATGTGTCCCTTGAGTGCAACAAGGCTTTGCATTGCAAAGCCTTGTTGCACCCACGGGACGAAATACACCCACCACCACCCTTGCTATTCTGTGGATTATGAGGCCTAAAACATGAAATAAACCAAGAATATGAACTTCTGATGGCAAAGAAATGATTACAAAAATAAAATATAAAATAAAAAAACGCCCGCCCACATGCAATTTTACAAAACTTGGCCTGAGAAACAGAACATCTACTTTGTGTGGCCTAATAATTTAGTTATTGAATCTGTTGAGATGATATCAGTTAAATGACAGACTGACATTAATAGTTTGGTTTTTAAATCAGCTGGGATGATATCTGTCAAAAGACACACTGGAAATAATAATTTAGTTTTTAAATCAGTTGGAATGATATCAGTCAAATGACACAATTAACACAAGAATTTACTAATTTTGTTTCTGTGGTTGGGACAAAAAAAAAATTTTAGAATTAATTTTATTGATTTCTTTCAAATGAGTAGCAAAATATTTTTGAAATTGGCAGAATAGTGTCTGTTTAAGGACTAAAAAAGTAAAAAATCTGTTTCTCAAGTCCTCCCTCATGGTCCTTTTGGCTGCCACATGCTCTCTTTTTATAACCAATGCAAACAAGAAAAAATAAAAATTAAATTGTTTATGTCTGATATTTTACCCAAGTTAAGAAAATTGATAAATTTTTCCCTTCAGTGCAACAAAGAACGAATAAAAAATAAAATAAAAAAATGCCTGCCCGCATGCAATTTTACAAAACCTGGCTTGAGACACATATCTACTTTGTATGGCCTGATATATAGTTGTATATGTATGGAGTATCTCATGATGTTCACATGATTTAAGCCATCAAATAAATTTAAGAAGTATCTCATGACAAGATCTTCACCATCTTGAAAATTTATAGAGCATGATGTTAAGATGATCAAGAGCATCAGTTAATTATTCATTTATAAGGGTTCAATGACACTTTAACAGCCAAGGTCATATCGCGTTGGTGACAGTTTTACAGGTGAAGGAAGCTGGAGTAGACGGAGAGAACTACCGAGCAATGACAAGCAGCTGCCAGCTCCCCAATATCGTAACTCTGCACTGCAAAACAGGCAGGGTTAAAGTGGTTGAAGACATGCGTATCATCGACGTGCAGTACGCTTTAGTACACAGTGTCATCATGCCACTTTGCCCCCATGTGGACAATCGGGGTGAAGTGCCTTGCCCAAGGACACTATGCTGGAGTCCGAAAAGATTGCTCAAACGGTCACCCAACAAAGGACTAACCAGGCTCAACATTGCTTAACTTCGGTGATCTGAGGAGAACCTGTTACCACAATGCCACCATGCCCCCAAAAGCATCAGTTAAATTTATGGAATACAGTAGAATCCTCTTAATTGAATACCCATTTTGCCAGTGAAAATTATTCAATTAACAGGAGTATACAATTAACAGGGATTTGGTCAGTTTCCTGTTTTCTGGGGGTAAACTGAGCATTTATTCTATTATATCCTGTTTGACAGAGCTCATAGACCTCTGTCAAACAAGATATAATAGAATAAATGCCTGTATTGGATGTAGTGAGGCCAAAAAGGTTGATAAATAAGGAGAATTTGGTGCGTGTCACAGTAATTTTTTTGACATGTTACAAAAATTTATATACAATTAACAGGAGTTTACTCTACAACCCATATGCAATTAACAGATCAAATTTGTACTGAAGGTATGGTAAATGGTTTTTTGTTTGAAAATTATATTCAATTAACAGGGATATACAATTAAGAGATATCCAATTAAGTGGGCTCCACTGTATCTCATGATGTTAAGATGATCAAGAACATGAGTTACATTTAGAGTATCTCATGATTTGAAGATGATCCACAGCATCAGGTAAATTTACAGAGTATCTCATGGTTCTAAGATAATCTAGAGCATTAGTTAAATTTTCTAGATCATCCCATGACGTTAGGATGATTTAACCCTTTACCCAACGAAGACTATTTCAAAATTTATTATTTTATAAGTTTTTTCAAAAAATTTCAACAAAACCATATCATGTGACCCCTCTTTGGAACGAGCTCGTCGAGCTCGTTCCAAAGAGGGGGATCACATGATATGGTTCTGTTGAAATTTTTCGAAAAGTTAAAAAATTTATAGTAATTTATATATTTTTTATACTTACCAATGACCCAGACTTAGCTGGTGCTAACTCTAACAAAACCAGGGCCAAACACAAATTTTGCCCCCCAATCCCCAAAATTTGCATCCAAAACAAAAAGAAATCATGTCCTAAAGGACCTCCATACTACGCCTCTACTGCGCATGCGCAGTGACGCAGACGTCCCGAAATTGGCGCCAATTATCATTCTTACTGGCAGTGCCTGGTCAGCGCTATGTACTCAGCGGGGAGGCAAGAGTTCCCAACTCCAGGGAGGGCCATCCCCGTCTGGGTCATTGGTAAGTATAAAAAATATATAAATTACTATAAATTTTTTAACATTTTTATACTGTACCAATGACCCAGACTTAGCTGAATAGTAAACAGGCTGGAGGGCCTAGGACATAGAGGAAAATCCAATAAGCTCAACTATATAGTAAAGAGGTAACCCCTTAAGGAGAAAAGGAGTATTAGGCTTTACATGTATCTTTCTTATTTAATATTAAATTAGAAAGATACACTACCCTTAATAATTGAGCACAATAACATTCATGTTCTCTATTAACATCCAGTATAACCCTTATACTAATTATTTTTAAAGCAAGCCAATAAATAAAGTAGTCCAGAGAATTGAGACTCTTTATAGTCATTTAAAAGTGTCCGAGTATTGTATATTAAAGCCCGTTTGACACTTGACATATACAAATGCTTCACACCGAGCTACACTTTAAAAATAAGACATGAATGAATTTTAACATTAATATTACACTTAAAAACCATCCCGGAAGCGACTCAGAAATACTGACTTGGAGGAGGCATTCCCTTGCTTTTCACTATAAAGCAGGTGAGCTAAGGGAACACCACCCCCCCCCCCCCCCCCCCTTCCCCTTGCCCTGGGTCAAATAGCCCAGAGCGAAGAGGGCAGCCGGACGGAGTCACTGCCAGAACAGAAAGCCTGCATAACTATAGTTGCAACTGTTTAGTGGACGACATTCTGAGCAACAGATAACGGACCTAAACAATGCAGGTCTCCAGAAATGGACTCAATATTTCTGAGATAAAAATTAGTAAATGTGGATGGCTGGAGACACATACGTCTGCAACTGATTGTTGAGATGTGTCGCAAATAAGTCTATCATTGGCCGTTCCCATTGGTAGCAAATCTGATTGAATACTTGTTTGTTGAGAGTCCACTCCGACGGCAACAAGCGACCCTTTCGTGAAAGGGAGTCTGCTAGCACATTCAGACGACCCGGTATGTGACGGACCGAAAGAAAAACGTGATGTTCTAGAGCAAACAGAAGGATTCTTTCCGTTAGATTGAACAACGGAACTGAATGAGTGCCTCCCTGACTGTCGTATTGTCGGATAGGATTTGGACATGAGCATCGTGAATAATGTCCATCCAGTGACGTAACGCAAGCCAAATTGACATCATTTCCTTGATGTTTATGTGCTTGCACAGGAATTGCGGATCCCAAATACCCTGGCATCTCGAATCCGTTGGGATTAATGATGCACCCCAACCTGTTTGACTGGCATCCGTCATAACGGTAAAACTCGGATCCGGCAACTGCAGCGGAACTCCCTGAGTTAACCACTGAATATTTGCCCAAGTCTGAACCTCTTGTTTCACTTGATCTGACAAGAGAACATCTAGATCGAGCGAATGAATTTTCACACTCCAATTCTGAGTCAAGAAAATTTGAAGAGGACGTGTGCGTAACCGCCCCATCGGAATGAGATCCGCGGCGGCTCCGCACAGACCTATCAGTCTCATAAATTCTCTCGCCGTGACTTTGTCTGCGTGCAGACAATAGCGAGCGTAACAACTGACTAATTTCGCTCTGGTTAACGGCAGACGAACGAGATTGTTGTGCGTCTCGAAGCTCATTCCCAGATGAGTGAATGACTTGGACGGCACCAGATCCTACTTCTCCTCGTTTACTATAAAACCGAGACGTCGGAGCAATAGAAGAAGATTCTGAACATCGTTCTGAAGCGTTAACTCGTTGCCGTACCTCTGAAGAATGTCGTCCAGGTAGGCCGACGTTACCGCAGACGAATGAGCTCGGAAGTAGATCATTACCGAGTTCATTACCCGAGTGAAAGCCCAGGGTGCTAGATTCAATCCGAAGCACATCGCCCGGAATTGATACACCACTCCTAGGACTGCGAAGCGTAGGTACTTTCGGAATGTCGGATGTACCATGACGTGAAAGTACGCATCTTTGAGATCTATGCTCGTTGCATAATCGTTCACCCGAATACTCGCTCTGACCGATCGAATCGTCTCCATATAAAACTTTGGAGCGACGATCAGCTTGTTTATCCAGCTCAAATCTATGACTGGACGGAACGAGCCGTCTGGTTTCGGAACCAGAAACAGATGGCTGTAGAATCCCAGAGATTCCTGGTTTTCTACGACCTCTACCACGTTCTTCCTTAAAAGAGACTGCACCTCTGATAACAGAGCGTCTCTTTTCTGCGGATTTGACGGAAGATGAGTCCACTTTGGACTTCGAGTTAATGGAGGCTTTCGTTTGAAGGATATCTTTAGACCTTCCGAAGTCACTCCTCTCACCCAAGGGTCGTCCGTAATCGACGCCCATTCTTGTGAAAAGCTCGACAACCTTCCGCCAACCGGAACGCGATAGAGGTTTAAGCCATCACCTCCTGGACCTGTGAGGCCTGCGGTAGGAGAAACCACGTCTTCCACGGCCCGCACCTCGCCCCGTCGACCTCGGGGCGTCCGACCGATTGTCCCGGCCTGAAGGACGTCCCGAACGAGAGTCGCTATCCTGACGGTCTCTCGAATAAGACCAAGAGGACGCACCGGAACCTCTATAGGAACCTCTCTTGGGCGCATTAGACCCAGAAGTGCCTGTCTTATTCGTGTCTGCTGTATCCGACTTCTTAGGAGCAGATTTGAACAACAGAGAATCCTTAGCTTTCTTTGTAATTTTATCATAAATAGCGGAAAGCTTGCCGTCAAGGAGAAGTTCTCCTGAGACCGAAGCGACTCTAAGAGAGTTCTTCACCTTAGAATCCACTAGTGTGGATGTAGCTAGGGCTGCGTCACGTCTAACCAACTCCAGATTTACCACTGAAAGGGCGGAGTTACACGTGGAATAAGCTACTGCCCTTGAAAGAAGTCTTAAAGAGGATTGTATATCCTGAAACTCTTTCTCCTGAAGGCGCAGTGATAACGCCTTAGTAAGGTGATCTGCGTAAGATAAGGCATCTAAATTGGCTCTGTTAGACGCAATAGTTGTTTCCAACACCGCGGTTGGAATAGAAGCTGACGACGGTAATGATAGCTCTAAGTCTTCCGCCTCGTCGTCCACACGCAGAGGAACTCTCGGTATACCCTGTCCTGCCGTATCGAATTTATTCCTTGCATTAATGAAAGGCAGGTTGAGAGTATTAGCGGACAAGAAACCTGCTTTCCCCGTCCTGGAAGCAAGTTTAAATATAGCGTCGTTCAATAGTTCAAATGTTCTTGCAACATTATTGGACTGCGACGGAAACTCGGGAGCGATGTCCCTGAACCGCTCAAAAAATTCAGAGTCCAATGACGCTATAATTCTCTTGTCCGGAAGCGCAGCAGTCTGGCCCGACGGAACAACTTGAGGGAGAAAGTGCCGAATGAAGTCCACGGCAGCTTTATGTTGTTCCGAAAGGGATAGCTCCAAGTCATCCGTATCCCTTTCACCATCCGGTCGGACCTCATGATGTTCCCGGTCGTCCGCCCCCGATGCTTCGGCGGAGCGTACCGACCCAGCGCCGTCGGATAATTCTCGATCTGACACCGTTTCTGTCGGCTGCTGGGATGCTGCGATAAGCTGTGCTATCTGCACAAGAATGTCCGGCGTCGAGACCTGCGGAGGTGCAGTCTTTCGCTGCTTCGCCGAGGGCAGCTCCGCATCAGATGGCTCCCACATACTTTTCCTATGCGAACGTCCGGAGTCCATCGGTCTCGAATCCCTGGCTGCCGGATGGTGTGACCTGGTCGCCAAAGAATCCTTGATCGGCGAAGCTGGTAATATATCGGCGGTCACGCAGCCAAGGTGCGGTCGTGTGCGCTGACGAGAAGAGGAAGCCTTAACAGTCTCTGCGGACTGCTTATACAACGGAGCGTCCCGAGCGACGGACGTATGCTCCGCTAAAGACACATTTTGTACCACAACATCTGGTCCCAGATGTTGTTGTACGAGAGAGGGGCCTCTCTCGCTTGCGGCCCGGCTGGACCTGGACGAGCTAAGAACCGGACTCAAAGGCTTCCTCCGTTCTCGCTTACTATCCGCCGTCACTGGGTGTGCATCTATTATGTTTATAGTGCTCGCATCACCCAAAACTTCCTCTTGGACCGCATCGGACGAACCCGGCTGCCGAACCATTCGGTGAATGGATGCTACACCGGGCGAGCTAGCGGACGACATTTGTCTAATCTCCATGAGCACTTTTGCCGCTAGCTCTGAATTCATTTGTGACGACGGACGCACACTTGTAGAAGATAACATGGAAACATCACCCTGTTCTGGTTCCTCTGAAATAGAAACTGAGAGAGTAGAGTGACCTTGCGGAGAAAGAGCCGGCATCGCCCTTTCTCCAGAAACAACATATCGTGACACACGTTTCCAATGTTTCTCATCCCAATATTCACATATAGGACAGGGATTAATGCGAGAACACTGACTACAATTAATACAATGATCATGAAAGTCAGAGGAAGATTTCTTCCTATTACAATTTGAACAACGTCCCTTCATTGTGAAAGAACAACAATAAGTCCTAGTTACTCGCAAAAACCCCTGACACAAAGATACATAATAACATGATCCATTAATAAATGAAAAAACAATTGCAAATCAAAATAATTTTGAAAAAATATTTTTTCAGCGAAGCCCAAGTTGCTGAAAAGTAACGTTGAGTCCCAATGGATCCGATGGCAAAGTGTGGTCAAAAATTTTAAATTTATATTAAATAATTAATGAGACACTTACGGATAATATAAATGTATCTTATAGTGAGATAAACTACAGCAAAGGCAAACAGCCCCCCTCAAAAAAGGCTGTTGCCAATGTAAACAAACAGTGTAAAAACACCAGAAAACATGACTCCAGGCACTGAAAAAACTGGCCCGGAATCAGTCATCAAATTACACTCTATCTGATGCAAAACAGAGACTCCCAGGGGAGAATCTGCAGAACATCAGATGGAAGATGCAGAACACAAACGTTATACACCCATGGGTGAAAACGTAACTATGGGGAAAATAACAGAAAACATTCTGTAACCAAGCAACTCTCCCAGGAAATTTTAGCAATGAAATTTCTCAAAAATATGCCAAAAGCATGGGAGAATTGCAAGGGGGGACTTTAGAAGGCTAGGGGAGAGGAAACACTGAATAAGCAGTGCAACATTTAGCAAGAATGACAACAAGAGGCCCATGCCTCGAAAATAGGCAACTTAACATAATTTCATCAAAAAATTTTAAGTACAGCCCTGATTATTTTTTGTCACTTCTTTTTCCTCTCCTCCTTCTATCCTCCTTAGAATCACATTTTCTCCAAAAATTACGTGTCTGGCATCCTTTAAACTGAGATTTACAAGCACAAAGATCAGTGAGATGTTGACTGATGAAGGGCCAAACAGAGAATAATAATTGGTGCCAATTTCGGGACGTCTGCGTCACTGCGCATGCGCAGTAGAGGCGTAGTATGGAGGTCCTTTAGGACATGATTTCTTTTTGTTTTGGATGCAAATTTTGGGGATTGGGGGGCAAAATTTGTGTTTGGCCCTGGTTTTGTTAGAGTTAGCACCAGCTAAGTCTGGGTCATTGGTACAGTATAAAAATATAATATTTTTTCAGCTGCTGAATTTGCATATTACGCAGGCGGATGTGGGCGATTCGTTGGGTAAAGGGTTAAAGCAACAGTTAAATTTATAGAGAATCTCATGATGTTAAGATGATACACAGCATCAGTGAAATGTATAGAGCTCCTGATGATGTTAACCCTTTACCCAATGAATCAACCACATCCACCAGCGTAATATGCAAATTCAGCAGGTGAAAAAATACTATTTTTAAAAAAAATTCAACAAAACCATGTCATGTGACCCCTCTTTGGAACAAGCTCGTTCCAATGAGGGGTCACATGATATGCATTTGTTGATATTGTTTGAAATTTTTTTTAAAATGATATTTAAAATAATACATTTTGATATCGTCTGCGTTGGGTAAAGGGTTAAGTGGATCTAGAGCATCAGTGAGTATTTCATGATGTTAAGATTATGTTACCAATTAAAACTATGGATTAGTTAAATTAATAGATTACCAGTATCACATGATACATTAATATAAACTTGCGCATCAGTGCAATTTAACAAGTATCTCATGATGCTGATAGGAACTAAGGGAAATGAGATAAGTAAATCAATCTTACCATGTTACTTGGCATAAACTGTAGAATGAATCTGGAATGTGGACGACCGCTGCCAATAGCCTCATCTATAAAGGATATGATGAATCCAGTTCTTGGACTTAGACTTGGGTCATGCATAATTTCATTCATCAAATCAAACAGACTTACTAGGGAAAAAAAATATAATATATTATTATACAGCTTGGGATACTACTTGTGTTACAAGAACAAAGAGGCAACAAGAAGCTAGAGGCACAAATGGTCTTACATGAAAAAAGAGGCCTCATGAAGCATGACCACTGTCTAACAAGAAACAAGAGACCCAAATGAAGCTTGGACACTATTTTACAAGAAACAAGAGGCCCCAATGAAGCTTGCGGCACCAATGGTCTTACAAGAAACAAGAGGCAGACCCATGAAGCTTCACCACTAAAGGTCTCCCAAGAAATGAGAGGCTCCATCAAGCTTGAGGAATAATGGTACTAATGGTTTAAGAAGAAACAAGAGGCCAACCCATGACGCTTGAGAAACTAATGGTCTTACAAGAAACAAGAGACCAAACCACGAAGCTGGAGGAACTGATGGTTGTACAAGAAACAAGAGGACAACTCATGAAGCTTGAGCTCAAATGGTCTTACAAGAAACAAGCGTCACCATTAAACATGAGGCACTAATTGTCTTACAGTAAGTAAGAGTCCCCATGAAGCTTCACCACTAATGGTCTTCCATGAAACGAGAGGCCCATCAAGCTTGATGAACTAATGGTCTTACAAGAAACAAGAGGCAAGCCCATGAAGCTTCACCACTAATGGTTTTCCAAGAAATGAGAGGCTCCATCAAGCTTGAGGAACTAATGGTACTAATGGTCTTAGAAGAAACAAGAGACCAACCCATGAAGCTTCACCGTGAAGAGGTCCCGTGAAGCTTGAGGAACTAATGGTCTAACAAAAAAACAAGTGGCCCCATGAAGCTTGTGCACAAATGGTCTTAAAAGAAACAAGAGACCCCATGAAGTTTGAGCATAAATGATCTTGCAAGAAACAAGAGGTCCCATGAAGTTTGAACATAAATGGTCTTACAAGAAACAATAGGCACCATGAAGTTTGAGCATAAATAGTCTTACAAGAAACAAGTGGCCCCATGAAGTTTGAGCACTAATGGTCTTACAAGAAACAAGAGGCCCCATGAAGCTTGAGCACTAATGGTCTTACAAGAGGCCTCATGAAGCTTGAGTACTAATGGTCTTACAAGAAACAAGAGGCCCCATGAAGCTTGAGTACTAATGGTCTTACAAGAAACAAGAGGCTCCATGATGCTTGAGCACTAATGGTCTTACAAGAAACAAAAGGCCCATGAAGCTTGAGTACTAATGGTCTTACAAGAAACAAAAGGTCCTATGAAGCTTGAGCACTAATGGTCTTAAAGAAACAAGAGGTCATATGAAGCTTGAGCACTAATGGTCTTAAAGAAACAAGAGGTCATATGAAGCTTGAGGCACCAATGGTCGTACAAGAAACAAAAGGCAAACCCATGAAGCCTCACCTCTAATGGTCTTATAAAAAACATGAGATCCCATGAAGCTCAAGCATAGATATAAGAATTGAGCAATTACTCTCAGTTACTTATTTCTCATCCCAATACACACCCCACTTACTACAATGAATCCTACTACACACACACCACTTACTACAATCAATCCTGCTATACACGCAGCTTACTACAACCAATCCTGGTATACACACAGCTTACTACAATGAATCCTAATACACACACCACTTACTACAATAAATCCTGGTATACACATAGCTTACTACAATGAGTCCTACTACACACACACACCACTTACTACAATGAATCCTGCTATACACAGCTTACTACAATGAATCCTGGTATACACACAGCTTACTACAATAAATCCCAATGCACACCCCACTTATTACAATGAATCATAATACACACACCACTTACTACAATGAATCTTGGTATACACATAGCTTACTACAATGAATCCTACTACACACACAGCTTACTACAATGAATCCTGGTATACACACAGCTAACTGCAATGAATCCTGCTACACTCACACCACTTACTACAATGAATCCTGCTATACACATAGCTTACTACAATGGATCCTGCTGAACACACAGCTTACTACAATGAATCCTAATACACATCCCACTTACTACATTGAATCCTGCTATAACACAACTTACTACAATCAATCCTGGTATACACACAGCTTACTACAATCAATCCTGGTATACACACAGCTTACTACAATCAATCCTAATACACATACCATTTACTACAATGAATCCTGGTACACACATAGCTTATTACAATGAATCCTACTACACACACACAGCTTACTACAATGAATCCTGCTATACACACAGCTTACTACAATGAATCCTGGTATACACACAGCTAACTACAATGAATCCTGCCACACACACAGCTTACTACAATGAATCCTGGTATACACACAGCTTACTACAATGAATCCTACTACACACACCACTTACTACAATGAATCCTGCTATACACACAGCTTACTACAATCAATCCTGGTATACACACAGCTTACTACAATCAATCCTGGTATACACACAGCTTACTACAATGAATCCTAATACACACATCCCACTTACTACAATGAATCCTGCTATACACACAGCTTACTACAATGAATCCTACTACACACACCACTTACTACAAGGAATCCTGCTATACACACAGCTTAATACAATGAATCCTACTACACACACACAGCTTACTACAATGAATCCTGCTATACACACAGCTTACTACAATGAATCCTACTACACACACACCACTTACTACAATGAATCCTGCTATACACACAGCTTACTACAATGAATCCTACTACACACATCCCACTTACTACAATGAATCCTGCTATACACACAGCTTAATACAATGAATCCTACTACACACACACAGCTTACTACAATGAATCCTGCTATATACACAGCTTACTACAATGAATCCTACTACACACATACCACTTACTACAATGAATCCTGCTATACACACAGCTTACTACAATGAATCCTAATACACACACCACTTACTACAATGAATCCTGTATACACACAGCTTACTACAATGAATCCTGCTACACACACACCACTTACTACAATGAATCCTGGTATACACACAGCTTACTACAATGAATCCTGCTATACACACAGCTTACTACAATGAATCCTGCTACACACACACACCACTTACTACAATGAATCCTGCTATACACACAGCTTACTACAATGAATCCTACTACACACACCACTTACTACAATAAATCCTGGTATACACACAGATTACTACAATGAATCGTACAACACACATCACTTACTACAGTGTATCTTACTACACACACCATTTGATACACTGCTTACTACAATGAAAATCTACTGTTCCCATCAACCAATCTTTGACAGACCTGACAATGAGGTTCCAAATTTTCAATACAAGTTAGAAATACTAAATGAATACCTATTGCTTTATTCAAGGGATCCTTCGCATCATATGTTGGTCCACTTTCACATTCATCTTTTACATCTGCCATTATATCTACAAAAAAAGAAACCCAGAAGATCAGTACAGTGGAGCCCACTTAATTGGATATCTCTTAATTGTATATCCCTGTTAATTGAATATAATTTCCCAACACAAAACCATTTACCATACCTCCAGTACAAATTTGTCCTGTTATATTTATTTATTTATTGGTGTTTAAGGTCACATATTTCTGCACAATGGCTAATCATGACCTTGACAGTTTTACGGGTGGAGAAAGCTGGGGTACCCGGAGAGAACCACCGAGCAACTGTCAGCTCCCCAACATACTAACTCCACACAAGCAGGGTTAGCACTGGTTGAAGACAGGTGCACCATCGACGTGCAGTACGCCTTAGTACACAACGTCACCATGCCCCCACGTGGGCAATGGGGTGAAGTGTCTTGCCCAAGGACACAACGCGGTTGTCGCAGGTGGGATTCAAACCGAGGACCTCTCGGCTTGCAGGCTGCACCTCTACCTACTGAGCCACCACACCCCTGTTAATGACCTGTTAATTGAATATAGGTTATAGAGTAAACTCCTGTTAATTGAATAACAAATCTTGTAACCTGTCGAGAAATTACCCGGACTCTCCCCAGTTTTTCTTTGTTTATAGACCCATTTGGCCTCAGTACATCCAATACAGACATTTAATCTATTATATCTTGTTTGACAGAACTCATGGAGCTCTGTCAAACAAGATATAATAGAATAAAGGCTAAATTTATCTCTAGAATACAGAAAAGCCACACAATCCCTGTTAACTGAATACTCCTGTTAATTGAATAATTTTCATTGGCAAAGTGCCTACTCAATTAACAGGGTTCCACTGTACCAAAAAAAAAAATCTAGATACTTGTGCAGGTAGAATGAACAACAGAATAAAAAAATAAACTGGAAGACTAGTTCTGGTAGAATGAGTGACAAAATAAATGAAATCTGGAAGGTTATTGCACATAAAATGGGCAACAAAAATGGCACATTCATTCTCTAAAGTGCTACAACATTCTTTAAGTGCTAAGAAATGTAAGCTAATGTTGGGTGTGCAACACATTCTACCACACTATCATACTGATCCAACTGTCAGGTGTGCAACAGATTCTTTCTGGGTGTACCGTCACAAGGGACCAATTGTCAGGTGTGTAACACCTTCTTTCTGAAAGTGCTATCACATAGAACCAACTGTCAAGAGTGTAACACATTCTTTCTGGAAGTATCATTGTATGGAACCAAATGTCGGATGTGTAACACATTCTTTTTGTGTGTACTACCATATGGAACCAACTGTCAGGTGTCTAACACATTCTTTCGGGAAGTGATATCACATGAAACTGTGAGCTTGCAGCCTACATCTCTATTTACTAAGCCACCACACCCCCACCTATTTCCAGTAATTTATCTAACAATCATATAGATTTTGGCCTGAAAACCACGAAAAACAGTATGTATCACATAATGTGTTCCGATTCTGTATCATATAGACGACTCATTCTGATTCCGTATCATATAGACAACTCGTTTCCGGTAGCACTACGGGCTATCATAACAGGCACACAGATACATTCTATGTGCGTTTCAGTGGTCGACCGAACATTATGTCCCAAAAGTTAAAAAATTTATAGTAATTTATATATTTTTTATACTTACCAATGACCCAGACTTAGCTGGTGCTAACTCCAACAAAACCAGGGCCAAACACAAATTTTGCCCCCCAATCCCCAAAATTTGCATCCAAAACAAAAAGAAATCATGTCCTAAAGGACTCCATACTACGCCTCTACTGCGCTTGCGCAGTGACGCAGTTGTCCCGAAATTGGCGCCAATTATCATTCTTACTGGCAGTGCCTGGTCAGCGCTATGTACTCAGCGGGGAGGCAAGAGTTCCCAACTCCAGGGAGGGCCATCCCCGTCTGGGTCATTGGTAAGTATAAAAAATATATAAATTACTATAAATTTTTTAACATTTTTATACTGTACCAATGACCCAGACTTAGCTGAATAGTAAACAGGCTGGAGGGCCTAGGACATAGAGGAAAATCCAATAAGCTCAACTATATAGTAAAGAGGTAACCCCTTAAGGAGAAAAGGAGTATTAGGCTTTACATGTATCTTTCTTATTTAATATTAAATTAGAAAGATACACTACCCTTAATAATTGAGCACAATAACATTCATGTTCTCTATTAACACCCAGTATAACCCTTATACTAATTATTTTTAAAGCAAGCCAATAAATAAAGTAGTCCAGAGAATTGAGACTCTTTATAATCATTTAAAAGTGTCCGAGTATTGTATATTAAAGCCCGTTTGACACTTGACATATACAAATGCTTCACACCGAGCTACACTTTAAAAATAAGACATGAATGAATTTAAACATTAATATTACACTTTAAAACCATCCCGGAAGCGACTCAGAAATACTGACTTGGAGGAGGCATTCTCTTGCTTTTCACTATAAAGCAGGTGACCTAAGGGAACACCCCCCCCCCCCCCCTTCCCCTTGCCCTGGGTCAAATAGCCCAGAGCAAAGAGGGCAGCCGGACGGAGTCACTGCCGGAACAGAAAGCCTGCATAACTATAGTTGCAACTGTTTAGTGGACGACATTCTGAGCAACAGATAACGGACCTAAACAATGCAGGTCTCCAGAAATGGACTCAATATTTCTGAGATAAAAATTCGTAAATGTGGATGGCTGAGACCAATAAGCAGCCTTCATTAAATCTGTAATAGCAACACTATTAGCATAAGCCCAGGAAGTAGAAAGAGCTCTTACTTCATGAGCAGAAATCTTAAGCACAGACTGCTGAGAAGAAGATAAATCTTCATAAGCAGTACGGATAGTTAACTGAATCCATCTAGCAATAGAATGGACTGAAATGTCCTTTCTATTAGGCATCAAAGACAGAAAGAAACGTTTCCGTCCCTTTCTGATAAACTGAGATCTCTGTTTATAGATACGTAGTGCTCTAACAGGACAGAGTAAAGGCCTACGCCCGTCTGAAGACGGAAGAGCCTTAATAACAATAGGTTCCGGATATTTATTAGGAGCCTGATTCTTAGCTAAAAAACCCACATTAGTAGTGAAGGTGATAGTGTTCCCAACACTACGATAATGAGAATCATCCACCGATAGTGCATGAAGCTCACTGACTCTTCTGGCAGAAGAGAAAGCTAAGAGAAAAGCTGTCTTATAAGATAAGAATTAGAAATCTACTGTCCCAAGAGGTTCAAATGGCTTTTCCTTCAATTTAAGGAGAACCCAAGCTAAATTCCACTTAGGAATTAATCTAAGAGTTCTGGGTCTATTTATCGAAAAGTTTCTAACCAACTTCGATAAAGAGACATTAGATCCAATTTGTAAACTATCATGATGTGCATAGGTATCAGATAACATAGATCCATAACCCTTTATAGTAACAGGCTGCAGTTTGATTTCGTCAAACAAGTATACTAGAAAGTTTGCAATGTCTGGTATAGAGGGATCAAATATATCTACAGAATGATCCCTACACCAACGACGAAAAACCTTCCACTTAGCCGCATAGTTTAGCGAAGAGGAGGTCCTCCTACAGTTAGAAATCGCGTCCACTGCTCGTCCTGTAAAGTGCTTGCCATGCAAGAAGGACCGCACAACGGAAAAACGTGAAGGTTGGACCTTGCGGGTTGTGATGGAGTTGGCGCGATTTCCCCTGCGAAAGAAGATCCTCTCGTGGAGGAAGCTTCCGCGGTAGGTCCCACAACAGACACCTGAGTAGATTTATCCACGGTCTCTGTGGCGACAGAGATGCTACCAACAGAATCTTGCATTGAGATTGTTTTATCTTTAGCAATACTTGTTGAATTAACGGCGCTGGAGGATACGCATATCCTATCATTCCGTCCCAAGGGATCGACAGAGCGTCTACTGCAAATGCTCTTGGATCCGGACACGGAGACACATACGTCTGCAACTGATTGTTGAGATGTGTCGCAAATAAGTCTATCATTGGCCGTTCCCATTGGTAGCAAATCTGATTGAATACTTGTTTGTTGAGAGTCCACTCCGACGGCAACAAGCGACCCTTTCGTGAAAGGGAGTCTGCTAGCACATTCAGACGACCCGGTATGTGACGGACCGAAAGAAGAACGTGATGTTCTAACGCAAACAGAAGGATTCTTTCCGTTAGATTGAACAACGGAACTGAATGAGTGCCTCCCTGATTCCGTATATACGCCACTACTGTCGTATTGTCGGATAGGATTTGGACATGAGCATCGTGAATAATGTCCATCCAGTGACGTAACGCAAGCCAAATTGACATCATTTCCTTGATGTTTATGTGCTTGCACAGGAATTGCGGATCCCAAAGACCCTGGCATCTCGAATCCGTTGGGATTAATGATGCACCCCAACCTGTTTGACTGGCATCCGTCATAACGGTAAAACTCGGATCCGGCAACTGCAGCGGAACTCCTTGAGTTAACCACTGAATGTTTGCCCAAGTCTGAATCTCTTGTTTCACTTGATCTGACAAGAGAACGTCTACATCGAGCGAATGAATTTTCACACTCCAATTCTGAGTCAGGAAAATTTGAAGAGGACGTGTGCGTAGCCGCCCCATCGGAATGAGATCCGCGGCGGCTCCGCACAGACCTATCAGTCTCATAAATTCTCTCGCCGTGACTTTGTCTGCGTGCAGACAATAGCGAGCGTAACAACTGACTAATTTCGCTCTGGTTAACGGCAGATGAACGAGATTGTTGTGCGTCTCGAAGCTCATTCCCAGATGAGTGAATGACTTGGACGGCACCAGATCCGACTTCTCCTCGTTTACTATAAAACCGAGACGTCGGAGCAATAGAAGAAGATTCTGAACATCGTTCTGAAGCGTTAACTCGTTGCCGTACCTCTGAAGAATGTCGTCCAGGTAGGCCGACGTTACCGCAGACGAATGAGCTCGGAAGTAGATCATTACCGAGTTCATTACCCGAGTGAAAGCCCAGGGTGCTAGATTCAATCCGAAGCACATCGCCCGGAATTGATACACCACTCCTAGGACTGCGAAGCGTAGATACTTTCGGAATGTCGGATGTACCATGACGTGAAAGTACGCATCTTTGAGATCTATGCTCGTTGCATAATCGTTCACCCAAATACTCGCTCTGACCGATCGAATCGTCTCCATATAAAACTTCGGAGCGACGATCAGCTTGTTTATCCAGCTCAAATCTATGACTGGACGGAACGAGCCGTCTGGTTTCGGAACCAGAAACAGATGGCTGTAGAATCCCAGAGATTCCTGGTTTTCTACGACCTCTACCGCGTTCTTCATTAAAAGAGACTGCACCTCTGATAACAGAGCGTCTCTTTTCTGTGGATTTGACGGAAGATGAGTCCACTTTGGACTTCGAGTTAATGGAGGCTTTCGTTTGAAGGATATCTTTAGACCTTCCGAAGTCACTCCTCTCACCCAAGGGTCGTCCGTAATCGACGCCCACTCTTGTGAAAAACTCGACAACCTTCCGCCAACCGGAACGCGATAGAGGTTTAAGCCATCACCTCCTGGACCTGCGAGGCCTGCGGTAGGAGAAACCACGTCTTACACGACCCGCACCTCGCCTCGTCGACCTCGGGGCGTCCGACCGATTGTCCCGGCCTGAAGGACGTCCCGAACGAGAGTCGCTATCCTGACGGTCTCTCGAATAAGACCAAGAGGACGCACCGGAACCTCTATAGGAACCTCTCTTGGGCGCATTAGACCCAGAAGTGCCTGTCTTATTCGTGTCTGCTGTATCCGACTTTTTAGGAGCCGATCTGAACAACAGAGAATCATTAGCTTTCTTTTTAATTTTATCATAAATAGCGGAAAGCTTGCCGTCAAAGAGAAGTTCTCCTGAGACCGAAGCGACTCTAAGAGAGTTCTTCACCTTAGAATCCACTAGTGTGGATGTAGCTAGGGCTGCGTCACGTCTAACCAACTCCAGATTTGCCACTGAAAGGGCGGAGTTACACGTGGAATAAGCTACTGCCCTTGAAAGAAGTCTTAAAGAGGATTGTATATCCTGAAACTCTTCCCCTTGAAGGCGCAGTGATAACGCCTTAGTAAGGTGATCTGCGTAAGATAAGGCATCTAAATTGGCTCTGTTAGACGCAATAGCTGTTTCCAACACCGCGGTTGGAATAGAAGCTGACGACGGTAATGATAGCTCTAAGTCTTCCGCCTCGTCGTCCATACGCAGAGGAACTCTCGGTATACCCTGTCCTGCCGTATCGAATTTATTCCTTGCATTAATGAAAGGCAGGTTGAGAGTATTAGCGGACAAGAAACCTGCTTTCCCCGTCCTGGAAGCAAGTTTAAATATAGCGTCGTTCAATAATTCAAATGTTCTTGCAACATTATTGGACTGCGACGGAAACTCGGGAGCGATGTCCCTGAACCGCTCAAAAAATTCAGAGTCCAATGACGCTATAATTCTCTTGTCCGGAAGCGCAGCAGTCTGGCCCGACGGAACAACTTGAGGGAGAAAGTGCCGGATGAAGTCCACGGCAGCTTTATGTTGTTCCGAAAGGGATAGCTCCAAGTCATCCGTATCCCTTTCACCATCCGGTCGGACCTCACGATGTTCCCGGTCGTCCGCCCCCGATGCTTCGGCGGAGCGTACCGACCCAGCGCCGTCGGATAATTCTCGATCCGACACCGTTTCTGTCGGCTGCTGGGATGCTGCGATAAGCTGTGCTATCTGCACAAGAATGTCCGACGTCGAGACCTGCGGAGGCGCAGTCTTTCGCTGCTTCGCCGAGGGCAGCTCCGCATCGGATGGCTCCCGCATACTTTTCCTATGCGAACGTCCGGAGTCCATCGGTCTCGAATCCCTGGCTGCCGGATGGTGTGACCTGGTCGCCGAAGAATCCTTCATCGGCGAAGCTGGTAATATATCGGCGGTCACGCAGCCAAGGTGCGGTCGTGTGCGCTGACGAGAAGAGGAAGCCTTAACAGTCTCTGCGGACTGCTTATACAACGGAGCGTCCCGAGCGACGGACGTATGCTCCGCTAAAGACACATTTTGTACCACAACATCTGGTCCCAGATGTTGTTGTATGAGAGAGGGACCTCTCTCGCTCGCGGCCCGGCTGGACCTGGACGAGCTAGGAACCGGACTAAAAGGCTTCCTCCGTTCTCGCTTACTATCCGCCGTCACTGGGTGTGCATCTATTATGTTTATAGTGCTCGCATCACCCAAAATTTCCTCTTGGACCGCATCGGACGAACCCGGCTGCCGAACCATTCGGTGAATGGACGCTACACCGCGCGAGCTAGCGGACGACATTTGTCTAATCTCCATGAGCACTTTTGCCGCTAGCTCTGAATTCATTTGTGACGACGGACGCACACTTGAAGAAGATAACATGGAAACATCACCCTGTTCTGGTTCCTCTGAAATAGAAACTGAGAGAGTAGAGTGACCTTGTGGAGAAAGAGCCGGCATCGCTCTTTCTCCAGAAACAACATATCGTGACACACGTTTCCAATGTTTCTCATCCCAATGTTCACATATAGGACAGGAATTAATGCGAGAACACTGACTACAATTAATACAATGATCATGAAAGTCAGAGGAAGATTTCTTCCTATTACAATTTGAACAACGTCCCTTCATTGTGAAAGAACAACAATAAGTCCTAGTTACTCGCAAAAACCCCTGACACAAAGATACATAATAACATGATCCATTAATAAATGAAAAAACAATTGCAAAACAAAATAATTTTGAAAAAATATTTTTTCAGAGAAGCCCAAGTTGCTGAAAAGTAACGTTGAGCCCCGATGGATCCGATGGCATAGTGTGGTCAAAAATTTTAAATTTATATAAAATAATTAATGAGACACTTTCGGATAATATAAATGTATCTTATAATGAGATAAACTACCACAAAGGCAAACAGCCCCCCTCAAAAAAGGCTGTTGCCAATGAAAACAAACAGTGTAAACACACTAGAAAACATGACTCCAGGCACTGAAAAAACTGGCCCGGAATCAGTCATCAATTACACTCTATCTGATGCAAAACAGAGACTCCCAGGGGAGAATCTGTAGAACATCAGATGGAAGATGCAGAACACAAACGTTATACACCCATGGGTGAAAACGTAACTATGGGGAAAATAACAGAAAACATTCTGTAACCAAGCAACTCTCCCAGGAAATTTTAGAAATGAAATTTCTCAAAAATATGCCAAAAGCATGGGAGAATTGCCAGGGGGGACTTTAGAAGGCTAGGGGAGAGGAAACACTGAATAAGCAGTGCAACAATTAGCAAGAATGACAACAAGAGGCCCATGCCTCGAAAATAGGCAACTTAACATAATTTCATCAAAAAATTTTAAGTACAGCCCTGATTATTTTTTGTCACTTCTTTTTCCTCTCCTCCTTCTATCCTCCTTAGAATCACATTTTCTCCAAAAATTACGTGTCTGGCATCCTTTAAACTGAGATTTACAAGCACAAAGATCAGTGAGATGTTGACTGATGAAGGGCCAAACAGAGAATGATAATTGGCGCCAATTTCGGGACAACTGCGTCACTGCGCATGCGCAGTAGAGGCGTAGTATGGAGGTCCTTTAGGACATGATTTCTTTTTGTTTTGGATGCAAATTTTGGGGATTGGGGGGCAAAATTTGTGTTTGGCCCTGGTTTTGTTGGAGTTAGCACCAGCTAAGTCTGGGTCATTGGTACAGTATAAAAATATGTTTGAAAATAATTTAACCCTTTACATATCATGAAAAGCAGGCGACACTTGCAAAAAAAATTCTTGAATAACTAATTTTTTTCATTTTTTGTCTCAAAAACATAGGCTATGACCCCTCGTTGGAACAAGCTCAACGAGATCGTTCCAACGAGGGGTCATAACCTATGTTTTTGAGACAAAAAATGAAAATTAATTGGCGATTTTTTTAGAATAGCATTGGCCGGTTTTGGCCGTTATGTTGGGTGAAGGGTTAAGATTTAATCTGTTTATGTGACAGAATTGTTAGATAAATGAATTATCATGATAATGTGTATGTCCTGTGATTTGTATCAGATTCTCGGTGGTGTCCAAAAATGGGATCACAACTCGCCGGCAAAGCCGGCTCGTTGAGATCCCATTCTGGACACCACCGAGAATCTGATACAAATCACAGGACATGCACATTATCATGATAATCTGTATGTATATTGAGAAATATATGAGCATTGTACTTGTAAGAGATAGGGATGGATTCTGTAACTGGTTGAGTGCTAGAAGCCACCATTGTGGCTCTACTGAAAAGTTCTGAAATCCACTTTAGTGGTTCTGCTCTTCATGCATAAGCCTGCTGTTTGCTCAACAGAAGGAAAAACATTTATACTAAACAGCTTTATTACAATTTATTGGAGAGTGCCAGAAACTGTTTACAGGCCGGAGCATCCTATGACCTTAACCTATGACCAACTGCCCCCTAAAACTGAAAGTGTTTATTCCTGTCTCCTGAGCATTGTATTTGTGAAGTTTCATGATCCTCGGCTCCCAAAGCATCGTCAAGTTAGAGTCTGGAAACTGTTTCGGGGTTAAAGCATGCTGTGGCATTGACTTTTCAACTTTCGACCTCCAAATCGATAAGATTCATTTGTCACCTAGGTAGTATACCAATTTAGTTTCATGATCCTAGCCCAAAGCACTGTCAAACAATAAAATCAACACACTAATAGTTTGAAAGGACTTGAGAGATTAGTTGAGGTCCAGTAGCGTGCTCGTATACCCTTACAAGCACTTAAAAATGCTATTTGAATGCCTGCTCTCTTTTCCATTCGGCAGTTACAAAAATAGGCGGTTAGGCCAAATAAAAAAATACATTTGGTTCTCGGGCAATTAATTTTTCAGATCAATGAGAAAGGGCAGCTTTTATTTTTTATTCTTTTTGTTTGATAATGGGTAGAGCGCTAAATTATATTTGTTAAGAAAAATTTGTTCATATGTTCTCGTTACACATTATGGGAGAGTGTGTAAACTCACTCTCCCATAACTTATAACAGGGCAAACCCATACAAACTAAATAATTAAATTTCACAAATAATATGGAGCACCTACAGAATTGAGTTCAGTTACATTTATGCACCTTTTTTGAAAAATAAATACCATCGCCATTATATTTGAGTTGTTTACCACAGATCAAAGGAAACTGGATGTTTACTAAATAAAAATTATACAAAGACACTGTATTTTAAGGTTTAACACATTGTAGGCCTTTTTGAAAATATCATGGCAAAAATATGATCTAGTCTATTTTATTTTGTTGAGTTGGTTAGGCCACACAAAGTAGACCTTCTTTTTCTCGGGCCATTATTTGTAAAATTGCATGCGGGCGAGTGGTTTTTATTTTATTTTTGATTTCTGTAATTATTTCTTTGCCATCAAAAGTTCATGTTCTTGGTTTGTTTTAGGCCTCATAATCTACGGAATAGCATGGGTGGTGATGTATTTCGTCCCTGGAGTGCAAGAAGGCTTTGCAATGCTGAAGCATTGCAAAGCCTTCTTGTACTCAAGGGACAAATTTATCACTTTTTTTAATGTGGGTAAATATCAGACATAAACCATTTAATTCTTATATTTTAAAAATTTAAATCGGTTATAAAAAGACTGCATGCGGCAGCCAAAAGGACCATGCAGGAGGGCCTGTGAAACAGATTTTTAATTTTTCAGGCCTTATTTATCATTTAATTTCTGTTATCAAAAACGGTGACCACAACAAGTGTGATGAGTTTTCAATGAGTGTAGGTAAAAAATGGTCTCTTTCTGAATCGAATAATCGCACATTCAGTTGCTACCCTCAATACAGAATTGTATTTTGTCTAGATGTTTTCACTTTCATTGGGTGGAATTCGTTCTAGTTGTAAGATAAAGAGACATATTTTTATTTACTGTTTTACTGGGCTTTTAATGACAGTTTCAACAACCAAGGTCACGTTGTGTTGAGAGTTTTATATGGGTGGAGGAAGCACCCATCCAGAGAAGCACCAAGCAACTGCCCGATTCCCCAAGCACAAGTAGGGTTAACAGCGGTGGAAGGCAAGTGCACCATTCATAAGGCAAGTGCAGCCAGCCTCAGTACACAGTGCCACCATGTTGCCATTTAACCCTATACCCAACAAATTGTCCGCATCCGCCCGCATAATATGCAGATTTAGCAATCAAAAAAATATTATTTTTCAAAAAATTTCAACAAAACCACATCATGTGACCCCTCGTTGGAACGAGCTCGTTCCAACGAGGGGTCACATGATATGGTTTTGTTGAAATTTTTTGAAACCATATCATGTGACCCCTCGTTGGAATGAGCTCGTCAAGCTCGTTCCAACGAGGGGGTCACATGATATGGTTTTGTTGAAATTTTTTGACAAATTTGAAAAAATGATATTTAAAATAATAAATTTTGATATCGTCTGCGTTGGGTAAATATGCAAATTCAGCAGTTGAAAAAATATTATTTTTAAAAAAATTTCAACAAAACCATATCATGTGACCCCTTGTTGGAACGAGCTTGTCCAGCTCGTTCCAACGAGGGGTCACATGATATGGTTTTGTTGAAATTTTTTGACAAATTTGAAATGAAAGTGTCAATGACACTGTAGCTCAACTTGACAAACTTGAACTTGGTAAGTTATAAATGAAATGGCAAAATTGAAGATCATTGGGACCAATGTCAGTTTTTTTGCCAGTGGCAACATTTTTGGACAGAAACCGAAGAAAATCGATAGCTGCCATCTAGAGGCCTCCCAAGCATGCCAGGTTTCAAAGCAATCCGATCATAAATGTGCCCTGTAGGGTGTACAAAAGGGAAATATTGTGGTCTGACTAGACTAAATTCTAAGAACGTTGGCCGTGGCAACATTTTTTGACGGAAATGGAAGAAAATCGATAGCTCCCATCTAGAGGTCACCGTAAATAAGCATACCAGGTTTCAAAGCAATCTAATCATAAATGAGCCCTGTAGGGTGAGCCAAAGGGAAATATTGTGGTCTGACTAAACTAAGTTCTAAGAATGCTGGTTGCGGCAACATTTTTTGATGGAAATTGAAGAAAATCGATAGCTCCCATCTAGAGGTCACCCCAAACAAGCATGAAAGGTTTCAAAGCAATCCGATCATAAATGTGCCCTGTAGGGTGTGCCAAAGGGAAATATCGAGTCTTCTGACTAAACCAAGTTCTAAGAATGTTGGCCGCGGCAACATTTTTTAGCGGAAATTGAAGAAAATCGATAGCTCCCATCTAGAGGTCACCCTAAATAAGCATACCAGGTTTCAAAGCAATCAAATCATAAATGTGCCCTGTAGGGTGTGCCAAAGGGAAATATTGTGGTTTGACTAAACTAAGTTCTAAGAACGTTGGCCGCGGCAACATTTTTTGACAGAAATTGAAGAAAATCGATAGCTCCCATCTAGAGGTCACCCCAAACAAGCATGTCAGGTTTCAAAGCAATCCGATCATAAATGTGCCCTGTAGGGTGTGCCAAAGGGAAATATCGAGTCTTCTGACTAAACCAAGTTCTAAGAATGTTGGCCGCGGCAACATTTTTTAGCGGAAATTGAAGAAAATCGATAGCTCCCATCTAGAGGTCACCCTAAATAAGCATACCAGGTTTCAAAGCAATCAAATCATAAATGTGCCCTGTAGGGTGTGCCAAAGGGAAATATTGAGGTCTGACTAAACTAAGTTCTACAAACGTTGGCCGTGGCAACATTTTTTGCCGGAAATTGAAGAAAATCGATAGCTCCCATCTAGAGGTCACCCTACATAAGTGTATCAGGTTTCAAAGCAATCAAATCATAAATGTGCCCTGTAGGGTGTGCCAAAGGGAAATATTGTGGTTTGACTAAACTAAGTTCTAAGAACGTTGGCCGCGGCAACATTTTTTGACGGAAATTGAAGAAAATCGATAGCTCCCATCTAGAGGTCATCCCAAACAAGCATAAGAAGTTTCAAAGTAATCTGATCATTACGACGGATGAGAAGTGATGGCAATAGCTCAGCTTGACTTTGTCAAGTTGAGCTAAAAATGATATTTAAAATAATAAATTTTGATATCGTCTGCATTGGGTAAAGGGTTAACTGGCCGAGTGCTAGAAGCCACAATCAGGGCTTTCAGAAAACGAATCACCCGCATCCGCCCGCGTAATATGCAAATTCAGCAGTTGAAAAAATATTATTTTAAAAAAAATTTCAACAAAACCATATCATGTGACCCCTTGTTGGAACGAGCTCGTTCCAATGAGGGGTCACATGATATGGTTTTGTTGAATTTTTTTGAAAAATTTTAAAAAATTATATTTAAAATAATAAATTTTGATATCGTATGCATTGGGCAAAGGGTTAATCAGAATTAAATATCTTGCCTAAGGTCACAATGCAGCTACTGCTAGTAAGTATCTAACTATGAAACCTTTCAGTTTGAAGTTAATTGCTCTAATCACTGAGTCACTGTACACTCACATAGACAGATAATGAGTTGAGGTGTATTTACCCTCCGAACCCTAGTGGTATCTTCTATGTCACTTCAATAACAACAACACGAAGAGGCCATATTCATTAATGGGGTATAGACCAATTAATAGTTTCAACATGCAGCCTCATGAAAATATTGATCGGTCTACCCATATCTTCACTTAGCAGCCACTCTACTTAACGACATTATGAAGTATCATGTTCCTGGGCTGGGAAAGTGCCTGGGCTGGAAAAGCGCCCTCTCGGTTCAAAGGGTTAACAGCTAGTAGCCAATATGATGGCTCTGCTGTTATGTATTGAAAGCCACTTTAGTGGCTTTATACCCCATATATTAGCAAGAGATTTGTTCAGCAGTACAAAAAAGTGATCATATAAAATTTGGTTAAAATGCCTTTTGACACCTTCCAATAAATTGTAACAAAACAATTATTTTTTAACAAAATTTAGCTAAGCTAAAGCTCTCCATGCTAGAAGCGTGGTGTCTTTAAAAAAATACCCATGTGATAAAACATCATTTTAACCCTTTACCCAACGCAGACGTTATCAAAATTTATTATTTTAAATATCATTTTTTTAAAATTTTCAAAAAATTTCAACAAAACCATATCATGTGACCCCTCGTTGGAACGAGCTTGATGAGCTCATTCCAACGAGAGGTCACATGATATGGTTTTGTTGAAATTTTTTGAAAAGTAATATTTTTTTCAACTGCTGAATTTGCATACCGGTATTACGCAGGCGGATGCGGACGATTCGTTAGGTAAAGGGTTAAAAATAATTTAGAATCAGTTAACTTCCACCACCCTGATGTTAAAATGCAGAACATTCAAGTAGCGAATCTTTACATGATGCTAGAATTTCAATCAATTCAATTTTGTTTGATCGAGTCTTGGTGAGCTCTGTGAAATGAGATTGAATTGATTAACTACTTGCATGCTGCTGTCGCATAATTCCTGCCCAGGACTGGATTTCTCTTGCCACTGAAATAAGTATAATTTGGGCACATTTAATCAAATTTTACCAATGTAAAGTCAATGGACTTTTTTCGCAAATGATTCCTTGAGTTAAATTTTGATGAATTTTTCATCAAATCTAGTCATGGCTGCTTCGCAGCAGCCATGACAAGATTTGATTAAAAATATTTTTAAAATACTCAGCAGGTTAAGAGTTTTTTTTTTTTTTTAAGAGATTGACGACACATTAACAGCCAGGGTCATATGTTGGTGACAGTTTTACGGGTGGAGGAAGCCGGAGTACCTGGAGAGAACCACCGAGCAACGACGAGCAGCTTTCAGCTCTCCAACATCATAACTCTGAACTCTGCACTGTGGCACAGGCAGGGTTAGATTGTTTAAGACATGCGTACCAGCGACTTGCAGTACACCTTAGTACACAGTGTCATCGTGCCCCCATGTAGGCAATCAGGGTTAAGTGCCTTGCCCAAGGACACAATGCGGGAGTGCGAATCAGTCGCTGAAATGGTACCCTAGGTTAAGAGTTAAATTCCCAACTGCAATATGGGAAATATTTGTAGGTTAGGCCCCACAAAGTAGATTTTCTGTTTCTTAAGCCATTTTTTGTAAAATTGCATTTGGTCGGTCATTTTGTTTTTTTTATTTTTGTAATTATTTCATGTTCTTGGTTTGTTTTATGTTTTAGGTCTCATAATCTACCGAATAGCAGGTGTGGGGGTGTATTTCGTCCCTTGAGTGCAAGAAGGCTTTGCAATGCTAAAGCATTGCAAAGCCTTGTTGCACTGAAGAGACAAATTTATTAATTTTATTAATTTGGGTAAAATATCAGATATAAACCATGTTATTTTTTATTTTTTTAAGTATGCACTGGTTATAACAAGCCAAGACCAATACCGGGTCTGGACCTGCGTCGCTGCATGCAATTGATTACAGAGATGAACAGACTTCAAAGCATCGGCAAACAGGAAGTGGCTGCATGGCAGATCTGAAAATTAGATACACGATACAACTCATCATTATGAAGCAGCAGACCAAATATAAAATCATTCCCTTTCATAGAAGCCAAGAAAACTTTGACAGAAGTGTTTCGGACGGACTGACGGATGGACTGACAGATGGAGTCGAGCGGTTACTAGACCTGCTCTGCCCCTGGCGACGCAGGTAAAAAGAGAGCATGTGGCAGCCAAAAGGAGAGGGCCTGAGAAACAAATTTTTAACATTTTTAGGCCTTAAAACTGTGATATTTTGTCCTCAATGTGTAGGAGATTATTTAAGATAACTACCAAGATTGAAGCCTTCGGCACTGAGAGTCAACTGTGGTTCACTCATTTGTGTTTTCCTGATCTTACATGGTCGATTTTCAATATCATCCACATCCTGAAATAAAAAAGTTAAATATTTGACATATTTATTTATTGTTTAAGGTCACATATTTCAGCACAATGGAAAATCATGACAGTAACATGGATATGAAGTAAAGTACTGTTAATCCGTTTATACCCATGTTCTAGAGCTGAAATGGTTAACAGATTAATCAATTAACCAATGATCAACATCTTGAACGATCAAAAAAAAGTAATTGATCGATTAACCATTTCCTTAAACTACTGTATTATATGGGTTAACAAAGGAACAAACTTTGCAGTAAAACAAGCAAACATTGTCACACTGACTTGCATCAATTATTATGAGACAGATTAAAGCTTGCAAGTTATGTGCAGACATACCTGTTCACTTGTATGATCATTGTACTGTATCAGTAGCTGGAAATGGTCATTCTTAACTCTTTGCCTGTTGCAGACAGCATACGATATTTGCAAAATAAATTCTTGAATTACTAAAAATTTTCAATTTTTGTCTCAAAAACATAGCTTATCACCCCTCAATGGAACGAGCTCAACGAGCTCGTTCTGATGAGGTGTCATAAGCTATGTTTTTTAGAAAAAAAAAATGAAAACATAATAAAATTTGAAGGAGATTTTTATATATAGCGCTCGCCGGTTTTGTCCGTTACTTTAAGTAAAGGGTTAATGCTATAAATCATCAACAGTACAGCAATAATTCAGCTATCTACTAAAACAAGTGATTAATCAGTTAACCAAAGTTAATCCATATGATTAATCGATCAAGAAAAAAACCCTTTAACCATTAAATTTTAATTTTAAAGGACTTCCACCCCGGGCATTGGTTACCAGGCCCTATTTCACCAGTAAAAAAAGCTTGTTAACCACAGTAAACAAGCACTACTTCACTTCCCGCTGTTCCAATGGGGACAATTTTTCTCATAAAATTTCTTTCTTTTTATACCTAGTATCCATAAACAATTTTCTTGTAGTAATTTTCCTAATCTCTTTTGGAAATACTGTAATTTTGAAGTTCTCCGAGGAACAGGCTTTGTGAAGTCTGTAACTATCGATATACAGAAATATTTGCCAAACCAAGATGGCCCCCAAAAAATATCCCCAAATCCTTGCACTCTAACATCAAAGATTAAGTATAAATTATCTACCGGTCAACTTCAACTAAGCAGCCACATTCGCTGCTAATAAAACTTGTCTGAATTTTCCGTTTCGGCTTGCCAGAGGCTCGCCCAAACGGAAAATTCTTAGACTCATTTCATAAATATTATATGAGAAAAACACTCATTTCATATCCTCTATATACTCTTCAAAATAAGAAACTATACATCGAAATTCCACTAGATTGTTCTAAGATTATAAACGGATAATTTGTGGTAAACAGGGAAGTGGAAACATCACTCTACAAATGGCATAAACACATGCAGGCGTGAAACATTAACACACATAAACATGACTGCGTTGACAACTGGGGAAAGTCAATACCGTATATGACCATCACGAGCAGTGATAACGGCGTGGCAACATCGACCCATATATGCCACCAGAGTCTGAATTACATTGTGCTGAATGTTCTGCCACTCCTCTTGTGGTACCACAAGGAGTTCCTCGAGTGTCTGCTGTCTCCGACAGATGCAGCGATCAAGCTCATTCCAAAAGTGTCCAATGGGGGATAAGTCAGATGAATGTGCTGGCTAGGGAAGAGTAGGAATATTGTTTTGTTAAAGAAATACTCTGCAAACACACGCAACATCTGGTCGAGTAGTGCCATGTTGAAAGAGGCCACCATTGAATGAATACTCAGACAACGTGACGTGATAGGATTTCATCTCTGTAACGCTACCGGTTAGATTACCCTCCACTCGAACAGGTGTTGACCGGGCAACATGGTTAATGTCAGCCCACACCATAACACTACTGCCACCAAAACAATCAACTTTACATGCACAGTTATTGGCGTAACGTTCATTCTGATGTCTATACACTCGGGCACGTCCATTGGCCTGTCATTTCACAAATAGTACCGTAGGTTGCCAGAGCGATATGTTTTCAATTCTCCGTGTGTTTGGGCGAAATTCTGTCCCACCAATCTAAGCATTTCATGATTTGATTACAATTCATAACATGTTTTTCAAAATCTTTTCACCAAGACCAATTTTATACATGTATAGTTCAGTGGGATTTCAATGTATACCGTATTTACTCTATGTATTGGGACACTCTATGATTTGGAACACACATTTTTTCCAGAAAACTATATTTTTTTATGCTCTAAAGTTTGGGACATTCAGGAGATTTGTTTCCAGATGATCCGTCGCTAGTAGCAGACGACACTCATAAAAAAAAATTCTTGAGTAACTAAAAATTTTCATTTTTTGCTTCCAAAACATAGCTTATGATCCCTCATTGGAACGAGCGCAATGCGCACGTTCCAATGAGAGATCATAAGCTATGTTTTGGAAGCAAAAAATGAAAATATAAAAAACATTGGACGGTGATTTTTGTATATAGTAATGGAAAATGAATCACACACAACTTTATTCAGCATCAAATCAAGATCAGACTGTGTTCTTTTCCCATTTTCTAAGAATTGGGACACCTGTGAAAATAATTATTTTTAGCTGTCCCAATACATAAAGTAAATACGGTAGTTTCTTTATTTGAAGAGTATATTATTGAAGTTTGATAATTATTGTTCAAGTTATCACACACCGGTAATCGTAAAAAAAGACTGATAAAATGAGAAAAAAAAAAAGCCATAATACTATCAATTTAAACAAATCACTATGGTTTTCAAACTTTAGTGATGAACCGATTGTGGAAAAGAGCCACCAACCGATTACCGATTTTTTCTAGTCATAATCAGCCGATTGCCGATCCGATTGCCGATTGTTAGCACTATTTTTTACAAGCTCAGATACCCAAGTTGTTCCAATATGGGTTAATGCCATTCCTGATAATTTCCTGTTCATGCAAGTTAGTTGATGTCAAAGAGTGTGAAATTAACAAGCTGCTCTTTGATCTAGTATGAGAGAAGCCGACATCAAGAGACGCTAAAATAAATATACACGATGGAGATTGGATTGTCAATTTGTCATCACAGTTTCAAAGGCAATATAATTTTTAACATGTAGTTTTCACCATTTGTTGGCAGTTGTTGACACAAACCAATCACGCAAATAACGTTTTTTCAATCCATTTGTTAATCGGAAACAATTTCATGAACCTAATGTGTGTCAAGTCATTTATCCAAAACTGAATGTAATATAATATATAGATAATAGATAGCTCCGAAAATTTTACAAGAATGTCTGAAAAATCTGATTTAAAAAGAAGTCTGATATGGAAATACTATACAGTTACTTCGTCAACTGACCAAAAAGCAAAGTGTGAACTATGCAGTGAAATGGTATCTCGTGGTGGAGCGAATGTAAGGGCCTTCACAACAACAAATTTACGCAATCATTTACGGTCACTCTACCCCAAGGCTATACGAGAGTTGGAAACCCTTGAGGTGGAACGAAAGAAGCGTAAACTTGAAGAAACCAGCGACGTGGGAGCCTTGACGTCGACTACATCAGAAGCTAAGCGTGTTGCAAAGCAGATTAAAATAACGGAAGTTATAGAGAAAATTATCCCCTGGACAGAAACGGATTGTCGAACACTTGCTGTTAATATGAAGCTCGCAGAAATGATTGCGCTGGACCTACAGCCCTTTTCCATAACTGAAGATGTGGGATTTAAACGATTTTGTGTGCAACTTGAACCAAGATATACCCTACCCTTGAGGGTACACCTCAGTCGGACACTGATTCCCCAAATTTCGAATAAAGTGAAAGACAAACTACTGACGGAGCTCGGGTCTGCTATCCATATTAGCTGTACTACTGACATATGGTCATCAAGTGTTGGATCAAATTCTCTCAAAAGCCCAACTGGTCATTGGATAAATGAAGAGTTTGATAGGAAACACTGCATTCTCAGTGCACCCTCATTCAAAGGCAGCCATACTGGGGATGCAATTTGTGCTGAAATCAATCGAATGCTTGAGGAATGGAAGATTGACAAGGGGAGGGTCGTTGCTATAGTTCGTGACAATGCTGCAAACGCAGTTTCAGGCTGTGAGAAAACAGGGATAGCACACTTAGGATGTTTTATCCACACATTGCAATTGATTATAAATGATGCGTTATCGAGTCAGCGATCAGTAAACGACATGACCACAATTGCCAGGAAAATAGCTGGACACTTTAACCACTCCCCTCTTGCTTATCATTATTTGAAAACCCTTCAGCAAAAGCACGGATTGAAAGAGCACCACATTCTTCAAGCCATTCTGACTCGATGGAACAGCACCTACACAATGTTGGAACGCATTGTTGAGCAGAGATTGGCATTGGTAGAGTATGGAAGTACACACAATATTCCTGTAATGACAGCCAACCAATGGAACCTCGCGCAAACGTTGGTTAACTCACTTCAACCATTTGAACAGTTAACAAGAGAATCGTCGGAAGCAAGTGCATCATGCTCAATGATCATACCGTAGCTTTATATGCTAGATCGGGCACTCAGCAATCACACTAAGGATAAAGGCATACAGACCATAACGGAGACCATGCACGCTTCTTTGAATCGACGTTTCGTTGAAATAGAATCAAATAAGCTTCTTGCCTTATCTACATTTCTGGACCCCAGACATAAAGATATATTTTTTAAGGCCGACTCGACAATCAAGAATGTTGAACTTTGGGTTGAAGAAGAAATCAATTTGCCAAGTGATTCGAATGCAAAGGACACTTCTGATAAGGATACTGATAAACCTGGTAGTAGCATGTCTAGGACTAGTACAGATGAAAAAGCAGGGTCGAGAGTCTCGAGAAGAGCTTTTGCAGATGAGTATGAGCAGTTGTTGAAAGAGAAAGGGGCCACCACGTCGTGTATTTCTCATAGGTCACTCGGTGAAGAACTTGGTGTATATATATCGGAACCTTTAGTTGTCCGCACAGAAAACCCCCTTAACTGGTGGCAGGTGAATAAGCACAGGCTCCCTAAGATGGCTAGTATAGCACGTCAGGTTTTGTGTGTTCCAAGTTCCAGTGTATCAAGTGAACGGTTGTTCAGCGAAGCGGGTAGTCTGTACGATGAGAAGAGAAATCAGCTGTCTGCAGACAAAGCTGAAATGCTGCTCATGATCCAAGGAAACCTCCCATTGATCAAGTTCAATTACGAATGATAGAATCATAGACTATTTCAGTTGACTGTTGTCTGTTGAACTATCACACCGTGGAAACATCTCATTGCGGTTCAGAAGTAAATCTGGTGCCCTGTAGTTTTTGTCAATTGACTCAATTCCTGGTAGTTTTTTATTCGTTTCCGGTATGCATTTCAGAGGTACATACCAGAAACGAATGCAAAACTATCGAGGACTACAAAAACTACCTCGCCCCGGATTTTCTTCCGAACTGCAATGAGATGATTACTCGATGTGACCATCTTTCTTTGAATGAATCTGTCGCCAAGTGATGAACTTACCACTAACTCTTAATTAACAATTTTCCACACATGACATGATGATACCTGAAACAATTTAAATATCTGGGTTTTTTTTCAAACATTCGGGAAATTTGGGAAAAGTTTTCTTTTGAAATAATTATTATTAAATTTTGAGCAATTCTTGTCAGTCGTCAACTTGTCATCATATAAAAGAAGCATCAAACTTTCAGCATTTTTTTTAATCTTCATATGTTAATGGCTTATGCAAGGCCAAGTCACGACTCACGAGACTCCTAATTTGAAAGTAATTTCCTAAACTTGTGTGGATAACTGTGTGAATCTTCGTTAACAATGTCAGTTACACTGGCTAAACAGCTTTTCAGTCACAGGTGAATGCGACGTGATTGGGCCTTTGGTGACTGACAGCGCTTCCAGTCTCAGACTCGATTTTTCAATATACACTTTTTAGTTTTACTGTCTAAAATAAGCCGAATTATTTTTCAACCATTACCAAAAGACTCGGCAATTCCATTGCCGTGCCCTTCGGTGATTGATTGAACAATAATTTGACACAGTAGTCTTACTGTGGGATATCTGGGAATCAATCTGAATTATTTTTCAATTCATTTCCAAAAGGCTCGGCAATTTTATTGGCGTACCCTTTGACGATTAATTGAACAATAATTTGGCAGAGTATACTTACTGAAGGATATTTGGGAATTATTTTTCAACCCATTACCAAAAGGCTCGGCAATTTCATTGGCGTGCCCTTCGGCGATTGATTGAACAATAATTTGACAGCATACTTACATGTACCGTTGATTTTTGAGGAATTATTTTTCACTTGATTACCGAAAGGTTTGACAATTTCATTGGCGTGCCCTCCGGCAATAAATACAAAAATAATTTAAATTTTAAAGTACCAACATCCTGACTCCTGGGCCGAAAAACGTGGAGTCGGAAAGCACGAGTCCACAAATAGCATCGACCCTGTTAAACCATGCGCAAACAAAGAATCGGTCATGTCACTCATGTGACTCATGTCTACCATTATGCTGTATCGTTTTCCATTTTTTGAACAGAATCCTTCAATATACAACCATTTATTGCTAATTTCGATACATACGGTAGTACATGTAAATGAGTTTTGTAGTTCACAACTTCACACAAGCAATTTATTGAATTTAAATTATTTAATAGCATTATCGTTTATCGATGACAATGAGTAATAACGGGTGTTGAATTTTTTTCTGACAATCGGAAAATACCGATGTTTTAGAGGTTGATTGCCGATTGTGCCGATTGGTCCATATCGGCCGACTGCCGGTCGCCGATCTGATCATCGGTTCATCACTATCAAACTTGTCCCAGAAAATGTTAATATAAAGCAGATATGCCAAAATATATTGAAATCTGACACAAACATAAAAAATTAACCCTTAGGGGCCTGGAGAATTTTATATATTTTTTCTACAATTTCAACAGTCAACACCCTGTGGCTTTGTTGCGGTTGTGTCTACGCAAGTCTTGACTGCCTATATCGGCAGCCAAGACTTGCACAGAAACAACTGCCCAGGCACTTAGAATGTAACTTGCAAGCTTCCTTGAGACATCATGTTGGGGCACCTGTTCTGTTGCAAACAGTTGGAATTAGACTGTTAACGCTGGATGAAGTAAGTAACGTCAAGAGCGGTTAGTAGTTGGATGGGTGACCATTTCAGCGACTGATTCACGTTCCTGCGTTGTGTCCTTGGGCAAGGCCCTTAACCCCAATTCCCTACATGGGGGCACAATGACGCTGTGTACTAAGGTGTACTGCACGTTGATGGTGCACATGTCTTCAACCAATCTAACCCTGCCTGAGCCGCGGTGCAGAGTTCAGAGTTACGATGTTGGAGAGCTGACAGCTGCTCGTCGTTGCTCGGTGGTTCTCTCCGAGGTACTCCGGCTTCCTCCATCCGTAAAACTGTCACCGACATGATATGACCCTGGCTGTTAATGTGTCATTAAACCCTAATAAAAAAATTTTCATGAATTTTTCATCAAATCGAGTCATGGCTGCTTCACAGCAGCCATGACTAGATTTGATGAAAAATATTTTGAAATTACCCTGCTGGTTAAGAATTAAGGGTTAAAGAAAAATGGAATACACAAAGAACAATAACTGTCTCAATTTTTTAGACTGTGATGTTCAAGCTTACCCAAGACAGTGTTAACATAAAGCAGTATATCAAAATTCATTGAAATATAATGTTAACTTTTCAAATAAATTAAAAATTCAAGTAAAACCTAACCAACAACCGGCAATAAGTCATCATATTTCTTTATATTTACCAAGACATATTAACACAAAGCAGATTATCAAAATCCACTGAATCTGATTTTTACTGTTCACATTTTTGAGCAAAAAACAACAAGGGCAATCACCATGGTTTTCAAACTTGTACTGGATAATGTTAATATTAAGCATTAATTCAAATTTTATTGAAATCTGAGATCTGCTGTTCATAAACAATGGAATTTTGAGGTAAAGTCAACAAATGGTAATAACAGTTAATTTTTAAGAAATGACTATGATTTTTTAACTTATCCAAGACAATGTTAATGTTAATATTAAACAGTTTATCAAATTTTATTGAAATCAGAGATTTATTAGTGTTTTCATTAGTGTTAATGTCACTGTAAGCATTATCACCTCAACATAAATATTGAGTCAAATTTAGTCAATTGTTCACACTTATGCTGCCCACTTCAGTGGATTTCCACCCCAGGTCTTGGTTACCAGGTCCTATTATTTATTTATTTATTGGTGTTTAAGGTCACATTCTTATGCACAATGGCTAATCATGACCATGACAGTTTTACGGGTGGAGGAAGCCGGAGTACCCAGAGAGAACCACTGAGCATTGACGAGCAACTGTCAGCTCCTCAACATTCTAACTCTGTTCAAACTCCGCTCAAGCAGGGTTACAGTGGATGAAGACATGTGCACCATCGATGTGCAGTACGTCTTAGTACACGGTGTCATCGTGCCCCCATGTAAACAACCGGGATAAAGTGCCTTGCCCAAGGACACAGCGTGGGACGTCCCAGACGGGGATCAAACTCGGGACCTCTAGCACAGAAGTCCAACAGTATACCACTGAGCCACCGCGCTCCCTACCAGGTCCTATTTAACCAGTAATGCATAAGTTGTTTACCACAGTAAAGAAGCACTGCTCCACTTCCCAAGGGTTCCCACAGGGACTGTTCAAGTTACTGCATAAACAATGAAATTTTAAGCAAAATTCTGCAAACAACCTTAACTCTTAACCCGCTGAGTATTTTCAAAAATATTTTTCATCAAATCTAGTTATGGCTGCTAAGAAGCAGCCATGACTAGATTTGATGAAAAATTCATCCGAATTTAAGTCAAGAAATCATTCATCAAAAAGTCCATTCAATTACAGGGAACAAAATTGATTATGTGTACCCAAATTATATCTATTTTAGAGGCAAGAGATTTTGTGTTCTGGGCAGGAATATCCACCAGCAGCATGCAAGGAGTTAATTGTCAGCTAATAGAGATAGGCAATATACCGAAAAACCGAACCGATACAGATATCATTGGGATACCGAAAAAACTTAACCAAAACCAGCACTGATTACCAAAACTGTTTGAATTTTCCTATTTTTTACTTAAAAGACAATGTTAAGGCTTGGTAGCAGTTGACGAGTTGATTTTCATGGAAGAAGTAACTGATTTTCTTGTCAGTTTTGTTAAGCCTTTAAGGTGTGGGAAATTGTGCTGAATTCCTACTAGACTACAACACGTACATGTCCAGTTGCTTAGCAGTGATTTTTAGTCAAGTCTTGGCAGCCTTAAAATCACTGCTCGTATGATTTATCAATTGTCAGCAGGACCTCCTATTGATAGCATGTTAACGGTACATGTTCTGAGATCACAAAAGACTGAAATAGGTCTACGAGAGTTGAGGCTTGTTTGGAAGGCAAAAAATTACTGTAGATATATTTATGTTGGCAAAAGAATGCCATTTGTTTAGCTCATTGGCAGTGGCATTTTGTGGTGCTGTGGTAGAATGATACAAGAACAACTTATTCTGTATTTTCTTGATGTGAGTTCCCCTTAGGATACTCTCATCAAATCTCAGCCTAGTCTGATACCGAATACCGAACCAATACCATAAAAATACCGAAACCGACAGCAAACTCAAAATTCCCCCTCCCCCCACCCCATCTCTGCAGATGGATACCGGACACTGATGTATGGATGACTCACTTTCAAACAAGTGAGCTAAAAAAAGTATATTATGTAACATTCTAACACTTAACCATTACAATCCAGCTCAGGTGACCAATTTTTATTAGAAAGGAAAGTCCATCTTTAGCTCAGGTTTCCTAAAAGGCCACCTGATTTAGCTCTAACAATTGTTAAAGGCCTACAATTATATAGCACAGCTGTCGTATAAGGTCTTTATTTAGCTGCTGCAACCAGGCCTGAAAATAAGCAATCTGACATTTACAGAATGAGGTCCCCAGAGGGTGAATTTGATGATGCTATCCCATACAGTGGGCCAATTTATCCTCTGGGTACCTCTTTCTGTTTAGTTTTGAGACCCTGATTCAGGTTGAGGTTCACAGAGGGTAAATTTAGTGATACTACCCTGCGATGCAGCTAGCATCACTAAATTCACCCTCTGGGGACCTCATTTTGCAGACGACAGTGTGCTTATTTTCTGGCTTGGCTGCAACTGTTAAACTATAAAGGCTATTGATTATATAGTAAGGCCTAATTTAGCTCAGTTGACCTATAAGACCTTCATTTAGCTGCTGCAATTATTAGATAGTAAGGCCTATATAAGGCCTTTATTTTGCTGATGTATCTGTTAAAATATAAATGTCTTGAAATAGATAGAAAGGCTTCTATTTAGATCAGTTGACTATAAGGCCTCCATTTAGCTGCTGCAATTGCAAGGGCCTCTAATTAGACAGTAAGGCCTATATTTAGCTTAGATGACTAATAAGGCCTTTTATTAGCTGATGCAATTTTTCAACTATAAAGAGCTTAGCTCAGTCAAGCTGCAAGGCTTTTATTTAGCTACAGCAATTGTAGACTAAATCCTTTACCTAACAAGAAAAGCAGACAATACTTGCAAACAAAATTATTGAATAACTATTTTTTTCATTTTTTGTATAAAAAACACAGCTTATGAATTGGAATGAGCTCAATGAGCTTGTTCCAATAAGGGGTCATAAGCTATGTCTTTGAGGCAAAAAATGACAAAATAATGGAAAGTGAATGTCATTTTTTGTGAATAGTACTGGCCGGTTTTGGCTGTTACATTGGGTAAAGGGTTATTTATTTATTTATTTATTTATTAATTGGTGTTTAAGGTCACATACTTTTGCAGCACAATGGCTAATGGTGACCACAACATGGAGAAAAAGTCATGGTCAGTCAATTGTTTATGCCCCATGTTGCCTATTTTAGAGGACTTGTATTAGTGACTGGGTCCTATTTGACCAGAGGTTTTTGCATCACTTCCCGGGGTTCTCGTGGGGTAAGAGGGGTGGGTGTAAAGGGTTAATATCTTCTTGACAATAAACACCACTGAATTAAGTTTCATATCAACTGACCTTGAATTAATTAAGTTTTGGGGATTCATCTACAGATGGACAGTACTACAAATTAAGATGGCTGACTAATTTGAATAATTTTATGCAATGAGAGAAGAACATGTACACTGTGTTATATATATTTTGCTAAATGTTTTCCATACCAAAAATAATCAAAATTCAAACCACCATTTTAACCCTTCACCCAACACAGACTATATCAAAATTTATTTTTTTAAATATCATTTTTTCAAATTTTTCAAAAAATTTCAACAAAACCATATCATGTGACCCCTCGTTGGAACGAGCTCGATGAGCTCGTTCCAACGAGGGGTCACATGATATGGTTTTGTTGAAATTTTTTGAAAAATAATATTTTTTCAACTACTGAATTGAAATATCATGCAGGCGGATGCGGCCGATTCGTTGGGTAAAAGGTTAAGTTCTTGCTTAAAAAAGTGTCAATTCTATCTTCAGAACAAAATTTCCAATGTCGGCAGTTTTTGATGGCTGTCAAAACCTCGAAGTTGACCTCCACTTTGGCTAATCAATATGAACCACTGTATCAAGTTTCATAATAATTGTTCTTGAATTATTTGATTTATAGTGATTTTAGTTTATTGTCTACAAACAGATTGATGAATGAACAGATGGACAAAAGACTTAACCCTTTACCCAACATAATGGATAAAACCTGCCAGTGCTATTCACAAAAGTCGCCAATTAATTTTCAATATTTTTTTCATTTTTTGTCTCAAAAACAGGTTATGTCTCCACTTTAGAACGATCTTGCTGAGCTCATTCCAATGAGGGGTTATAAACTATTTTTTTTTAAATGAATGAGAGATGGCGGTTTTTATTTTTATTTTTAATTCATGATGGAATGGCTGCCAATGCCTAAAATCCAATTGTGAGAGCCTAAAATTAAATACTACAGCTTATATGTTTATTCCACTGATAGATTTTTTTTTTTTGTAACAGTTATCACACAACACAAAATCAATATAGAACAAGAGCGCACGTATCGCTGAAGCAATACAATGTCCCGTACTGGACTATTATGAGCATTAATAATTATACAAGTGTTATAACCTAGATGTGATCAGCATGAATTCCGTTGAAGCATTTCCAAAAGAAGTCCAGAAAACTGATAGTTTGGCGCTTTTCCATATTTCCAAGGGCCATAACTAACACAAGAATAATGCAATCAGCATGAAACTCAAACTTGATCTGTAAGTCATCGTTCTATAGTAGGTTACCAAGAATGAAATCATTCGGTTGAAGCATTTCCAAAAAAAGTCCGGAAAACTAAAGTATGACCGACTGACAGACTGATGGATGGACAGCGTGCAAATGAAACTTGATCTGTAAGTCATCGTTCTATTGTAGGTTACCAAAAATGAAATCATTCCGTTGAAGCGTTTCCAAAAATAGTCCGGAAAACTAAAGTATGACCGACAGACTGAATGACAGACTGACGGATGGATGAACAGAGTGTAAATGAAACTTGATCTGTAAATCATCGTTCTATAGTAGGTTACCAAAAATGAAATCATTCCGTTGAAGCATTTTCAGAAAAAGTCTGGAAAACTGATATTTTGGCGCTTTTCCATATTTCCAAGGGCCATAACTCACACAAGAATGAGGCAATCAGCATGAAACTCAAACTTCATCTGTAAGACATCCTTCTATAGTAGGTTACCAAAAATGAGATCATTCCGTTGAAGCGTTTCCAAAAAAAGTCTGGAAAACTGATATTTTGGCGCTTTTCCATATTTGCAAGGGCCATAACTCACACAAGAATAATGCAATCTGCATGAAACTCAAACTTGATCTGTAAGTCATTGTTCTATAGTAGTTTCCCAAAAATGAAATCATTCCGTTGAAGTGTTTCCAAAAAAAGTCCAGAAAACTGATATTTTGGTGCTTTTCCATATTTCCAAGGGCCATAACTAACACAAGAATAATGCAATCAGCATGAAACTCAAACTTGATCTGTAAGTCATCGTTCTATAGTAGGTTACCAAGAATGAAATCATTCGGTTGAAGCATTTCCAAAAAAAGTCCGGAAAACTAAAGTATGACTGACTGACAGACTGATGGATGGACAGCGTGCAAATGAAACTTGATCTGTAAGTCATCGTTCTATTATAGGTTACCAAAAATGAAATCATTCCGTTGAAGCGTTTCCAAAAAAAGTCCGGAAAACTAAAGTATGACCGACAGACTGAATGACAGACTGACGGATGGATGAACAGAGTGTAAATGAAACTTGATCTGTAAGTCATCGTTCTATAGTAGGATACCAAAAATGAAATCATTCCGTTGAAGCATTTTCAGAAAAAGTCTGGAAAACTGATATTTTGGCGCTTTTCCATATTTCCAAGGGCCATAACTCACACAAGAATGAGGCAATCAGCATGAAACTCAAACTTCATCTGTAAGACATCCTTCTATAGTAGGTTACCAAAAATGAGATCATTCCGTTGAAGCGTTTCCAAAAAAAGTCTGGAAAACTGATATTTTGGCGCTTTTCCATATTTGCAAGGGCCATAACTCACACAAGAATAATGCAATCTGCATGAAACTCAAACCTGATCTGTAAGTCATTGTTCTATAGAAGTTTACCAAAAATGAAATCATTCCGTTGAAGCGTTTCCAAAAGAAGTCTGGAAAACTGATATTTTGGCACTTTTCCATATTTCCAAGGGCCATAACTCACACAAGAATAATGCAATCTGCATGAAACTCAAACCTGATCTGTAAGTCATCGTTCTATAGTAGTTTACCAAAAATGAAATCATTCCGTTGAAGCGTTTCCAAAAAAACTCCGGAAAACTGATATTTTGGTGCTTTTTCCCATATTTCCAAGGGCCGTAACTCACACAAGAATAATGCAATCAGCATGAAACTCAAACTTGATCTGTAAGTCATCGTTCGATAGTAGTTTACCAAAAATGAAATCATTCCGTTGAAGCGTTTCCAAAAAAACTCCGGAAAACTGATATTTTGGTGCTTTTTCGCATATTTCCAAGGGCCGTAACTCACACAAGAATAATGCAATCAGCATGAAACTCAAACTTGATCTGAAAGTCATCGTTCTATAGTAGTTTGTCAAAAATGAAATCATTCCGTTGAAGCGTTTCCAAAAAAACTCTGGAAAACTAAAGTGTGACTGACAGACCTACAGACTGACAGACTGACAGACCTACAGACTGACGGATGGACAGAGTGCAAACCTATAGTCCCCTCTGGCGATGCCGGTAGGGGATTAATAACTAAAATGGAGACCAAAAATAATGAGGAGTTTTTCAATTGATTGAATGCTTGAAGCCACAATCAGGCCTTTAAAAAAAATGAGAGTACCAGTGCAAAAGTAACATTTTCCTTATCCATGTTTCGTATTCAGTTAAACATAAATGATATTTTGTTTATACAAATTATTCAGACACCAAAAATAATCTAGTCCTCAACCAGTTAAATATTTATTTTGTATACATATGAGAATCGTGACACATTTTGTGGAGAGAATAACAATACTGTATCAATGTATATGACATAATGCATCACAAATCGCAATGTGATACTGCTAAAATCACATGGTAGTTTTGTACATTCTGAATTTTGCCTCCAAAATAATGACGAATGGGGGGCCAAAAAAAAGAATGTGCTGGTGCCAGAGAATCAAAAGATTAATTCTCTTCAATTCAAGAATTTTGTTCATCTGCTTTTCATGTTAAGTAAAGGGTTAAACATTGTTAAGTGTTTATAATTTAGGCACAATTACAATAATTTACAAAACCGGCCAGTACTATAAACAAAAATAACCATTCAATTTTCATTATTTTTTGGGGGGCCTTAAAAACATAGTTTATGACCTCTTATTGGAATGAACTCCTCGAGCTCGTTCCCAGGAGGGGACATAATCTCTGTTTTTGATTTAAAAAATGAAAAAATTAGTTATTCTTACTTTTGTTTGCTAGTGTTGTCTGCCTTTTGTGAAAGGAAAAAGGTTAACACTTTACTTAACAGTATTTTTAAAACATAGACTAAATTTCACATTTTTCGAAAACAAATTTCTCAGTTTTTCAATAAAACCATACAAATATGGATATCATTAGAACAGGGATACCATTAGAACCAACTTGACAAGACAACCAACATATCCATATTTATATGGTTTTATTGAGAAACTTCAGAGATATTTTAGGTTGTGGTAGGCTTATTCTGGTTAATTTTCTGGTTGTTTTTGGCTGCTATGTTAGGTAAAGGGTTAACACTGCTAATTTGGAGGAATTTAAAAGCTCAAATCCCTTACCTCAAGTTCCATCTCTTTTCTTGTGCGCTTTCTTCGAAAACTAACCGGTGACTCAGAATCTACAAAAAAAATTTTTTTCACTTCTTGACAAGAAAGAGCATGACACTCTAAATCCCGCAAGCATCAGATAACCCATAGTATAAATAGACAGAATGTGATGTGTGTCTGAATCGGTGGGTGTTTTACATAACTCATTGGAATGGCGTAGTCATATTTCGCGAGAGCCTATGGCTTTCGCGAAATATGACTACGCCATTCCAACGAGTTATGTAAAACACCCACCGATTCAAACACACATCGCATTCTGTGTTTATTACACAACCCATGCATTAAAATTCATTTGAATAAACAAATTTTAATTCCGATGTTTAAACCCAAAGGTGAAGAGTCTGTTTGTTTTGACTGAAGCTGTACTGATCAAATAGATTGATAAAAAATCAAAACAACCTTTTCAGAACCAGTTTTTGTTGAAATTTGTATTACTGTTTCTCTGCGGCTGGTACCCATTCACGCCTAACCATTTGGTGGCTATTACTGTTAGTAAAAATATAAGTACAAATTTGTGCAGATTTGCAAAACAGCTGGGAGAAACATTTTTAAAAGAAGTTCGAAGCATGTCAAGATGTACGAAGATTTACCAAAATAAAAGTGATCAATTTAGATATAACGCATCCTCAAAACGAGACAGCCACTGGACTGGGTTAATGTTCTGGTTGGAAATGATTGGGTTTTTTTTTTTAAATATTATCTCATTTTTGGTTAACTAATTTTTTGTGAACCGACTTTATTTTGCTTTGGAAGTATTCATTTTCAGACAATGCGACAGACTGTCTATAATTGTATAACGAAAGTTAAAAAATTTATAGTAATTTATATATTTTTTATACTTACCAATGACCCAGACTTAGCTGGTGCTAACTCTAACAAAACCAGGGCCAAACACAAATTTTGCCCCCCAATCCCCAAAATTTGCATCCAAAACAAAAAGAAATCATGTCCTAAAGGACCTCCATACTACGCCTCTACTGCGCATGCGCAGTGACGAAGACGTCCCGAAATTGGCGCCAATTATCATTCTTACTGGCAGTGCCTGGTCAGTGCTATGTACTCAGCGGGGAGGCAAGAGTTCCCAACTCCAGGGAGGGCCATCCCCGTCTGGGTCATTGGTAAGTATAAAAAATATATAAATTACTATAAATTTTTTAACATTTTTATACTGTACCAATGACCCAGACTTAGCTGAATAGTAAACAGGCTGGAGGGCCTAGGACATAGAGGAAAATCCAATAAGCTCAACTATATAGTAAAGAGGTAACCCCTTAAGGAGAAAAGGAGTATTAGGCTTTACATGTATCTTTCTTATTTAATATTAAATTAGAAAGATACACTACCCTTAATAATTGAGCACAATAACATTCATGTTCTCTATTAACATCCAGTATATCCCTTATACTAATTATTTTTAAAGCAAGCCAATAAATAAAGTAGTCCAGAGAATTGAGACTCTTTATAGTCATTTAAAAGTGTCCGAGTATTGTATATTAAAGCCCGTTAGACACTTGACATATACAAATGCTTCACACCGAGTTACACTTTAAAAATAAGACATGAATGAATTTTAACATTAATATTACACTTTAAAACCATCCCGGAAGCGACTCAGAAATACTGACTTGGAGGAGGCATTCCCTTGCTTTTCACTATAAAGCAGGTGACCTAAGGGAACACCCCCCCCCTTCCCTTTGCCCTGGGTCAAATAGCCCAGAGCGAAGAGGTCAGCAGGACGGAGTCACTGCCGGAACAGAAAGCCTGCATAACTATAGTTGCAACTGTTTAGTGGACGACATTCTGAGCAACAGATAACGGACCTAAACAATGCAGGTCTCCAGAAATGGACTCAATATTTCTGAGATAAAAATTCGTAAATGTGGATGGCTGAGACCAATAAGCAGCCTTCATTAAATCTGTAATAGCAACACTATTAGCATAAGCCCAGGAAGTAGAAAGAGCTCTTACTTCATGAGCAGAAATCTTAAGCACAGACTGCTGAGAAGAAGATAAATTTTCATAAGCAGTACGGATAGTTAATTGAATCCATCTAGCAATAGAATGGACCGAAATGTCCTTTCTATTAGGCATCAAAGACAGAAAGAAACGTTTCCGTCCCTTTCTGATAAACTGAGATCTCTGTTTATAGATACGTAACGCTCTAACAGGACAGAGTAAAGGCCTACGCCCGTCTGAAGACGGAAGAGCCTTAATAACAATAGGTTCCGGATATTTATTAGGAGCCTGATTCTTAGCTAAAAAACCCACATTAGTAGTGAAGGTGATAGTGTTCCCAACACTACGATAGTGAGAATCATCCACCGACAGTACATGAAGCTCACTGACTCTTCTAGCAGAAGAGAAAGCTAAGAGAAAAGCTGTCTTATAAGATAAGAATTTGAAATCTACTGTCCCAAGAGGTTCAAATGGCTTTTCCTTCAATTTAAGAAGAACCCAAGCTAAATTCCACTTAGGAATTAATCTAAGAGTTCTGGGTCTATTTATCGAAAAGTTTCTAACCAACTTAGATAAAGAGACATTAGATCCAATTTGTAAACTATCATGATGTGCATAGGTATCAGATAACATAGATCTATAACCCTTTATAGTAACAGGCTGCAGTTTGATTTCGTCAAACAAGTATACTAGAAAGACGAAAAACCTTCCACTTAGCCGCATAGTTTAGCGAAGAGGAGGTCCTCCTACAGTTAGAAATCGCGTCCACTGCTCGTCCTGTAAAGTGTTTGCCATGCAAGAAGGACCGCACAATGGAAAAACGTGAAGGTTGAGACCCTGCGGGTTGTGATGGAGTTGGCGCGATTTCCCCTGCGAAAGAAGATCCTCTCGTGGAGGAAGCTTTCGCGGTAGGTCCCACAACAGACACCTGAGTAGATTTATCCACGGTCTCTGTGGCGACAGAGATGCTACCAACAGAATCTTGCACTGAGATTGTTTTATCTTTAGCAATACTTGTTGAATTAACGGCGCTGGAGGATACGAATATCCTATCATTCCGTCCCAAGGGATCGACAGAGCGTCTACTGCAAATGCTTTTGGATCCGGACACGGAGACACATACGTCTGCAACTGATTGTTGAGATGTGTCGCAAATAAGTCTATCATTGGCCGTTCCCATTGGTAGCAAATCTGATTGAATACTTGTTTGTTGAGAGTCCACTCCGACGGCAACAAGCGACCCTTTCGTGAAAGGGAGTCTGCTAGCACATTCAGACGACCCGGTATGTGACGGACTGAAAGAAGAACGTGATGTTCTAGTGCAAACAGAAGGATTCTTTCCGTTAGATTGAACAACGGAACAGAATGAGTGCCTCCCTGATTCCGTATATACGCCACTACTGTCGTATTGTCGGATAGGATTTGGACATGAGCATTGTGAATAATGTCCATCCAGTGACGTAACGCAAGCCAAATTGACATCATTTCCTTGATGTTTATGTGCTTGCACAGGAATTGCGGATCCCAAAGACCCTGGCATCTCGAAACCGTTGGGATTAATGATGCACCCCAACCTGTTTCACTGGCATCCGTCATAATGGTAAAACTCGGATCCGGCAACTGCAGCGGAACTCCCTGAGTTAACCACTGAATGTTTGCCCAAGTCTGAATCTCTTGTTTCACTTGATCTGACAAGAGAACGTCTACATCGAGCGAATGAATTTTCACACTCCAATTCTGAGTCAAGAAAATTTGAAGAGGACGTGTGCGTAACCGCCCCATCGGAATGAGATCCGCGGCGGCTCCGCACAGACCTATCAGTCTCATAAATTCTCTCGCCGTGACTTTGTCTGCGTGCAGACAATAGCGAGCGTAACAACTGACTAATTTCGCTCAGGTTAACGGCAGACGAACGAGATTGTTGTGCGTCTCGAAGCTCATTCCCAGATGAGTGAATGACTTGGACGGCACCAGATCCGACTTCTCCTCGTTTACTATAAAACCGAGACGTTGGTGCCGTACCTCTGAAGAATGTCGTCCAGGTAGGCCGACGTCACCGCAGACGAATGAGCTCGGAAATAGATCATTACCGAGTTCATTACCCGAGTGAAAGCCCAGGGTGCTAGATTCAATCCGAAGCACATCGCCCGGAATTGATACACCACTCCTAGGACTGCGAAGCGTAGATACTTTCGGAATGTCGGATGTACCATGACGTGAAAGTACGCATCTTTGAGATCTATGCTTGTTGCATAATCGTTCACCCGAATACTCGCTCTGACCGACCGAATCGTCTCCATATAAAACTTCGAAGCGACGATCAGCTTGTTTATCCAGCTCAAATCTATGACTGGACGGAACGAGCCGTCTGGTTTCGGAACCAGAAACAGATGGCTGTAGAATCCCGGAGATTCCTGGTTTTCTACGACCTCTACCGCGTTCTTCATTAAAAGAGACTGCACCTCTGATAACAGAGCGTCTCTTTTCTGCGGATTTGACGGAAGATGAGTCCACTTTGGACTTCGAGTTAATGGAGGCTTTCGTTTGAAGGATATCTTTAGACCTTCCGAAGTCACTCCTCTCACCCAAGGGTCGTCCGTAATCGACGCCCATTCTTGTGAAAAGCTCGACAACCTTCCGCCAACCGGTACGCGATAGAGGTTTAAGCCATCACCTCCTGGACCTGCGAGGTCTGCGGTAGGAGAAACCACGTCCTCCACGACCCGCACCTCGCCCCGTCGACCTCGGGGCGTCCGACCGATTGTCCCGGCCTGAAGGACGTCCCGAACGAGAGTCGCTACCCTGACGGTCTCTCGAATAAGACCAAGAGGACGCACCGGAACCTCTATAGGAACCTCTCTTGGGCGCATTAGACCCAGAAGTGCCTGTCTTATTCTTGTCTTCTGTATCCGACTTCTTAGAAGCAGATTTGAACAACAGAGAATCCGAAGCTTTCTTTGTAATTTTATCATAAATAGCAGAAAGCTTGCCGTCAAAGAGAAGTTCTCCTGAGACCGAAGCGACTCTAAGAGAGTTCTTCACCTTAGTATCCACTAGTGTGGATGTAGCTAGGGCTGCGTCACGTCTAACCAACTCCAGATTTGCCACTGAAAGGGCGGAGTTACACGTGGAATAAGCTACTGCCCTTGAAAGAAGTCTTAAAGAGGATTGTATATCCTGAAACTCTTTCCCTTGAAGGCGCAGTGATAACGCCTTAGTAAGGTGATCTGCGTAAGATAAGGCATCTAAATTGGCTCTGTTAGACGCAATAGCTGTTTCCAACACCGCGGTTGGAATAGAAGCCGACGACGGTAATGATAGCTCTAAGTCTTCCGCCTCATCGTCCATACGCAGAGGAACTCTCGGGATACCCTGTCCTGCCGTATCGAATTTATTCCTTGCATTAATGAAAGGCAGGTTGAGAGTATTAGCGGACAAGAAACCTGCTTTCCCCGTCTTGGAAGCAAGTTTAAATATAGCGTCGTTCAATAATTCAAATGTTCTTGCAACATTATTGGACTGCGATGGAAACTCGGGAGCGATGTCCCTGAACCGCTCAAAAAAAAATTCAGAGTCCAATGACGCTATAATCCTCTTGTCCGGAACCGCAGCAGTCTGGCCCGACGGAACAACTTGAGGGAGAAAGTGCCGAATGAAGTCCACGGCAGCTTTATGTTGTTCCGAAAGGGATAGCTCCAAGTCATCCGTATCCCTTTCACCATCCGGTCGGACCTCATGATGTTCCCGGTCGTCGGCCCCCGATGCTTCGGCGGAGCGTACCGACCCAGCGCCGTTGGATAATTCTCGATCCGACACCGTTTCTGTCGGCTGCTGGGATGCTGCGATAAGCTGTGCTATCTGCACAAGAATGTCCGGCGTCGAGACCTGCGGAGGCGCAGTCTTTCGCTGCTTCGCCGAGGGCAGCTCCGCATCAGATGGCTCCCGCATACTTTTCCTATGCGAACGTCCGGAGTCCATCGGTCTTGAATCCCTGGCTGCCGGATGGTGTGACCTGGTCGCCGAAGAATCCTTGATCGGCGAAGCTGGTAATATATCGGCGGTCACGCAGCCAAGGTGCGGTCGTGTGCGCTGACGAGAAGAGGAAGCCTTAACAGTCTCCACGGACTGCTTATACAACGGAGCGTCCCGAGTGACGGACGTATGCTCCGCTAAAGACACATTTTGTACCACAACATCTCGTCCCAGATGTTGTTGTACGAGAGAGGGGCCTCTCTCGCTCGCGGCCCGGCTGGACCTGGACGAGCTAGGAACCGGACTCAAAGACTTCCTCCGTTCTCGCTTACTATCCGCCGTCACTGGGTGTGCATCTATTATGTTTATAGTGCTCGCATCACCCAAAATTTCCTCCTGGACCGCATCGGACGAACCCGGCTGCCGAACCATTCGGTGAAAGGACGCTACACCGGGCGAGCTAGCGGCACTTGTAGAAGATAACATGGAAACATCACCCTGTTCTGGTTCCTCTGAAATAGAAACTGAGAGAGTAGAGTGACCTTGCAGAGAAAGAGCCGGCATAGCCCTTTCTCCAGAAACAACATATCGTGACACACGTTTCCAATGTTTCTCATCCCAATATTCACATATAGGACAGGGATTAATGCGAGAACACTGACTACAATTAATACAATGATCATGAAAGTCAGAGGAAGATTTCTTCCTATTACAATTTGAACAATGTCCCTTCATTGTGAAAGGACAACAACAAGTCCTAGTTACTCGCAAAAACCCCTGACACAAAGATACATAATAACATGATCCATTAATAAATGAAAAAACAATTGCAAATCAAAATAATTTTGAAAAAATATTTTTTCAGCGAAGCCCAAGTTGCTGAAAAGTAACGTTGAGACCCAATGGATCCGATGGCAAAGTGTGGTCAAAAATTTTAAATTTATATTAAATAATTAATGAGACACTTACGGATAATATAAATGTATCTTATAGTGAGATAAACTACAGCAAAGGCAAACAGCCCCCCTCAAAAAAGGCTGTTGCCAATGTAAACAAACAGTGTAAAACACCAGAAAACATGACTCCAGGCACTGAAAAAACTGGCCCGGAATCAGTCATCAAATTACACTCTATCTGATGCAAAACAGAGACTCCCAGGGGAGAATCTGCAGAACATCAGATGGAAGATGCAGAACACAAACGTTATACACCCATGGGTGAAAACGTAACTATGGGGAAAATAACAGAAAACATTCTGTAACCAAGCAACTCTCCCAGGAAATTTTAGAAATGAACTTTCTCAAAAATATGCCAAAAGCATGGGAGAATTGCAAGGGGGGACTTTAGAAGGCTAGGGGAGAGGAAACACTGAATAAGCAGTGCAACATTAGCAAGAATGACAACAAGAGGCCCATGCCTCGAAAATAGGCAACTTAACATAATTTCATCAAAAAATTTTAAGTACAGCCCTGATTATTTTTTGTCACTTCTTTTTCCTCTCCTCCTTCTATCCTCCTTAGAATCACATTTTCTCCAAAAATTACGTGTCTGGCATCCTTTAAACTGAGATTTACAAGCACAAAGATCAGTGAGATGTTGACTGATGAAGGGCCAAACAGAGAATGATAATTGGCGCCAATTTCGGGACGTCTGCGTCACTGCGCATGCGCAGTAGAGGCGTAGTATGGAGGTCCTTTAGGACATGATTTCTTTTTGTTTTGGATGCAAATTTTGGGGATTGGGGGGCAAAATTTGTGTTTGGCCCTGGTTTTGTTAGAGTTAGCACCAGCTAAGTCTGGGTCATTGGTACAGTATAAAAATTTTGGAAACTTTTCGAAGCGTAACTAACGACTCGATGGGAAGGGAACTAGTATGAACGGAGCTAGGAAAAAAGTTCTGGCTTGTACATCACCCATTCAATACAGAATCATTTATGTCATAGCGGCTATTCCGTTAAATACAAGGGTTTAAAGTTGAATGAATGTGTAATAAGTAAAAAGACTAACTAAAAGTTATTAAAATATGAGTAATTTTCTTGTTATCCATAAATAAGTAAAACAGAATAAACAAAGCCACCACCAGACAGCAAGTTCTTATATAGGATATATTGAATACTAAAACAACAAAGGAAAAAGGGTCATAACTCAACCAAAATTGGTCAGACTGAACCCAAATTCGAACTTGTACTGCATATTCATGAGACAAACCTATGTACAGAATTTGGTGTTTATTCAATAACTCAAACTAAAGTTATCATCCAGTCACCAAATTTCCAAACTTATGAAACTGGGTGGAAAGCACTGAAAAAGTGGCATAACTCCAACAATGAAAGTGTCAATGACACTGTATCTCAACTTGTGTAAGACATGTGCATGTATAGTATGTGACGCAGCAATCACACACATCTAGGTAATGACCTAATAACAAATGTGCAGGTAAAGTATTGTAAAGGTGGGTGACAGTTAGATGCTAAACTAGAAAACAAATCTTTATGGGGTTAATGTTACAATGGGGATCCTTGTATGGTGCACCATACGCCAAATGTTAGCAATTGTTTGAGCCTGTTTGATTCAAACCCTTCTAAGGTTGATTCATACTAATTAATAAATATTTGTCCAGTCCTTCTTAAAATATAGGTATTTGAATTTTTTATCTTTAGCTCATAGGGTTCCCATGGGTGAGGAGGTTTTATTTTTCTCATTGGAAATAGAAAATTGGGTTGTGCTAATAATGTTTACCCTCCCCAAACAACACCAAATATTAACATATGAACTTGGCTTCAACACATTTGAATATACACATCCTAGGTCTGGTGTTTTTGGAAAAGATTTTTAATTATCTCCCTTTTTGAGTCCCCGAGTGGGTCTGACTGAACCCAAAAATATTTGTTCTCATACCACAGTGATAACAAAGGCACCCAATAAATTTATAGCAAACATTACTGACACAAAAAATCTTCTTTACAGGTTCTGTACAAAAAATGTAGTACACAGAATTCCTGTAAATATGACTGCCAACAAGCATTTTGAATTTTGAGCTGAGCCCAAAAGCACTCGTTACCATCCCTTGATGATAACAAACGTAGTCCTAGAAGTTCTGTACAAAAAACTGACTGCACCTAATTTTGGTATAAAATGACAACCGGCAGCCATCTTGAATTTCGGACCACACCCAAAAATAATCGTTCTCGTCCCCCAAGATGATAACAAAGGTACCCAAGAAGTTTTGTGAAGATCAGTTCATAAATACAGCCTCTAGCCTGAGCCGTATTGACATGCGCACTTAATGTGTATAAGTAGCACTGAATAAATCAACGTTCATCTAATTTCTGCATGAGAAAAAAACCCGCATTATATGTAATGTATTCCATATTACTAAACATTCGTTGAAAAATTTATTCAAATCAGAACCTTCATATAGAAGTTCTGTACAAAAAACTGATTGCACTAATTTGGGTACAAAATGGCTGCTGGCAGACATCTTGAATAATGGATTGCATCCCAAAACACTCGTTCTCGTCCCACGGTGATAACAAAGGTACCCAAGAAGTTTCGTAAAGATCAGTTCATAAATACAGCCTCTATCCCAAGCCGTATTGAATTGTTAACGGGTGGAAGACAGACGGTCGACGGGCCATGACAAAACCTCAAATTTGACTACGTCAAAGTTGTACTAAAAATTATCAGATTTAGTCGATATTTGGAATTCACATAATCATTGTGATAAGGGACATATCCACCAAATTTGGTTTGGATTTGATGACCCAAACTTTAGTTATAAGTCCAGACGGACGGATGCATGCACACACATACCTGATTACAATGGTCATCCAAAAAAAAGGGCCATAACTCTCAACTTTCAACAAATCCCCATCGTTTTCAAATGAGATTGTTAATAAAAAGGCAGCATATCAACATTTATCCATATCTGATACTGTTAAAATTATTGCATTGACATTTCTCGCAAATTTGACAGACAAAGAACAATAATTCCCTTCCGTTCATCAAATAGTGGTAGCTGTCACAATTGTTCAAGACATTTCTAATGTAAAGAAGCACACCCAAATTTAATGGAATCCCATAGCTAATGTCCAAATTATCACATAATAAATTATTGGGCCTTCCACTGATTTGCCCAGGTTCTCCAAGGAAGAGGCCTGCATTAACCCCAGCCAGTTAATTTCTCCCCCACTCTCCCTCTTAACCTTCCACCTTTCAGACACAACCATTTCACAATTTTACCCATTGGGACTTTCTCAATCTTCCCCAACGATAATACTGACCTTTTCCCTCATGTCATCCATCATCCATTTATCTCTCATTTTTCATTCCATTCATCCATTCATTTCTCCGGAGTCTTGTTCTTCTAAGCAAGTATTTGAGACGTGATAAAATAAAATGTTCCAGGGGCACCATTAGTCCTAAGCTGTACTTTTAGAACCCTCTTTCTTCATCTTTCTCAATTTTCCCCATCAACTCCAGTGATTTTGATCCCACTTTGAACAACAATGGTCCATCGAACAATCCACCCACATACCCGTACTACCTAAAAGTTGGCATATTTTTTTTTATTTAACCCATCCAGAGAGCTCTCGGTCCAGCTCACTGGTTTCTATTGCAATCCTTGAGAAACCCTCTCCCTCCCTTGAGAAACTCATTCTTCATATTTCTGCACAATGGCTAATCATGACCGCAACATGGAGATAAAGTCAAATTTAGTCAACCGTTTATACCCATGTTGCCCATTTTAGAGGACTTCCACCCCAAGCATTGGTGACTGGATCATATTTTACCAATAAAACGGAACTTGTTTACCACAGTAAATAAGGACTGCTTTACTTTCCAGGTACAACTTCACTGCATACTAAGTTAGTGTGCACTTTCCTTCACACATTCAGAAGGAACCCCTTCCCCATTTTCTCTGCTGATCTCACTAGATACAAACTAACAATAAACGATTGATTATGAACACAGAGTGAATATTACTCACAGAGGAAAGCAGACATACCAAACTGGTAGAGTACTGGAAGCCCATGTTTGGGTTTTATTCTGAAGTGCAGGTACTCCAAATTAAAGGCTTCATATTCTGTGGATGCGTTCCATTTTATCTTTGGATTGAAACTATTTTGTTTGCAGAGATTTTCTTTGTTAAAATTTATGGGAGAGTGCCTATAGGCACACCGAGAGATACGTCTATAGGCACACCGAGAGATACGCCTATAGGCACTCTCCCATAAATTGTAACAAGGACAATACATGTGAACAAATTCTGTCAACCCAAAATAATTCCCTACTCTATCAGTTAAAAATTTAATTTCTTTTTCAGGGTGATTTACTTAAATATATTTATAGAGTGCGTGTTTAGGGATTATCGTAGGGAAGAAACAGGTTGCATTAAGCCGTAGTGTTTTGAGAATTTTCATTATAGCTGTTGGCATCTCCTTTTTCATTGCATTTGGGTTTATTTTCAGGTTTTTTTTGTAAGTGTTCAACTGGTGTTCAGACTGAGGTAAGTATGGTTAGCAGAGAGGGGTGTAAGGGTCAGGGTGGTTGGTGTGAATCAGGGTGTGTAGGTGGAGGAGGCCTGTAGGAAGTGTAATATGAGGTATGGGTGTAGTCAAGAGATGAACAGCAGTGGGGGAGTGGGGGACTTGTAGGGATATCTTACAGTTGTTGGAGATGTTTGTTAGATTCAAGCGAAAAAGTGCGGAGTTGAAGGAAGGGTTGTATATCTGGAGTGACCCTCCAATGAAAGTTACCTTTGATGGTGAGGTTGGGGGGGGGGGGGGGGGCAATCCTGTCTCCATGTGGTTGCAATCCTATATGCTGTTTCAAATGGTTGTAGAAATCAAAATATGCCTCAGGACTCAAGAGTGCAAAAAATATGGTTCTAGTTAGTGGCTTATCTGGACCTACCTGCTCCCAAAAGCCACACTGCTATTGTTTCATTTTTGTGGCTTGTCTTATGGCCTCCCATATGCAGCCACCATAGATACCAAAAGTGAGGGGGTCTTTGGGCAAGTATGATCATTATGGATGATCAGTTCTACTCCCTTTCATTTTCCAGAGTTGTAAATATCCTCACAAGAAATGACTTTCTAGTCCAGGCACATTAGACATAAAAATGAGAAAGTAAGGAAAAAAATCAGAGAAAGCTGATTTTTTTATATGTTTCCGGGACACACATTGCGGATAAAGTGTGAAAAGTCCCCGCGAATCCGAGTTGAGCTTTTTTAGTTACAGCGTTTTTTTGATGAAAAAAAAAATTTTAAAAAAAATTCGACCCAGCTCCATATTTCTCATTCTTATTCGCCTTAGTAGGGTGAGAATCATAAATATCGTGCTGAATTATATTGAGAATACATATCCCCAACAGAAAATGCCAACTTTGTACCAATCCTCACACTCAATGGTGAAATATTCACGAAAATGTACAAAATTACGAAAAAAAATTTATTGTTTTCATACACACAACGGTACACAACGTCCATTAAATCAAATCTACGACTACTTTGGGAGTTAAATTATATATCAAAAATTGCAGAAAAGCAGTGGCTTTATAATGATATATAACAATAGTCATTTATTCCATAATGAACTGGTGAAACGTGTGAAATATTAACCATACCCCCTAAACTCAAATTCAAACGGCATCGACTTTTCTCATTCAAATACCGTATTATAGCATCGTTTCAATTTCCATGTTCGATTAAATCACAGAAATCATATCAAAGCAGTGGAGATTGTGTCTTCGTCAGATAAGTTGACAAAAGTTTTCGTTAGACTCGGCGGCTTCCATATGATTATGTCATATTTAGGGGCAATTGGTTCGATCATGGCTGGTAGTGGCTTGGATGAACTTTGGGGGACTGTTTATGCTGGTGGGTCAATCCATCATTTGATCAGTGGTCATGCATATTCAAGAGCAGTTCGTGCCCATTTGCTAACACAAATTGCCATTACAAAACTTGTGTTTGAAGAAAGCCGAACACTAGATAACATAGACTGCACAGAAGTCAATGAAATATTCTGTGGACTTGCCAGAGGTGACTGTACAACAGCTGACGCTGTCAATCAAGAAAGTGTCAACCATCTACTGTCAAAATTACACGAACTGCTCCAGAATGCGTCTGTAGGACGCACAGGAAAGCTTTGGGTACAATACTACGAGCAAATAGGTCTTCTCCAATTGTTCTTGAGAGCCGAGCGCACAGGCGACTGGGAACTCCACACATATTGTGTTCGCAATATGATTCCAGTATTTCACGCAGGTGGTCATTTTGCATACGCAAAAAGTTCTCATCTCTATTTGCAGCAGATGAATGAGCTAACAGAAATAATGCAACAGGATGATTTGAAGTTGTTCACTGAGAAAGGTTACTTTACCATAAGGCGCTCAGATAAATTCTGGGACGGGATATATTCTGATCACACCATAGAGCAGTGTTTAATGAGAATGTTCAAGCTCCCTGGTGGTCTCACACATGGCAGGGGAATAACCGATAGCACTGTTGCGAAATGGGTACATGGACTACCTCTTTGCCTTCCGATATGTAATGCTCTCGAAAATTTTGTTCATGTTCACACTGGTCATGGCGAACAAAATCAGATCTCCGTCAAAGTTCACAATTGACTGATGCCAATGATATCACCAAATTATTGAACTGGCTCAGAGTGCATTCCCCCTTTCAGAATAGAGATCCACTACAATTAGTCTCTATAGCGACCGGGCTTGTGGCCGACGAAACTGTGAACTGTGACCAAGTTCGCAAAATTGGTGAATGTTGCGTATCGAATGTTGTAAGCAAAGCGTTCAACAGCATCAAACTACGACGTGTTGACACTGTGAAGTCTTTCGCATCGATGGCAAATAGCATCAAAGTCCGTGGAAGTAAGGTAGTGATTGACCCCACAATTCTGTTCAACCGCATCACATGTGTTATTCAGTCACAAGCAGAGATGGAAGAGTATCTCAAATATGAACTCGCCCCGAAACCACCAGCATTGTTTGATTTTGCTGGAATGAGGAAGACACAGAAAAGCACGCTCGGTAAGATCCTCAAAACATACGGTTCCGAGCAAACTAAAATCCCAGAACATTCTCTGTTTGTTGTAGATGGTGGATTTTTATTGAGGGCAGTTGTATGGCCTAAACAGTTGTCATATAAGGACATATGTACATCATATTCCAATTATCTAGTGAGACATTTTGGGGCGAACGTCGTGGTTGTTTTTGATGGTTATGCTTGTACAATGTCGACAAAGGGCATGGAACAAGCCCGTAGATCTAAAGACAGGTATTCCATTGATATCAATATCTCACCCGAGTTACCAGCCACCACACCCCAATCCGATTTCCTTGCAAATGCCAAGAACAAAACCCAACTGATCGATCTTCTAATGCAGGAGCTATCTGCTATCAATATTCAGTCCAAGCAGGCCGAGGCTGATGCTGATGTACTGATAGCCGAAACTGCACTTGACATCGCTCAAGATGACAACAATGTTGTCGTTGTGGGAACAGACACAGACTTGTTAGTCATTCTTACCTCTCGAGTTCAACCGGGATGTAATATTCACATGATGTATTCCATTACCCCAAACTTACTAGTTTCAGTTAGTGAAATAGCAACCAAAATGGGTGACCATAGAAGCAACCTCCTTGTAGCACATTCTATAAGTGGTTGTGACACTACTTCTGCACTCTTTCGAGTTGGTAAGAAGAAAGTATTCAGTACAATTGTCTCCGATGTTACTAGCAACTCACAACAGTATGTCAACACAATTTTGGCGGATGACAGTACACCAAGTGCAGTAGCCGCTGCCGGGGAACAACTTCTCCTGATCTTATACGGGAGTAAAACTGTTTCCTCTCTCTCGACCAATATAGATATGTCACTTACAAGCGTTATGTAGCAAAGTCTAAACTGAATAAACCCATCGACCTAGCCTCACTCCCACCAAGCAGCGATGCTGCACAACAACATGTCTACAGATGTTATCTCCAGGTCCAACAATGGCTGGGCACTTCGCTTCCTCCGACGGATTGGGGGTGGTTGCTAGACAATGGACTTCTTGTACCGACTGCAGCCACAAAGCCATGTGCCCCCGATAACCTACTGAATCTGATCAGTTGTGGTTGCAAGAGTGCTTGTACAAAAAGGTGTGGGTGTAAGAAGGCAGGACTCTCTTGCTCAGGTTTGTGTAATTGCAGTTCGGATTCTTGTAACAACCACAGAAACACTGTCCTGTCGGAAATTTCTGAGTTCGATGAATAATATGTATATAGGTCATGTCATTTCTGTATATAGCGTTGATAATAGTCAATGTAACTTAATCCATGTTGATTGATTTGTACATTCTGTAAATATTATTTATTGATTTTTGTACATTCTGTAAATATTATTTATTGATCTAATGCTGCCAGACACAGACGTGTCTGTTCGGTCCCAAGCCCGAAAATAGTTGAGTTCTCATGCTGACGAATTTTATGCCAAAAGGGGAACTCGGCCAGAAGCAGAAGGGGTCTTCCATAATGTCTATTTTGTAAGCAATGATAAAAGTCTTCAAATGGTGGTGGATTTTTTATCGGATGTCCAACTAACATCCCGTTCTGTACTACGACCCTTTGGGCAAATCCATTAGGAAAATCGTCATTTTTTGCGTAAATCCGATACTTTTTTGTGAATTTTCAATAATTTTTCGCAGAAATTGTCACAGAATGCACATTTTCCTCTAGGTAAATGTATATTAGACATTATGTAGCTCGAAATACTCGTAAACAAAAAATACAGTTGGATCAATTCGAGGTTACAAAGTTCGTGCGATTTTTTTTATTTTTTTCAAACGCGTTTTCGAAAAAAGGCTGTAAAAAAAAAAGCTCAACTGGGATTTTAGGGGACTTTTGTCTAATCGTTCAGTGACATGTACTCGACATTCCCTGAAAAAATCAGCTTTCTCCGATTTTTTTCCCTAGTGAAACCTAATGTTCTTGGGCTATTCAAGATGATAAGTCAGTTGAGGTGAGGATCTGTATCAGTTCAGCCTCTGTGATGTCAGCTCCCACTCTTGTATTTTCTAGCTTTGGGTAAGACTTAGTACTTGACCACGGAGAACACCCTCAAAGTGCTTAACCACTCTAAGCAAACCAATTCAGACCACCAGCTCTCAGTAGGCCAAGGTTTGCAGGGTCTGGCTCTCTGAAGGGAATACAAACCATAAGCCCCATCTGTAACAAGAAAAGTATTTTTGGTGTATGGACTGTCGATCCAAGCAGGGTATTTTATTTTGTGTTTTGGGGTAATTTTTCCCTGGCCTTTCCTCCTTTCTAACTTTACAGGGACAAATTTGTACTCAACTAATCACTCTCCTTCGTCATGATCTTATAAGAACTTGTGCTTCATGACCAATTCAACTTCCAGAAGTTTCCCGACGAGCTACCAGCCCCGGCTTCAATACCATGCATGATTTTGATATCCCCAAGATTCAATGGATCCTCTCCCCAAATCTCCATATGGAGAAGACAGCAAAGAGACCATGAACGTCAAACTTGTTTTGATGCCGTTTATAATCTTGACATGCTGTTCTTTAGTAGGAAACCTCTCAGAGGAGGAACCTGGGTGTCAAATCGATGAATTGCTGCTCTGAGACAGGCTTTATTTCTCTTTCTCAGTATCCCTTTCTTAACCCTTTACAAAATGTAATGGCCAAAACTGGCCAGTGCTATTCACAAAATTCACCATTAAATTCTTATTACTTTTTCATTTTTTGTCACAAAATCATAGCTTATGACCCCCCTCATTGGAATGAGCTCAATGAGTTCATTCCAATAAGGGGTCATAAGGTATGTTTTTGACGCAAAAAATCAAAAAAATTAGTGCTTCAGAAATTTTATTTGCAAGTGTCGTCTGCTTTTCGTGTTAGGTAAAGGGTTAATATTATCCCCAAGTCATTGTCAGTGTATGTATAACTTACCTGAACTCTGTCATAAATGGGTGGTTTTTAATCGAAAACATTACCTCTCAGAGCAGAGACTCTAAAAGGTTTTTTTTCAGTCAAGATTAATATCAAATGGGATGAATTGTATCTAGCCAAGATGGGAGCGCGGTGGCTCAGTGGTAGACTGTTGGACTTCTATGCTAGAGGTCCCGAGTTTGATCCCTGTCCGGGACGACCTGCGTTGTGTCCTTGGGCATGGCACTTTATCCCGGTTGCCTACAGGGGGCACTGGGCAATTTTTCTGAATTCTCACTTGACAGCAACCTGTATATGTTCTAGTTGCTTAGAAGTGATTTCTAGTCAAGTCTTGACTGCCTGTTAAGGCAGCCAAGACTTGACTAGAAATCATGGCCCAGGTGATTTATCTAATGTCAGTAGGACTTCTTAATGACAGCATGTTAACCCTTTACCCAACGTAACGGCCAAAACCGGCCAGCGCTATTCTCAAAAATCGCGAATTAATTTTCACTATTTTTTTCATTTTTTGTCTCAAAAACATAGGTTATGACCCCTCATTGGAACGAGCTCGACGAGCTCGTTCCAATGAGGGGTCATAACCTATGTTTTTGAGACAAAAAATGAAAAAAATTAGTTATTCAAGAATTTTTTTTCCAAGTGTCGTCTGCTTTTCATGTTAGGTAAAGGGTTAAGGGCACATGCTTTGAGATCGAAATTTGATCCCAGTCCGGGACGACCCACACTTTGTCGTTGGGCAAGGCACTTTATCCCGGTTGCTTACATGGGGGCACAATGACAATGTGTACAAATCATACTGCACGTCGATGGTGCACATGTCTTCAACTGCTGTAACCCTGCTTGAGTGGAGCTTGAACAGAGTTAGAATGTTGAGGAGCTGATAGTTGCTCATCGATGCTCAGAGTACTCTGGGTACTCCGGCTTCATCCACCCATAAAATTGTCACGGTATTGATTAGCCATTGTGCATAAGTATGTAACCTTAAACACCAATAAATAAATAAATAACAAATATCTAGCTGAGACAATACTTGCCCAAATTTAATTACTGCCTTCTCCTCTTTGTGAACCAGGTTATGTTAAGTCCAATCTGAACAACACGGTCAATATAAAGTCAGGTTACAGACTGGCTCCTGGTCCCACACCTGCGACATGGGTGGGGCACAATTACACTTTTTCTGAGCTGGTAAATAAGCACCTTACAATGTTCATAAAGACAACTCCTGCCACAGAGAACCCAATGCGCTGACCATCAACCAACCACACAAATTCTTGCTTCTGATATTCTCATGATATATTTTCCCATCACTTGAACAGTGGAGTCCTGTTAATTGAATTGCCATTTTGCCAATTAAAATTATTCAATTAACAGGAATATTCAATTAACAGGGATTGAGTTACTTTCCTGTATTCTAGAGAAAAACTTAACATTTATTCTGTTATATCTTGAGCTCTGTCAAACAAGATCTGATAGATTAAATGCCTGTATTGGATGTTCTGAGGCAAAATAGGTCTACCAACAAAGGAAAACTGGGGTGAATCAGGGTAATTTCTCGACAGGTTACAAGATTTTTTTCAATTCAATTCAATTCATTTTATTTAACGGTATGTAAAATATAATAATCAATTCAGTTACAGAATAATATTGTGATACATATACATACCGTTGGGGTACAGCATAGCCAGATTGGCTGTCTTCCTGCTATCCCCCGAGGTAGAAATGTAATTGGAGCAACATCATATCAGACAGAGTATACAGCCAGTAAGAGAGAAATACAGATCCTTTTGGAGTAATGTTGTATTGTTGCATTGTTGCATTAATGCATGGGAAACAAAACACTTAAAATATCAATAATATTATTAGAATATATTGAAAATAATATTGATAATAGTTAGGGAATAAGATGAGTGACAAACTGACGAGCTAGCCGGTAAAAAAAGTAGAACTGTATTACAGATTAGTACAGTAAACTATCTAGTACAGTCTGGGCCTACGGGTTGTTACATGTAATTTGTGTTTGATAATTTGAGAGAAGTTTTTGTGTTAACATTTTCTTAAAAGCAGTACGATTAGTAGCATTTCTTATACTCGGTTCCAAGGTTACAAGATTTTTATTCAATTAACAGGAGATTACTCTATCACCTATATTCAATTAACAGGTTAAATTTGTACTGGCAGTATGGTAAATGGTTTTGTGTTGGGAAATTATATTCAATCAACAGGGTTATTCAGTTATTTATTTTTTTATTGGTGTTTAAGGTCACATACTTAATGCACAATGGCTAATCGTGACCATGCCAGTTTTACGGGTGGAGGAAGCCGGAGTACCCGGAGACAAACACCGAGCATCGACGAGCAACCGTCAGCTCCTCAACATTCTAACTCTGTTCAAGTTCAGCTCAAGCAGGGTTACAGCGTTGAAGACATGTGCACCATCGATGTGCAGTACGCCTTAGTACACAGCGTCATCGTACCCCAATGTAGGCAAACGGGATAAAGTGCCTTTCCTTAGGACACAACACAGGTCGTCCCTGATGGGGATCGAACTCGGGACCTAGCATAGAAGTCCAACACTCTACCACTGAGCCACCATGCTCCAGGGCTCGCCTTGAGTAAAATGGCCGGGGCCTAAAAAAAGTCCCCCACATATTGAGGTCGGGGCCTTTTCGGGGCTGATTTTCCATTTTGTCCATTATTGTTAGTGCTTTTTTTGTGGAAAATGTCGGGGCTTGAAAAAAAGCCCTCAGCAAGTGCTCCTCTGGGCTGATCTCGGGGCCTGGGCTGATCAGCCCCGACTCAAGGCAAGCCCTGATGCTCTCGGTTATTCAGTTAACCCCTAGCACTCTGGCTGTGCACCAGAATTTTCTCGAATCACTCTGTTTTTCTCTTTTTTAACTATGAATTTAACCAATTATATCTTGTTTGACAGAGCTCACTGAGCTCTGTCAAACAAGGTATAATTGGTTAAATATCAAACTGCATTATGGGAAATATTTGCTTCTGAAAACTTTGTCATTTTGACAACAGTGTGCAGAGGGTTAGGAGATATCCAATTAAGTGGGCTCCACTGTATATCTAAACAGAATAAACCTCAGGAAACAGAGTGTGAATACCAGAAGAACCCAGAATGGCTGGAGGTGGGAGGGGGGATGCTGACTCTTAGCTCTACTCTATTTCTGCTTGGGAGGACTTATAGGGGATGGGTTGGCTATGGGGGGCTTCTCAAGTTGGTATGCTCACCCTGGTATGCTCACCCTTGCCTGCTGCCTGAGAGAGGTATTATATTATGAATGTTATCATTATCATTCCATGATGAGTGAGATAGTTTCATTATGTATTATGTTATAATTACATTGTTAATGCAGTTATACGTTTTGGGTCCAAATACTCAATTCCCATTGGTCAGCTGGATGAAAACGTCATGACCAAATGTAATTCATTTTCCAATGAATACATTTGGTCGAACTTTGACCTGTATTTACGTTCAAGTTAATAATTTGTGATATCTCAAACAACTTACAAAGAAATGTCAATCGTGTGCCAGTGTGATATTATTTCAGTGATTTTATTCTTGAACTTGTTGCCGTTTCATAGGTGATTATAGTTTACTGATATCTTAAATAAATTGTTTTGAACATTCCAAGTTTCGATGCGAAAGACGGCAATTTGACAAATTTGGGTCAATGCCGAAAAACGGCGCTCAACTCAGAGATGTGCGTTTTGTCTTTTGTGTGAGAATGGTTTTTCGCCTCGTTCGTTCATACATGTTTTATTTCGTCTTTCTGCTTTTGTTGTTTGGTAAAAAGTAGTTTAAACAGTTACGGAATGTAATTATAAGAATTGAATGCAATTTTTATAATCTTTATTGGAATATGAACGTGTGGGAATGGGTACAAATTGTATGAATCCCTTAATTCTTAAATGAATGAGTTTATCATGGTTGGTATTCTGTTTGTATAATATTATGAATACTAAACTTACCTTTCTGTGCTGAACGAGCCATTTCTGTAGCTATTATACACATCACACCCAATTTTGCTAAGGTATACCCTCGAGGATCCACCAAATGATTCTGTTTGTTGTCAGTAAGGAGATAAGCTGGGATTGCCTGTAGTAATAGATTTAGTGTCAATTGCTCCAAATCTAGTTGAAATAATGGAAATGCAAGGCTAAGTGTCTGGCAAAGGTCTTCTGTTCTCATACTCTCTAACATAATCTGAAAAAAAATTGTAAGTCAAATTTTTAAACAGAGGGTCAGTGAGCCGATAAACTTCCCCATGTTGTAAGATACATTGAGTGATGTACATGAATAAATCAAAGTGATTAGTATAATGGGATTATTAGGATATATAAAAAAAACCTCTGTAACCCAGCTACACCAAACCTACTACATCCTTCTAAGGTTATATCAGTGATGTAGCCAAGGGGGGAGCATGGACCTTACACAAACTCCCACAAGCTACATCATACCTACTACATCCTTCTAAGGTTATATCAGTGATGTAGCCAAGAGGGGAGCATGGACCTTACACAAACACTCTCAAGCTACATCATACCTACTACATCCTTCTACCGTTATATCAGTGATGTAGCCAAGGGGGAGCATGGACCTTACACAAACTCCCACAAGCTACATCATACCTACTACATCCTTCAAACATTCTATCAGTGATGTAGCCAAGAGGGGAGCATGGACCTTCCACAAACTCTCACAAGCTACATCATACCTACTACATCCTTCTAGCGTTATATCAGTGATGTAGCCAAGGGGGAGCATGGACCTTTCACAAACACTCACAAGCTACATCATACCTACTACATCCTTCTAGCGTTATATCAGTGATGCAGCCAAGGGGGAGCATGGACCTTTCACAAACACTCACAAGCTACATCATACCTACTACATCCTTCTAGCGTTATATCAGTGATGTAGCCAAGGGGGAGCATGGACCTTTCACAAACACTCACAAGCTACATCATACCTACTACATCCTTCTAGCGTTATATCAGTGATGTAGCCAAGGGGGAGCACAGACCTTCCACAAACTCTCACAAGCTACATCATACCTACTACATCCTTCTAAGGTTATATTAGTGATGTAGCCAAGGGGGAGCATGGACCTTACACAAACTCTCACAAGCTACATTATACCTACTACATCCTTCTCACATTATATCAGTGATGTAGCCAAGGGGGAGCATGGACCTTACACAAACACTCACAAGCTACATCATACCTACTACATCCTTCTAACATTATATCAGTGATGTAGCCAAGGGGGAGCACAGACCTTCCACAAACTCTCACAAGCTACATCATACCTACTACATCCTTCTAAGGTTATATTAGTGATGTAGCCAAGGGGGAGCATGGACCTTACACAAACTCTCACAAGCTACACCAAACCTACTACATCCTTCTAACGTTATATCAGTGATGTAGCCAAGGGGGAGCATGGACCTTCCACAAACACTCACAAGCTACATCATACCTACTACATCCTTCTAACGTTATATCAGTGATGTAGCCAAGGGGGAGCATGGACCTTACACAAACTCTCACAAGCTACACCAAACCTACTACATCCTTCTAACGTTATATCAGTGATGTAGCCAAGGGGGAGCATGGACCTTTCACAAACACTCACAAGCTACACCAAACCTACTACATCCTTCTAACGTTATATCAGTGATGTAGCCAAGGGGGAGCATGGACCTTACACAAATTCCTACAAGCTACATCTACCTACTACATCCTTCTCAGGTTATATCAGTGATGTAGCCAGGGGGAGCATGGACCTTACACAAACTCTCACAAGCTACATCATACCTACTACATCCTTCTCACATTATATCAGTGATGTAGCCAAGGGGGAGCATGGACCTTCCACAAACACTCACAAGCTACATCATACCTACTACATCCTTCTAACGTTATATCAGTGATGTAGCCAAGGGGGAGCATGGACCTTACACAAACTCTCACAAGCTACACCAAACCTACTACATCCTTCTAACGTTATATCAGTGATGTAGCCAAGGGGGAGCATGGACCTTCCACAAACACTCACAAGCTACATCATACCTACTACATCCTTCTCACATTATATCAGTGATGTAGCCAAGGGGGAGCATGGACCTTTCACAAACACTCACAAGCTACATTATACCTACTACATCCTTCTAACGTTATATCAGTGATGTAGCCAAGGGGGAGCATGGACCTTTCACAAACACTCACAAGCTACACCAAACCTACTACATCCTTCTAACGTTATATCAGTGATGTAGCCAAGGGGGAGCATGGACCTTCCACAAACACTCACAAGCTACATCATACCTACTACATCCTTCTAACGTTATATCAGTGATGTAGCCAAGGGGGAGCATGGACCTTACACAAACTCTCACAAGCTACACCAAACCTACTACATCCTTCTAACGTTATATCAGTGATGTAGCCAAGAGGGGAGCATGGACCTTACACAAACTCTCACAAGCTACATCATACCTACTACATCCTTCTAGCGTTATATCAGTGATGTAGCCAAGAGGGGAGCATGGACCTTACACAAATTCCTACAAGCTACATCTACCTACTACATCCTTCTAGCGTTATATCAGTGATGTAGCCAAGGGGGAGCATGGACCTTTCACAAACTCTCACAAGCTACATCATACCTACTACATCCTTCTAGCGTTATATCAGTGATGTAGCCAAGGGGGAGCACAGATCTTCCACAAACTCTCACAAGCTACATCATACCTACTACATCCTTCAAACATTCTATCAGTGATGTAGCCAAGAGGGGAGCATGGACCTTTCACAAACACTCACAAGCTACATCATACCTACTACATCCTTCTAGCGTTATATCAGTGATGTAGCCAAGGGGGAGCATGGACCTTTCACAAACACTCACAAGCTACATCATACCTACTACATCCTTCTAGCGTTATATCAGTGATGCAGCCAAGGGGGAGCATGGACCTTTCACAAACACTCACAAGCTACATCATACCTACTACATCCTTCTAGCGTTATATTAGTGATGTAGCCAAGGGGGAGCACAGACCTTCCACAAACTCTCACAAGCTACATCATACCTACTACATCCTTCTAAGGTTATATTAGTGATGTAGCCAAGGGGGAGCATGGACCTTTCACAAACACTCACAAGCTACATCATACCTACTACATCCTTCTAGCGTTATATCAGTGATGCAGCCAAGGGGGAGCATGGACCTTTCACAAAAACTCACAAGCTACATCATACCTACTACATCCTTCAAACATTCTATCAGTGATGTAGCCAAGAGGGGAGCATGGACCTTTCACAAACACTCACAAGCTACATCATACCTACTACATCCTTCTAGCGTTATATCAGTGATGCAGCCAAGGGGGAGCATGGACCTTTCACAAACACTCACAAGCTACATCATACCTACTACATCCTTCTAGCGTTATATCAGTGATGTAGCCAAGGGGGAGCATGGACCTTTCACAAACACTCACAAGCTACATCATACCTACTACATCCTTCTAGCGTTATATCAGTGATGTAGCCAAGGGGGAGCACAGACGTTCCACAAACTCTCACAAGCTACATCATACCTACTACATCCTTCTAAGGTTATATTAGTGATGTAGCCAAGGGGGAGCATGGACCTTACACAAACTCTCACAAGCTACATTATACCTACTACATCCTTCTCACATTATATCAGTGATGTAGCCAAGGGGGAGCATGGACCTTACACAAACACTCACAAGCTACATCATACCTACTACATCCTTCTAACATTATATCAGTGATGTAGCCAAGGGGGAGCACAGACCTTCCACAAACTCTCACAAGCTACATCATACCTACTACATCCTTCTAAGGTTATATTAGTGATGTAGCCAAGGGGGAGCATGGACCTTACACAAACTCTCACAAGCTACACCAAACCTACTACATCCTTCTAGCGTTATATCAGTGATGTAGCCAGGGGGAGCATGGACCTTCCACAAACTCTCACAAGCTACATCATACCTACTACATCCTTCTAACGTTATATCAATGATGTATCAAAGGGGAAGTGTGGACCTTCCACAAACACTCACAAGCTACATCATACCTACTACATCCTTCTAAGGTTATATTAGTGATGTAGCCAAGGGGAAGCATGGACCTTACACAAACTCTCACAAGCTACATCATACCAACTACATCCTTCTAAGGTTATATTAGTGATGTAGCCATGAGGGAGCATGGACCTTCCACAAACTCTCACAAGCTACATCATACCTACTACATCCTTCAAACATTATATCAGTGATGTAGCCAGGGGGGAGCATGGACCTTCCACAAACTCTCACAAGCTACATCATACCTACTACATCCTTCAAACATTATATCAGTGATGTAGCCAGGGGGGAGCATGGACCTTCCACAAACTCTCACAAGCTACATCATACCTACTACATCCTTCTAACGTTATATCAGTGGTGTAGCCAAGGGGGAGCATGGACCTTCCACAAACTCTCACAAGCTACATCATACCTACTACATCCTTCTAACGTTATATCAGTGATGTAGCCAGGGGGGAGCATGGACCTTCCACAAACTCTCACAAGCTACATCATACCTACTACATCCTTCTAACGTTATATCAATGATATATCAAAGGGGAAGCGTGGACCTTCCACAAACACTCACAAGCTACATCATACCTACTACATCCTTCTAACGTTATATCACTGATGTAGCCAAGGGGAAGCATGGACCTTACACAAACTCTCACAAGCTACATCATGCCTACTACATCCTTCTAAGGTTATATTAGTGATGTAGCCAAGAGGGGAGCATGGACCTTACACAAACTCTCACAAGCTACATTATACCTACTACAACCTTCTCAGGTTATATCAGTGATGTAGCCAGGTGGGGAGCATGGACCTTCCACAAACTCTCACAAGCTACATCATACCTACTACATCCTTCAAACATTATATCAGTGATGTAGCCAGGGGGGAGCATGGACCTTACACAAACTCCCACAAGCTACATCATACCTACTACATCCTTCTAATGTTATATCAGTGATGTAGCCAAGAGGGGAGCATGGACCTTACACAAACTCTCACAAGCTACATTATACCTACTACATCCTTCAAACATTATATCAGTGATGTAGCCAAGGGGGAGCACAGACCTTCCACAAACTCTCACAAGCTACATCATACCTACTACATCCTTCTAACGTTATATCAGTGATGTAGCCAAGAGGGGAGCATGGACCTTACACAAACTCTCACAAGCTACATTATACCTACTACATCCTTCTCAGGTTATATCAGTGATGTAGCCATGGGGGAGCATGGACCTTCCACAAACTCTCACAAGCTACATCATACCTACTACATCCTTCTCAGGTTATATCAGTGATGTAGCCATGGGGGAGCATGGACCTTCCACAAACTCTCACAAGCTACATCATACCTACTACATCCTTCAAACATTATATCAGTGATGTAGCGAAGAGGGGAGCATGGACCTTCCACAAACTCCCACAAGCTACATCATACCTACTACATCCTTCTAAGGTTATATTAGTGATGTAGCCAAGGGGGGAGCATGGACCTTCCACAAACACTCACAAGCTACACCAAACCTACTACATCCTTCTAACGTTATATCAGTGATGTAGCCAAGAGGAGAGCATGGACCTTCCACAAACTCTTACAAGCTACATCTACCCACTACATCCTTCTAACGTTATATTAGTGATGTAGCCAAGAGGAGAGCATGGACCTTCCACAAACACTCACAAGCTACATCATACCTACTACATCCTTCTAACATTATATCAGTGATGTAGCCAAGAGGGGAGCATGGACCTTTCACAAACTCTCACAAGCTACATCATACCTACTACATCCTTCTAACATTATATCAGTGATGTAGCCAAGGGGGGAGCATGGACCTTACACAAACACTCACAAGCTACATCATACCTACTACATCCTTCTAAGGTTATATAAGTGATGTAGCCCAAGGTTTCATGGACCTTCCACAAACTCTCACAAGCTACACAAAATGCTCTATAACACACTAGTGGTTATCATATCACCATCAGTGATAAATTATTGTGCTCTATAACACACTTAAATAGATCCAGTGGTTGTCACATGACCATCAGTGTTAAATTATTGTGCTTTATAACACATTAGTGGTTACCACATCACCATCAGTGATAAATTATTGTGCTCTATAACACACTTAAATAGATCCAGTGGTTGTCACATGACCATCAGTGTTGAATTATTGTGCTCTTTAACAAACTAGTGGTTTAAATAAATAATCTTACCTCAACAATTCTATTGCTAAACCACTCTGAGCCACAAATATTGAGTAAATGTTCACAAGTACGTAAAGATTTGATATCCATCCAACCTTTGTTAAAGGAACTTCTTAATGTATTGTTGGCTGTTTGACTAGGAAGAACATTGAGTGGAACATATTGTACTGATGATTTTGTTGTGGATGGAAGAATGTCATTTACCATTCTTCTCAAAACTGTGTTCATAAAATTTGATCTGAAAAAAAAGGGAATTGATCATTTTAAATGATAGAGAGTGTGTTGGTGTAAAATAAACACAATGTTAGGCCTCATAAAGTAGATTTTCTGTTTCTCAGACCATTTATTTTTTAAATTGCATGTGGGTGGGCGTTTTTTTAATTTATTTTTTATTTTTTGTAATTATTTCTGTGCCATCAAAACTTCATGTTCTTGATGTTTTATGTCTTAGTAATCGTCCGGAAACCATATTCAGGACGGACAGACAAGTGTAACACTTAATGCCCCTTCACCAAATTGGCAGGGGCATAAAAATAATATCAATCAATGTGAGTTGTTGTGTTTGAATACTGTTCTGGAACACAGATAGATGATATATAGAGGATATGGAATGGGTGTTTTTCTCATATAATATTTATGAAACGAGTCTAAGAATTTTCCGTTTTGGTGAGCCTCTGGCGAGCCCAAACGGAAAATTCGGACGAGTTTCAGAAATATTATATGAGAAAAACACTCATTTCATATTCTATTTATCATATGACACACACACGCACAAATTAGCCACTTAGTATGACTTTTTAACCCATCACCTAACTTGAGTTGCAGACGACACTTGGAAAAAACATCCTCGTATAACTAAACAATTTCATTTTTTGCTTCCAAAACATAGGTTATGACCCCTCATTGGAACGAGCTCGTTGAACTTGTTCCAATGAGGGGTCATAACCTATGTTTTGGAAGCAAAAAGAGAAAATATAAAAAAAAAATGAATGGTGTTTTTCTTGTAGGTAAAAAAGATTAATACAATATCACCCACCCTAAATAGGACAGAAAACGTAAATTCTCCCTACTGAAATTATGCAAATTTTGTTTAGCCAATCAAATTGTCCAGTTTTGAAATTGACCAATGAAAGCTTCCAACTCTAATTATGCAAATTATGAAAATGTGGCCCAGTTCTATTTTGTTCAGCCAATCAAATTGTCAAGTTTTGAAATTGACCAATGAAATTGACGGAAGGCTTTATTTATCACTGATTAATATGAAAACAAAATATCAAATGTTTTAAAGTGAACAAAACGGACGAGTCATATGATAAATTCTACAAACAAATTTGTAAATATTGAATAAATAGGTACTAGGGCCATTCATCAGATTTAAACCACAAGTAGGATAAGGGTTTTAACCACTCTGCTTGCCGAGTGTTTAAAACCCTCATTCTACGAGTGGGTTAATCTGATTACCAGCCCTAGTATCTATTTGTTTTATTTATACCGTGCTCTTAATAAATAATTGACTTTGTCACTTAAAATGGAGAAAAAATGACACTTTCTATCACAAACACATGTGTTTGTTTTGTTTGCATCTGCACTGGTGGGTGGGCAGTACTACCAGCTTTACGTGAATGCTTGATTGACAGCTAGACACATCGTCAATGTTGATTGAATTTACCTTGCTTTTTCAGTCAAATTATTATTAACAATTCTTAAATTTCATTTTAAATATATAACTGTACATATTTTAAACTTAATAAGTAATTGCACGTAGTAGATAGTACTTTTTTATTATTTTTGGTTTAACGACACATTAACAGCCAGGGTCATATCATGTCGGTGACAGTTTTACGGGTGGAGGAAGCCGGAGTATCCGGAGAGAACCACCGAGCAACGACGAGCAGCTGTCAGCTCCCCAACATCGTAACTCTGAACTCTGCACCGCGGCACAGGCAGGGTTAGATTGGTTGAAGACATGCACACCATCGACGTGCAGTACACCTTAGTACACAGCGTCATCGTGCCCCCATGTAGGCAAGCGGGGTAGTAGATAGTACGTTGTATGTTTGAATGAAACATCGCGAAGTGTGAATGTATCAAAGTTGAAAAATGGCGTCATGTCAAAGGTCAAGTTGGATGAACTGCCTAGAATAGGTATAAATTTTTTTAACCGCAGCCCAGTAGAAGCTTTACCCCAGTAGTGGGGTTAAAAACTAAAATTTAACATACAGGCTTTTCACAGAGAGTAACATAGGCGAGCATGATATAAAACCCATACTAGTCTATTTTCTTCTGTGTTTCCCATTTTCACTGAAATTTAAGGGTCAAGTGTTAAAAATCCAGAAAAAAACAAGAGCAAATCGAAGTGTCGCATATGCCCCCAACAGTGTCATAATGCCATGGCAGCCATATTGAATTGGCTAGCTGGACCAAAATAGAAAGAAAGCATTGTCTAGTCAACCAAATGTAACCCCTAAAATTATGATTTGATCAAATAAGCGGTTCTTTAGTTATTGGATGGAAACCAGACCAAACAAAACTGGACAATGGATGACAGATGGATGGATGAATGGACAGACAGACATGGTGAAAACATAATGCCACCGAGCCATAAAAACCCACCAACTTGGGCTAGGATACCCCAGTGCTTCGGAACCTCCATAAGATAAAGATAATTGGAAATACCATTGGAATTTATCATTCCCCCGCTGACAATTAACTGGTAAAAGTGCTAAATGTTTCTTTTCGGTCATAAAGTTAAAAAATTTATAGTAATTTATATATTTTTTATACTTACCAATGACCCAGACATAGCTGGTGCTAACTCTTAAAATATAGGGCCAAACACAAATTTTGCCCCCCAATCCCTAAAATTTGCATCTAAAACTAAAGAAAACATGTCCTGAAAGGCCCTCCACACTTCGCCCCTACTGCGCATGCGCAGTGTCAAGGACGTTCCGAAATTGGCGCCATTAATCATTCTAATAACCAGTGCCTGGTAAGCGCTATGTACTCAGCGGGGAGGCAAGAGTTCCCAACTCCTGGGAGGGCCATCCCCGTCTGGGTCATTGGTAAGTATAAAAAATATATAAATTACTATAAATTTTTTAACATTTTTATACTGTACCAATGACCCAGACATAGCTGAATAGTAAAAAGGCTGGAAGGCCAAGGACATAGAGCAAAATGGAATACGCTCAATAAAATAAAATAGAGTCATCCCCTGTAGGGAAAAAGAAGTAATAGGCCTTACATGTATCTTTCTTATTTATGATAAATTAGAAAGATACAACACCTTCCAAAATTGAGCTTCATACATCCATGTACTCTATTAATATCCAATATAATCCTTATATTAATAATTTTTAAAGTAAGCCAATAAATAAAGTAAGTCTAGAGAATAGAGACTCTTATACTCCTAAAAGTGTCTGAGGATTGCATAATCATGTCCGTTGACATATGCAATAATCAAAAGCTATACTTTAAAAACTAAGACTTGAATGAATTTTAAAAACCTAAACTTCTCACTAAACAACCATCCCAATAACAGCTCAGAATTACTAACTCCGGAGGAGGTATCCCCTTGTTTTCATAGTAAAACAGGTGACCCACGGGAACACCCTCCCCCCCCCCCCCCCTTTTTCTTGCCCTGGGTCAAATAGCCCAGAGCGAAGAGGGCAGCAGAACGGAGACACTGCCGAAACAGACAGCCTACCTAGCTATAGTAGCAACTGTTAAGTGAATGACATTCTGAGCAGTAGATAATAGACCTAACAATAGAGGCCTCCAGAAATGGACTCGATATTTCTGAGATAAAATTCATGAATGTGGATGGCTGAGCGCAATGAGCTGCCTTCAAAAATCTATAATAGCGACACTATTAATGTAAGCCCAAGAAGTAGAAGAACTCTTACTCCATGAGCCGAAATCTTAAGCACAACTGCTAAGTCAATGATATACCATAAGCAGTACCGATAGTTAATAGAATCCATTCACAATAAAATGGAGCGTAACGTCCTTCTACTAGACATCAAAGACAGAAGAAGCTTACGCCCATAGTAATAAACAGATATCTGTTTATAAATACATAAACTGTACCCGGAAAGAGTAAAGGCCTATGCCCATACAAAGACGGAAGGACCTTAAAATAATAGGTTCCGGATAATAGGAGCCTAACTCTTATGCAACAATCCAACCTAAATAGTAACGGAAGTATTGATTCCGAAACTACGAAAGTGAAAATCATCCATCGATAGTGCATGAAACTCACTGACTCTACAGTAAAAGAGAAACCAACAGAATTACTGTCTAAAAGGTCAGAATTTGAAAACTACTGTTTCCAGAGGCTCAAATGATTACTTAGCTAAATAAGAACCGAAGTTAAAATCCGTATAGGAATTTAATCTAAAGATTCTAAGTCTATTTATCAAAAAGTTACTAACTGACTTAGATAAAGAGACAAAAGACTCAATTGTAAACTATCGTAGAGTGCATAGGTATGAGGTAACATAAACCTATAACCTAAATAATAACAGGCTGCAGTAGATCTTGTGAAACAAGTATACTAAAAAATAGCAATGAGTAGTATGGAGGGATCAACAATATGAACATAATGATCCCTACACCATGACGGAAGAGCCTCCACTTTAGCCGCATAGAATAGCGAAGAAGAGGATCTCCTATAGTAAGAAATCGCGTCCAAAGCTCGTCCAGTACAGTGCTTACAATGCAATACGGACCACACAACGGAATACATGAAGGTTGCGACCTTGCTGGTTGTGATAAAGATGACACGATTTACCCAGTGAAAAAGATCCTCACATAGAGGAAGATTTCACGTTAAGACCCACAGTAGACAAGAGAGTAAATTACTCATGATCTCTGTGAAGATAGAGATGCTATCAACAGAAATGTATTGTGGTTGTTTATCTTAGCAATACCTGCTAAAACAACAGCGCCGGAGGATACGCGTATCCTATCATTCCGTCCTATAGATCAATAGAGCGTTAACAATATTAGCTCAGAGATCTGGACAAGCCAACACATACGTCTGCAATTGATTAGCAAGCTGTGTCATAAATAAATCATCATTGGGCGCTCCCATAGATAGCAAATCTGGTTGAATACTTGTTTGTTGAGAGTCCATTCTGACAGCAACAAGCGACCCGTAAGAGAACGGGAGTCCGATAAAACAATCAGACGACCCGGAATATGACGGACCAAAACTGAACTTGGTGTACTATAACCAACAGACGGATTCTTTCCATTAAATTGAATAACGGAAACGAAAGAGTGCCTCCCTGGTTCCGGAGATACGCCACTACTGTCGAATTAAAGGACAGGAATTTGGGCATGCGTTTCTGAATAATGTTCATGCAATGACATAAAGCAAGCCTAAAAAACATTATTCCGCGGAAGAAAACTGATTGCTAAAAGACTGCGGAACCCAAAGACCCTGGCACTTCGAATCCGTAGGGATCAGTATTATATCCCAATCTGTTTGACTGGCAACCGTCATAACAGCCACACTCGGGTCCGGCAACTGCGGCGGCACTCTCTGAGTTAACCACCGAATGTTTGCCCCAGTCTGAATCTCTTGTAACACTAGATAGACAAGAGAACGTGTAAATCGAGCAATTCATGGATTGCCGAAAAGTTGCCGTCGAAGAGAAGCTCCTCCGAGAACGAAGCGACTCTGAGAGAGTTCTTAACCTTACTATCCACGCGTGTGGATGTAGCTAGGGCTGCGTCACGTCTAACTAACTCCAATCAGCCACTGAAGGGCGGAGTTATACGTGAACAAACTACTGCCCTCAAAAGAAATTACATTGAGAATAATATCCCATAAATCTTTTCTTGAAGACGTAATGATAACGCCTCAGTAAGGCGGATTACGTATAATAAAGCGTCTAAGTTAAGTCTACTATACATAATGTCGTTCCCAACATTGAAATTGGAAAAGACATAAACGGCGAAAAAGAATATATGCAGTCTTTAATCACACCGTCTAGACGCATATGAACTCTCGGTATGCCCTGCTCTGCCAAAATAAACTATATGTATAAATGATAAAATGGCAGAAATGAGCAACGCGGACAAGAAACTAAACTATCATGCTTAGTAGCAGGCTTGTATATATATATATATAGCATCGAAAAATAAAACACATGTTGTAATGGCAATATTGGACTGCGTCGGTAAGTCAGGGACAATGTCCCTGAACCGATCGAAAAATCCGAGTCCAATGACGCTATAAGTCTCTTATCCAAGATCGCAGCAATGAAGTCCGAAATAATAATCACTGGAAGATAATGCCAGAAGATATGAAAGGCATCTTCCGATACTACTAAAGGGAAAACTCGAAATCTTTCGAATCCCTTTCGCCATCCTGTCGGACCCTATAAAGCGTTCGGTCGTCCGTACCTGATGCAACCGCGGACCGCACCGACCCAGCGCCGTCGGATAATTCCTGATTCGACCGAGAAACTGTCAATTGCTGGGATGCTGCGAAACAACTGTGCTAACTCGGATAGCACGTCCGTCACTGAGGCCTGAGGAGAAGCGGTCTTACGATGCATTGCCGCTGGAAGCTCCGTGATCGTTACCCCGTGCATACTACCAATATGCGAGCGAACGGAGTGTATAGGCCTCGTGTCCCTTGGCTACCGGATGGCGCGACCTATTCGCCGTGGAATCACTGAATGCCGAAACTGATCGGATACTCGAGGTCACGTAGCCAATGTGCGGTCGTGTGCCCTGCTGTGAGGATGAGGAAGCATTAAAGACAGTCTCTCGGACTGTCAATATAACGGAGCGTCCCGACCAACGGACATATGCTCCGAATGTAAAATATCTGAACCACAACATGCGGTCCCCTATGTTGTTGGGCGAGAGAGGGACCTCTCTCGCTCACAGCCCGGACGGACCTGGACAAGCCAGGAACCGGACTAACAGGCTTCCTCCGATCTGTCCTCAATCTGCCATCACTGGGTGAGTACTAAAGTAATTAAAGTGCTCGCATCACCCAAATCTCCTTCCTAGACCGCAACGGACGAACCCGGCAGCCGAACCATTCGATGAATGTACGCTACACCGGGTGAGCTAGCGAATGTCACTCCGTAGGCGATAGACATATTCCATGAGCACTTATTGCCGCTAACTCTTCATTAACTATGACGACAGAGGCACACTTTTGAAAGACATCTCCATAACTCTTCGAACAAGAAACCAGAAATGCTTGGTTAGCAAGCATAAAATAATAATATATATAGCGTCGTTCAATAATTCGAAAGTTTGTGTGACATTATTGGACTATGTCGGAACTGAGGGACGATGTCCCTGAACCGAACCAAAAATTTCAAAGTCCACCGACGCTATCAGTTTTTTATCCGGCATCGTAGCATTCTGGTCCGACGAAAGAAGCTGTAGAAGACCAAGTCAGATGACATACACAACAGCATATGTTGTTCCGAAAGGGAAAGCTCGAAATCCTCCGAATCCCTTTCGGTATCCCGTCGGACCGGATGAAACTTTCGGACGTCCGTACCCGCTTCCGCGGAGCGTCCCGACCCAGCATCGTCGGATAAAATATATGCGACAGATTCAGTTGATGCTGGGATGCTGCGATAAACTGTGCTATTAAGGAAAGCATGTCCGTTCCCGAGGCCTGTGCAGTAGCGGTCTTACGATGCATTGCCGCCGGAAGCTCCGTGTACGTTGACTCCCGCACACTTCCTATGCGAACGTCCGGAGTCTGCAGGCCTCGTGTCCCTGGCTACCGGATGGTGTGACCTGGTCGCCGAAGAATCCTTGATCGGCGAAGCTGGTAATATATCGGCGGTCACGCAGCCAAGGTGCGGTCGTGTGCGCTGACGAGAAGAGGAAGCCTTAGCAGTCTCAGCGGACTGCCTATACAACGGAGCGTCCCGAGCGACGGACGTATGCTCCGCTTGCGACACATTTTGTACCACAACATCTGGGGCCAGATGTTGTTGAACGAGAGAGGGGCCTCTCTCGCTTGCCGTCCGGATGGACCGGAACGAGCTATGAACCGGACTAAAAGGCTTCCTGTGTTCTCCCTCCGATCCGCCGTCACTGGGTGTGCATTAGGTTAATTTATAGTGCTCGCATCACCCCAAAATTCCTTCTAGACCGCAACGAACGAACCCGGCTGCCAAACCATTCGGTGAATGGACGCTACACCGGGCGAGCTAGCGGACGTCAAAGGCCGTCGAACCTACTAGGGTCCTCTTAGGCAATTGGCGTATTTACATGAGCACTTTTCCGCTAGCCCTTCATTAATTGTGACGACGGAGGCACACTGTTGGAAGACATCACAGATACATCACCCTAATCTTGATCGTCTGAAATAGAAATTGATAAAGTAGAGTGACCCTGCGGGGAAAGGACCGGAGTGTCCAAATCCCCAATAACATACCGTGACATACGCTTCCCATATTGTCATCGAAATCATACGATACAGAACAGGAGTTAATGCGAGTACACTGACCACATATAGAATGATAATAAGTCAGAGGAAGACTTCCTCTTAAAACAATTGATCAATATCCTTTCAATGTGAAAAGAAAACAAGTCCTGGTACTCGCACTAACCCCTGGCAATCAAAATACATAATAATAATATGATCCATTAATATAGAAAAAATAATTGAAATCAAAATATTTTGAAAAAATATTTTTTCAGAACAGCCCAAGTTTCTGAAAAGTAACGTTGAGCCCCAATGGATCCCAAGCCTAAGTGTGGACAAAAATTTTAAAAATATTTTAAACAATTTATTCAACACTTACGAACAATAATAATGTATCTAGTTATGATTAAAATAACATCAAGATATTATTTTTTAGAAATCCCCCCCTCACACAGAGGGCTGTTGTAAATGTAAACAATGAGTGTAAAAACACTAAAATAAGACTCCAGGCACCCAGGCCCAAAATCAGTTACCAAAAATACACCATCTGATGCAAAACAGAGACTTCCAGGGAAGAAACTGCAGAACATCAGATGGTAGATGCAGAACACAACGCCTAACCACCCGTAGGTGAAGACGTAAACATGGGGAAAGAACAGAATTCATTCTGTTATTCAGCTAAAACTCCCAAGAAAATTTAGTAATAATAATTACAAAAACTATGCCAAAAGCATGGGAGAATAGCAAGGGAGAACTTAAAGGACAGGGAGAGAGGAAATGTGCTGTTTTTTGATAAATGGAGTCGGGGGTTTGTCGTCCAACAGGGGTTAATTCCATATTACTTATTTGCTCTCTCTGTGGTGGTTGTCTCCACCAGTGATTAGAGTGTCAGGTAGCACGAGATCTAGTAACGGTTGATTGAATTGTTGTCAAGTTTCACTGAGGGAAATGCACACACCAGCGATTTCCTGAATCGATACAAGATTTCAGAGGTTGCATGATTTTTTTCGTGTTGTGTATGAATTGAAGTGGGTGATCTGGACCGTCGAAAAAGTCAGTTCGAGATAGGATTTCACTGGGGTAGGTTGTTTGGCTTTTCTCTGGAAGGTTTGGGAAGAGCCGGCTGGTCATGAGTTTAGATAGTAATTCCTTGGAGTTCCGGAATGAGAAACTAAACACCGAATTCTCTGTGCCATTGGTGAGACCGGGATAGTTATTTAGGAATTTATTTGGTATTCTTTTTTTCTCCGTTTGTCGGATCAATGGAATCAGAGTTAAGTAAGTTTTAGAGTAGTTTTTTTTTTTTCTCTCTGGAACTCCGGGAATATTTTTTTGAAGAATTTCGCCTTCGACAAACTTTTGTCGAGTGTGAGTTCTTCTTGTTGGGTAGTCACCGAGTGTGCGGGGTGTCAGAGATGGCAGCGCGGAGGTGACTCCTTAGTTATATGTGGAAGACTTCACACTCGAAGAACTTTGGTTCTTCGAGGGTGAAAGCTTCTTACTTGATTGAGGCCTGATTATTGATATTTGGTATGACACCTATGGAGGAGCAGCGGTGACTCCTCATTTATATTTGGAAGACTTCACACTCGACGAACTCTGGTTCTTCGAGGGTGAAAGCTTCTTACTTGATTGAGGCCTGATTATTAATATTTGGTATGACACCTATGGAGGAGCAGAGGTGACTCCTTATTTATATGTGGAAGACTTCACACTCGACGAACTCTGGTTCTTCGAGGGTGAAAGCTTCTTACTTGATTGAGGCCTGATTATTGATATTTGGTATGACACCTATGGAGGAGCAGCGGTAACTCCTCATTTATATTTGGAAGACTTCACACTCGACGAACTCTGGTTCTTCGAGGGTGAAAGCTTCTTACTTGATTGAGGCCTGATTATTAATATTTGGTATGACACCTATGGAGGAGCAGCGGTGACTCCTTATTTATATGTGGAAGACTTCGCACTCGACGAACTTTGGCTCTTCGAGGGTGAAAGCTTCTTACCTGTGTAGTCCTGACCATTACTATTGGGAGATGACATCTATGGAGGAATGTAGGTGATTCCTCATTTATATTTGGAAGACTTCACACTCGACGAAATCTGGTTCTTCGAGGGTGAAAGCTTCTTACCTGTGTAGTCCTGACCATTACTATTGGGAGATGACATCTATGGAGGAATGTAGGTGATTCCTCATTTATATTTGGAAGACTTCACACTCGACGAACTCTGGTTCTTCGAGGGTGAAAGCTTCTTACCTGTGTAGTCCTGACCATTACTATTGGGAGATGACATCTATGGAGGAATGTAGGTGATTCCTCATTTATATTTGGAAGACTTCACACTCGACGAACTCTGGTTCTTCGAGGGTGAAAGCTTCTTACCTGTGTAGTCCTGATCATTACTATTGGGAGATAACATCTATGGAGGAACGAAGGTGACTCCTCATTTATATTGGAAGACTTCACACTCGACGAACTCTGGTTCTTCGAGGGTGGAAGCTTCTTATGACAGTTCCCTTTGGTCATTGGTACGTCCTCTATGGGAGAATAGTAGTCTCCTAATATTATATTAGAAAATCTGGGTGGCCTGGACATAATAAAAAGGGCCTTGTTTATCGGATTCTTGATATTTTTTTTTCTCTAGCCTCCGAATTTCAGCCCAATTTAAGATAGTGAAACAAACGCTTTTGGATATGTAATAATGTTTAATATCATTCAATAAATTATACCATAACATTTCTTAGTGTTGAATTATTGTTACCTTGCTACATCTTGATGGTTTGTAGTTTTTAATTTCAGTCTAAAGGTGGGTCATCTACCCGAGAACTTTATGTGGGGCTCCGACCTACCCATTATAACTGCGATCCCTTTTCCTTATTTTAAAGCCCGGTCGGAAACGCAAATGTTAAATATCTCTTATAAAATAGTTCGACCATCTGGGGTGATGTGGTTTTAGAAACCGCACCGCCTCGGCTGATCGAACTGTTTTTGGGAGGGAGAAATTGAATCTAGACTTGTGTTGGGTTGGGGATAGTGGATTCGTCACAGTTATTGGCGTCGCCGACAGGATATTTTATGATACCATAAGACTGATGTATAGAAATTTAATACAGGTAAATTGTTTAGTATTGGTTCAAATTTAATATGGCTACGGGAATTTCGGAAGGGCTGGATGAATACTTGGGGGCATCTAAAAAGTTAACTGATTTGGCTACAAATCCAGATATTAGCACACCAAGGAGATACCCCATGGCTGAGGCTCTAGATTTTTTTCAAGAAACACCAGAGGCCACTCCTACGTCTTTTAATGAAAATGTAGAAATTCAAGTGAGTGAAATTCCAAAACATAATGGTTTGGACAATGGAATTCATAAACAGGTAGGAAGTTCTGCGCGTGAATTTTGTAGAAGAAGAGCTTCGGGTGCCATTCCTAAGAAAGTTAAAACTCCTCTTGCGAGGGTCAGCTATCAAGATAAGGGTGATCGGGCGTTAGTGGCACCGGGTGCGGACCTTCCTGCTCTTAAGGAACGTCCATCCAAAAGTGGTGAACAATATAACGGGCCCAGAAAACCGGTGGTTACACCAGAAACATTTAATGGGTCCACCAATGTGGTTGATTGGGTGACGCATTTTGAAAAATGTGTAGAAATCAATGAATGGTCAGAGGTGGTGGCTTGTAGATTTTTGGTAGTTTCATTAAGAGGGGCCGCATTGCAATTTTACGAAGATCTAGATAGTAATGATAAGATTGGCCTAAAACAAATATTAAAAAGTTTGATAGATCGATTTGATCCCTTTAGAGGTACGGCAATTTATAGGTCACAATTGCGTTCAAGAAGGCGAACCGCTCGAGAAACACTCCCCGAGCTGGCTAGTAGTATATGTAGATTGGTAAAGAAAGCTTACCCTTCAGCCCCATCCATCTTAAGGGACGATTTGGCAAAAGAAGCTTTTGTTGAAGCCATAACGGATAAAGACGTTCGGATGCAGGTGTTGCGTGGAAAACCCGAGACGTTGGATGCCGCGGTTCGTTTGGCATTAGAGGAAGAATCATATAGGAGAGTGGAAGTTGCTTCCACTGTCCAACCTTCTGACAACGAAGCTGTTAATTCCGAGCAATTGGAATTATTAACTCAGACGCTGACTGATCTGCGGTTTCAGATTGATGATTTGCGCAAAGAACAAAGGGAAATGAGACGCGAATTTTTAGAACAATTGGGGAAGGAGGATGGAATTGACAAAATAGCGGAAATACAAAATACTCGGGAAGATTTTTCTCGTGGACGTGGTCGAGGAAATGTTCGTCGGAATTATGGGGGTCGAAGAGGTGGAAGGTGGAATAATAGGCAAGGTTTAAAAGAATAAGAGCTGGGGTTGGGGTCCAACCTCAGCTCCAACAGAATGGGGCCCACCCTGAGAAAAAGATTGGTCATTTTTTTCTTCCCTTAACCATTTGTGACAAAGAGGTAAAATTTTTGCTGGACACTGGATCAGCCATTAGCATATTAAGTACTAAGGTATTGGAAGAGGTATTTGGAAAGGATTCTTCAGAATTACAAGCAGCTCCTAGAGAGGTTTGTGGAGCTAGCGGACAACCCTTGCAGGTGCCAGGAGTTATCAACCTTCCCATTAATATAGGTAATAATAGTTTTGATCAAGAGTTTTATGTTGCCGAGTTATCATTTGAGGGAATATTGGGGGTTGATCTGATGACTGCCCTAGATTTAGACATTTATCTGGGGAGGAATTGTGTTAAATTAGCAGGAAAAGAAATTCCCCTAAATTTTGGCAATAACAACGATAGTAATGAGGTCATGCTTATTGAAAATGTAACTATACCTCCATCTTCCGAGATTATAATTAATGGTAAGGTAAGTAATGTTTCTCTTTTAGAGGGAATTTGTGAGGTAGATCAAAAATTTTCAGAAAAACATAATGGGATTATGGTTGGGCGAAGTTTTGTGGGTACTTCAAATGGAGATGTTGTGCCAATGAGGTTAGTAAATACCACCGGGGTACCCCAGTCCTTGAAAAAAGGTGAAACAGTGGCAGTATTCCAGCAAGGGGAGGTTCTGGGAAATAGTGTAATTCAAGAAAATGTAAAACAAGAAAATGTTGATAAGTATTCTCTCCAGCAAACAATTGATGAAACTGTTTTGACTACGGATCAGGTATTTCAAGTTAAAATGCTTCTTGATAGAAATGAGTCGGTTTTTATCCGCCATGATAAAGATTTAGGTCGAACAAGTATTATAAAACATGATATTGACACGGGTAAACATCCACCCATAAAACAAAGAGCCTATAGACTTCCTGTACATAAGCGACAGGAAGTTGATAGGCAGTTACAAGAAATGTTAGAACAGGGGATAATACAACCCTCGGATAGTCCGTGGGCGGCCCCCATTGTCCTGGTTAAAAAAAAAGACGGTAGCCTACGCTTTTGTGTAGACTATCGTAAGTTAAATGCTGTAACTCGGAAGGATGCATATCCCTTGCCACGCATTGATGACAGCCTTGAAGGAATGCAGGGGGCCAGTTGGTTCTCTACATTAGATTTGGCTTCAGGGTATTGGCAGGTGGAGATGGCTTCCTCAGCTCAAGAAAAAACTGCCTTTAGTACAGGTAAAGGGCTTTATGAGTTCAAGGTACTCCCTTTCGGGCTTTCTGGGGCTCCCCATTCCTTTCAGAGGCTTATGGAGCTCGTTTTGAAGGGCCTTCATTGGAAGACCTGTCTGATATATCTGGATGACATAATTATTTATGCTAAAACTTTCCAAGAACATGTAGAAAGGTTGGAAGAGGTGTTCACAAAAATTAAGGAAGCTGGTTTGAAACTCAAGCCTTCTAAATGTGCTCTTTTTAGAAAACAGGTATCTTTTTTGGGCCATATCGTGTCCTCAGAGGGGATACGGGCTGACCCAGAAAAGATAGCTAGGATTAAGGATTGGCCGATTCCAAGATGTGTCAGAGATATACGCAGTTTTGTCGGTTTGTGTTCTTATTACAGAAAATTTATTTTGAACTTCTCAGATTTGGCTGGTCCCCTGTTGGAATTAACTAGAAAGAATGTAAAATTTGAGTGGAATAAGGCTAGAAAAGAATCTTTTGAAATTTTAAAGAATAAACTATGTGAGAGTCCAATCTTGGGATTTCCAAATTTTGAGCAAGAGTTTATTTTGGACACAGATGCGAGTGATCAGGCTAGTGGGGCTGTGTTGTCTCAGTTAGTTAACGGACAGGAGAAGGTAGTTGCATATTTTAGTAAAGTGCATTCTCCTCCAGAACGTAATTATAGTGTCACTCGGAAAGAGCTATTGGCAGTTATTAAAAGCATTAAAAATTTTCGCCATTATTTGATAGGAAAACACTTTACTCTGCGCACCGATCATGGATCTTTGAGGTGGTTGTTTAATTTTAAAGAACCAACGGGGCAAGTGGCTCGTTGGCTGGAATATTTGAGTGGATTTGACTTTTCTATCATCCATCGTAGAGGAGAGCAACATAAGAATGCCGACGCCTTGAGTAGGATATCTTTGGAGACTAATGCTATTGATTTGTCTCCAGGAGGTGTAATTTCGGTTGATGATCAGATGAGTGATCCAATATTAAAGAAATTGTTTGAAAATAAAACAAATGATTCTAAGCCGTCGGCTGAGCAAATGAAGGGTGAAGAATTAATATTTAAAAAATATGTAGCCCAATGGGAACAAATTGTTGTTAGGCAAGGTATGCTTTATCGAGAATGGTTGGAATTTGGAAAGGAAAATAAATTTTTGTGGATTGTTCCTGGGAAACTAAAACCTGAAATTTTAAAACATTGCCATGATTCCGTGGTGGGAGGCCATTTAGGTATGATGAAAACCTATTTGAAAATTAGGCAAAGATTTTTTTGGATTGGTCTAAAGAAGGATGTAGAACAGTGGGTGCAGACTTGTGAGGTGTGTCAACGTCGGAAAAGTCCCAACAAAGCGTTAAAGGCCCCCCTGGTTACCGACCGTGTTTCGGAACCGATGGAGAGGGTTGCACTTGATGTATTGGGTCCCCTACCGGAATCTGTGAGTGGAAACATTTACATTCTGGTTGTTTCTGACTATTTCTCTAAATGGACTGAAGCCTATGCCATGCCTAATCAGCGTGCAAGTACAATTGGAGAAATATTGGTTAAAGAGTGGATATCCCGTTTTGGTATGCCTAAGTTTATCCATTCTGATCAAGGGGCCAACTTTGAGTCTGAATTGTTTTTGGGAATCTGTAAATATTTTGAGATTTCCAAGACAAGAACATCTCCATATCACCCTCAGTCTGATGGCCAGGTTGAGCGCTTCAACAGAACATTGATAGCTATGCTAGCATGTTTTGTTGAAGATAATCATAACGACTGGGAATACTATCTACCTTTTGTTATGATGGCTTATCGTAGTGCTGTTCATGAGACCACGGACCTTACTCCAAATATGATCCTTTTTGGGAAAGAAATCCGATTACCTATTGAATTTATGGCTGGTAAAGTTCCTGATAAGGATCTTAGTCGAGTTCAATATGTGATGGATTTGGAAAATAGAATGGCAACCATTTTCCAGTTTGTGAGCAGTAAGTGTGAAACTGCTATTAAACATAGGAAAAGGTTGTACGACCGTAGAGTTCATGGAAGACCTTATGAGGTTGGTGATAAAGTGTGGCTATATATTTCAAAAATAAAGCAAGGTCAAACCCCCAAATTTGCTAAATATTGGTTTGGGCCATTTGTGGTTAAAAAGCGACTCTCTGATGCAAATTATGTTATTTGTAGAGAGCATGGTGGTCGGCTGCAGGTGGTCCACTTTAATAGATTAAAAAAATGTTTTGAACGACCTAATATGGGAACAAGTGTAGACAATTCAGGAGATTCTGGTAGGTTACCTTTTTCGGAACTCATTGATCGGGAGGAAGATTCTGACCGGTCGGCTCAGGGCAGTTCCAGCAACTTAAACAATCCTGCCCCTAGCGGAGATCCTGTCACCCACCGGGGGCGAAGGGTCCGTCGTCCCCGCTGGTTGAACTCAAATGAGTACGATCTGTCTTAAAAAAAAAAAAAAAAAAGATTTGTATTTATTATTCTGGAATGACCCCGGTCTAAATTCGGTGATTTTATGATTTAAGATTTGGCTTAATGAATTCATTTGGCGAGAACTCTAGCTCACGAGCAAAGATAAGATTTGCTAAATTTTTGATGTGGTGCCCAGTGATCATGGGAAAATTGTTAAATTACCCGGAGTGTGCCTTATATGTCGATGCAAGGGTTAAATTATGTCTTCCATTTGGAAGTTGTAATTAATAGGCAAGGAGGAATGGTGCTGGGGATCCAAGGAAGGGTTAATGGGCGGAGACAAAATAAACTGCAAATTCATTTGAATTTGCTGTTCGATTCATTTGGAAACTTTTGAATCAGAATTGTTCAATTTTGACTTTCAAACAGTCATATATAGGACAAGTTGTAGGGTCATTGGACCGGTGGTTATGTCCTATGGTAGTGGATTGGATAAAGTAAAGATTGATAAATGATATAGTATTCTCATGGGTCACATAATGTAGGGAAAGGATGGAAATCAATTGATTCCATGGTTTCCCTTACGGGGTGTCGTAATGGAGGTGTTCCATTAGGAAAAATTGTGTAAACGAACACCCTAACTCAGCGCAATTCTAAAAATGTAAAAAAATTACCTTAGTAATCTCAAAAATACTAGCGCTATTTGTGTTTTGTAAATGTGACCCCTGGGAATTACACTTGGAAATGCTCGTGAGCGGGAGCATTATACGCTAGTGAAATTGAGCCAGTAGAAGAGTGATTCCAAATACGTCGTTTATTTTGGTGTGACTTGCATGGCGCGCATGTGGGATGGGCATTTGGGGTGGGGGTTAGGTATGATTGTGTCTGATGGGTGGTGGTTGATGTTGCTAGGGTAAGAATGGGTTTCGTAAGTAATTTATGATGGCGTCGCCAGTATGTAACTTTTCGTAAGTGATGTGTCCGTGGTAAATATGCAAGACCACCAGAAATTTACGACTTAAAAATTTGGATTGCTTGGAAACCTATTGGTTGCAGTTTGACTGAGTCACAGAAAGATTGTTTTTTTTTTTTTTTAATACTGGAGGTCATTCCTTTCATGTAATGTAACTAATAAATTACATAAATTAATTTCAGCTGTTGGAAACAGAAAATTGCGAAATTTTGTATACTGCTGTGGTGTTCCTTTTTTTTGTTTTAGGTTGAGGGAGGTATTTGGTGGCGATGAATCCAGATGATACTGATGTTGTCCATTGACATTGAAATTATGTATGTGTGTCATGGTATTTGATGGCGATGAATCCAGACGATACTGATGTTGTCCATTGACAGTGAAATTATGTATGTATATCATGGTATTTGATGGCGATGAATCCAGACGATACTGATGTTATCCATTGACATTGAAATTATGTATGTGTATCATGGTATTTGATGGCGATGAATCCAGACGATACTGGTAGTTGTCCAGTGACAGTGAAATTATGTATGTGTATCATGGTATTTGATGGCGATGAATCCAGACGATACTGATGTTGTCCATTGACATTGAAATTATGTATGTGTATCATGGTATTTGATGGCGATGAATCCAGACGATACTGATGTTGTCCATTGACATTGAAATTATGTATGTGTATCATGGTATTTGATGGCGATGAATCCAGACGATACTGGTAGTTGTCCAGTGACAGTGAAATTATGTATGTGTATCATGGTATTTGATGGCGATGAATCCAGACGATACTGATGTTATCCATTGACATTGAAATTATGTATGTGTATCATGGTATTTGATGGCGATGAATCCAGATGATACTGATGTTTGTCCATTGACGGTGAAATTATGTATGTGTATCATGGTATTTGATGGCGATGAATCCAGACGATACTGGTAGTTGTCCAGTGACAGTGAAATTATGTATGTGTATCATGGTATTTGATGGCGATGAATCCAGACGATACTGATGTTGTCCATTGACATTGAAATTATGTATGTGTATCATGGTATTTGATGGCGATGAATCCAGACGATACTGATGTTGTCCATTGACATTGAAATTATGTATGTGTATCATGGTATTTGATGGCGATGAATCCAGACGATACTGGTAGTTGTCCAGTGACAGTGAAATTATGTATGTGTATCATGGTATTTGATGGCGATGAATCCAGACGATACTGATGTTATCCATTGACATTGAAATTATGTATGTGTATCATGGTATTTGATGGCGATGAATCCAGATGATACTGATGTTTGTCCATTGACGGTGAAATTATGTATGTGTATCATGGTATTTGATGGCGATGAGTCCGGGCGGTACTGATGTTGTCCATTGACATTGAAATTATGTATGTGAGTCATGGTATTTAATGGCGATGAATCCAGATGATACTGATATTTGTCCATTGACATTGAAATTATGTGTGTGTATCATGGTATTTGATGGTGATGAAACCAGACGATATTGATGGTTGTCCAGTGACAGTGAAGTTGTATAGGTGTATCATGGTATTTGATGGTTATGAGTTTAGACGATATTGACAGTTGTCCATTAACATTGACTCTTGAATGTGAATTGGTTCTTGTAAACCTTCCTAATTTAACTTTGCTTTTTAGGATTTAATTTTGACTCCTTAAAATGGAGGGTCTGGTGATTGGACACAGTTTTGTGGCGAGATTGTACCGATTTTTATTATTGTGCCCAGAAGTATGGCATTGTACCATACCGTTTGCCTCCGTGAAATTTGTTGGGATACCTGGGGGAAAGATTAGCCATTTGCAAAATATTAATGTCAGAGGGGCTAGATGGATAGTTCTTCAGATTGGGGGTAATGATATTGATTGCGCTACATTCTCTTTTGAATGTTTCCTGCGGGACCTCCGAGAATTGCTAAAGAAATGGAAGCTTGCTGGGGTGAAGAAAATAACATTAGGTAGTATATTTCCTAGAGTAAAGCCCCGAAATGTATCTTATGAGATTTATGAGTTTAGACGTATGGCTGTCAATGATGCTTTTAAGGCTGTAGGTGATGAAGATATTTTATATTTTCACCATCGACAGGTTTATCCTCATCATTTTCTGTCAGATGGTGTACATCTCCGGCCGAATGCACAAAAGAATTTTTGGGATAGAATAAAAAGGAAAATTTACCAGATGTTATAATTTAAAACCCCCTAGTCAGGGTGATTGGGAATGTGTTGATGGTTTATTAAGTGGGAAAGAAGTGATTAATGTGAAAGTTGGAGATATTTCACATTGACCTTGATGGCAATTGTTGGCTCTGTTGATGGTTCGATTGGGCATGGTATGGTGATTCCTTGTTGGGCTCACTATGCTGCCCAAGCGAAGCATTAATTGCAACTGTTTTGAATTGGAAATATGGAGTTGGCGATTGAGAAATAGAGTTCCGGGATTCATAAAAATATTGGATAATTGTTTTCTAATCTAGAATGATTCAAGCGCGCCAACAATAAATGGATCTTGTGGCTGTTGTCTGGGTTGTCGTGATGAAAAGGATACAGTAGTGTGCAGGGTTTCCAAGATAGTTTTTGGCGCTGCGAGCAGCATCATCTGGACGATGATAAAATTCATATGTAGTAAATTATGGGTAGTGTTCCAATGAAGTATGGTCCGTTTAATTGTTTTATAAATATATAAGTTATAGTGGTGGCTTTCTTCGGATCAGGGATTTAACTAATCCAGGCGGTAACATCTCTTATCGCATGTCAGTGATCGTGGCGGTAAGCGGTTTCAATTTTTATTGAAATTGGTCGGTGGTTGGATTTCTGTATCCCAGGCCTGCCTACCGCTGTATAAAACATAAAATGTGATGGCGGATTATTCCGTCAGATGTAGCACTTCTCATGCCTAAAGATTTAATCTAGATAGTAGGTATGAACAGATCGTACTCAATTTTTTTTTTCGGACCCATTTTTTTTTTTGTGTAAATATAGTCATTATAAATCATTAATCATTTTTTTTTTATTTTTATCTTTATTAATAAGAAATCAAAAACACTATCTGAGCCATCCAAAAACGAGGACGTTTACCTTGGGGTGGGGGTAGTGTGCTGTTTTTTGATAAATGGAGTCGGGGGTTTGTCGTCCAACAGGGGTTAATTCCATATTACTTATTTGCTCTCTCTGTGGTGGTTGTCTCCACCAGTGATTAGAGTGTCAGGTAGCACGAGATCTAGTAACGGTTGATTGAATTGTTGTCAAGTTTCACTGAGGGAAATGCACACACCAGCGATTTCCTGAATCGATACAAGATTTCAGAGGTTGCATGATTTTTTCGTGTTGTGTATGAATTGAAGTGGGTGATCTGGACCGTCGAAAAAGTCAGTTCGAGATAGGATTTCACTGGGGTAGGTTGTTTGGCTTTTCTCTGGAAGGTTTGGGAAGAGCCGGCTGGTCATGAGTTTAGATAGTAATTCCTTGGAGTTCCGGAATGAGAAACTAAACACCGAATTCTCTGTGCCATTGGTGAGACCGGGATAGTTATTTAGGAATTTATTTGGTCTTCTTTTTTTCTCCGTTTGTCGGATCAATGGAATCAGAGTTAAGTAAGTTTTAGAGTAGTTTTTTTTCTTTCTCTCTGGAACTCCGGGAATATTTTTTTGAAGAATTTCGCCTTCGACAAACTTTTGTCGAGTGTGAGTTCTTCTTGTTGGGTAGTCACCGAGTGTGCGGGGTGTCAGAGATGGCAGCGCGGAGGTGACTCCTTAGTTATATGTGGAAGACTTCACACTCGACGAACTTTGGTTCTTCGAGGGTGAAAGCTTCTTACTTGATTGAGGCCTGATTATTGATATTTGGTATGACACCTATGGAGGAGCAGCGGTGACTCCTCATTTATATTTGGAAGACTTCACACTCGACGAACTCTGGTTCTTCGAGGGTGAAAGCTTCTTACTTGATTGAGGCCTGATTATTAATATTTGGTATGACACCTATGGAGGAGCAGAGGTGACTCCTTATTTATATGTGGAAGACTTCACACTCGACGAACTCTGGTTCTTCGAGGGTGAAAGCTTCTTACTTGATTGAGGCCTGATTATTGATATTTGGTATGACACCTATGGAGGAGCAGCGGTGACTCCTCATTTATATTTGGAAGACTTCACACTCGACGAACTCTGGTTCTTCGAGGGTGAAAGCTTCTTACTTGATTGAGGCCTGATTATTAATATTTGGTATGACACCTATGGAGGAGCAGCGGTGACTCCTTATTTATATGTGGAAGACTTCGCACTCGACGAACTTTGGCTCTTCGAGGGTGAAAGCTTCTTACCTGTGTAGTCCTGACCATTACTATTGGGAGATGACATCTATGGAGGAATGTAGGTGATTCCTCATTTATATTTGGAAGACTTCACACTCGACGAACTCTGGTTCTTCAAGGGTGAAAGCTTCTTACCTGTGTAGTCCTGACCATTACTATTGGGAGATGACATCTATGGAGGAATGTAGGTGATTCCTCATTTATATTTGGAAGACTTCACACTCGACGAACTCTGGTTCTTCGAGGGTGAAAGCTTCTTACCTGTGTAGTCCTGACCATTACTATTGGGAGATGACATCTATGGAGGAATGTAGGTGATTCCTCATTTATATTTGGAAGACTTCACACTCGACGAACTCTGGTTCTTCGAGGGTGAAAGCTTCTTACCTGTGTAGTCCTGATCATTACTATTGGGAGATAACATCTATGGAGGAACGAAGGTGACTCCTCATTTATATTGGAAGACTTCACACTCGACGAACTCTGGTTCTTCGAGGGTGGAAGCTTCTTATGACAGTTCCCTTTGGTCATTGGTACGTCCTCTATGGGAGAATAGTAGTCTCCTAATATTATATTAGAAAATCTGGGTGGCCTGGACATAATAAAAAGGGCCTTGTTTATCGGATTCTTGATATTTTTTTTTCTCTAGCCTCCGAATTTCAGCCCAATTTAAGATAGTGAAACAAACGCTTTTGGATATGTAATAATGTTTAATATCATTCAATAAATTATACCATAACATTTCTTAGTGTTGAATTATTGTTACCTTGCTACATCTTGATGGTTTGTAGTTTTTAATTTCAGTCTAAAGGTGGGTCATCTACCCGAGAACTTTATGTGGGGCTCCGACCTACCCATTATAACTGCGATCCCTTTTCCTTATTTTAAAGCCCGGTCGGAAACGCAAATGTTAAATATCTCTTATAAAATAGTTCGACCATCTGGGGTGATGTGGTTTTAGAAACCGCACCGCCTCGGCTGATCGAACTGTTTTTGGGAGGGAGAAATTGAATCTAGACTTGTGTTGGGTTGGGGATAGTGGATTCGTCACAGAAACACTTAAAAAACAGTGTAACTAAATAATCAGAATGACAACAAAATGGCTGCTGCCTTGAAAATAGGTAACTTAACATAATTTCATTAAAAAATTTTAAGTTACAGCCCTGATAATATTCTGTCACACATTCTTTTCCTCTCCTCCTTCTCTATCCTCCTTAGAATCACCATTTCACTAATATTTATGTGTCTGGCATCATTTAAACTGAGATTTATAAGCACAAAGATCAGTCAGATGTTAACTGATGAAGGGCCAAACTTAGAAAGATTAATGGCGCCAATTTCGGAACGTCCTTGACACTGCGCATGCGCAGTAGGGGCGAAGTGTGGAGGGCCTTTCAGGACATGTTTTCTTTAGTTTTAGATGCAAATTTTGGGGATTGGGGGGCAAAATTTGTGTTTGGCCCTATATTTTAAGAGTTAGCACCAGCTATGTCTGGGTCATTGGTACAGTATAAAAATATTGGTTCACATATTTTTGCTTTGCTACAATTTTGCCAATGGGCCCTCTCCCATAAATAAACACAGAATGACACATGCATGTGAATGGGTTAATCGATAGAGCATGAGTTCCAGCGCAAAAGGATAGAACGAGAGGCCGCAGGTCTCAAGTTTTATCTTCGCGATGGCACAAGTGCCATATCGATTACACCATTCACACATGTGTCTTTCTGTGTTTATTACATGCCTTCACCTCTGTCAAAGCAATTATTGGAAGGACACACAGCAATTCATTTGACAACTATCAACAAAAAGATTTTCATTTTCTGCATGGTTTAGTGTTGCTGTAGATGTGGATTTCATAGAACAGGAGTGTAATAAAATTTTCCTTCAAATTTTATTATGTTTTCAATTTTTGTCTAAAAAACATAGCTTATGACCCCTCATTGGAACGAGCTCAGTGAGCTCGTTCCAATGAGGGGTCATAAGCTATGTTTTTGAGACAAAACTGAACATTTTTAGTAATTCAAGATTTCATTTTGCAAGTATCGTCTGCAGTCCGCAATGGGCAAAGAGTTGAGAATGACCATTTCCAGCTACTGATACAGTACAATGATCATGCAAGTGAACAAGTATGTCTGCACATAACCTGCATGCTTTAATCTGTCTCATAATAATTGATACAAGTTAGTGTGACAATGTTTGCCTGTTTTAGAACAAGTGTGTTCCTTTGTTAACCAAAATAATACAGTAGTTTAAGGCAACAGTTAATCGATCAATTACACTTTTTGATTGATCAAGACATTGATCAATGGTTAATTGATTAATCGTTTAACCATTTCAGCTCTAATCCATATGGTTGTGGTTAACCTCCCAGTGATTAACTGGTTAACCATTTCAGCTCTAATCCCATGGTTGTGGTTGATCTCCCAGTGATTAATCGGTTAACCATTTCAGCTCTAATCCCATAGTTGTGGTTAACCTCCCAGTGATTAATCGGTTAACCATTTCAGCTCTAACCACATGGTTGTGGTTAACCTCCCAGCTCTATTAATAACTTTGTGGTCTTTGGGTGGTGATAATGAGAAGTCAGTATTTGAAGTGTGGGAGGTCATTGCAGTTCAAACTTAGGTCAGGCAATGCTGTAGAACATACATAGTTTTCAGTATAAAACAGACTGGTTGTTGTTGGAGGTCAAGTGGTCAGTAAATGTCATAGAAGATACATACCTTTCCCTTTCAGTATAAAACTGACTGGTTGTTGTTGGAGGACCAGTGGTCAGTACATGCCATAGAAGATACATACCTTTCCCTTTCAGTATAAAACTGACTGGTTGTTGTTGGAGGACCAGTGGTCAGTATATGCCATAGAAGATACATACCTTTCCCTTTCAGTATAAAACTGACTGGTTGTTGTTGAAGGACCAGTGGTCAGTCTATGCCATAGAAGATACATACCTTTCCCTTTCAGTATAAAACTGACTGGTTGTTGTTGGAGGACCAGTGGTCAGTATATGCCATAGAAGATACATACCTTTCCCTTTCAGTATAAAACTGACTGGTTGTTGTTGAAGGACCAGTGGTCAGTCTATGCCATAGAAGATACATACCTTTCCCTTTCAGTATAAAACTGACTGGTTGTTGTTGGAGGACCAGTGGTCAGTATATGCCATAGAAGATACATACCTTTCAGTATAAAACAGACTGGTTGTTTTTGGAGAACCAGTGGACAGGAAATATCATAGAAGATACCCATCTTTCAGTATAAAACTGACTGGTTGTTGTTGTTGGAGAGCCAGTGGTCAGTAAATGTAACAGAAGATACGTACCTTTCAGTATAAAATTGACTAGTTGTTGTAGGAGGACCAGTGGTCAGTAAATGTTGTAAGATTGTTCTTGGTTTAGTTCTCATGTTTTCTCCTACAGTCATCATATAACTACACAACCAAGAAGAGACGGCGACTGGCAAACAACAAAGTCTTCCTTTAATATTATCTAAAAAATTCTGAAAAAAATAAAAACAATGATCATTACCAACCCAGAAAAGTTTTAATTTAAAACTAGAATGATGTCACGCATGCAGCCCGACTGTCCCAGCATGGCAATGTTTAGACACAAAATAGTCAGAGCCATTTTTTGTTAACTGTTAATCGGGGCAGGGGGGGGGGGGGGGGGGGAGGGGGGATTTAGGGGGGGGGAGAGAGTGGTGGAAAATATATTCAAACCTGGCTTGTATTACTAGCTGGACAATGCACATATCAACATTGGTTGAAATCAAATAATCCAAACTGGAGTTATCGGTCCGAGACCATTTGTTTACAGACAGATGGATGGATGGACCGTCGGACGGACCGACAGATGGACCGATGGATGGACCGACCAACCGACGGACAGACAAAAGTCATGACTATAGCCTTGACTGTAAACAGTTAGGCTAAAAATGCATTTTGTACCAAAGAAAAAATATTGCTTAACCCTTTACCTAACATGAAAAGCAGACGACACATGCAATAAAAATTCTTGAATCACTATTTTTTTTCATTTTTTGTCTCAAAAACATAGGTTATGACCCCTCGTTAGAACGAGCTCGACGAGCTCGTTCCAACGAGGGGTCATAACCTATGTTTTTGAGACAAAAAATGAAAATATTTTGAAAATTAATTTGCGATTTTTGAGAATAGCGCTGGCCGGTTTTGGCCGTAACGTTGGGTAAAGGGTTAAATGGCCATGGGTGAGGAGTGGGGGGGGGGGGGGGAGAGTCCATTTTTATTCTTCTGCATGTGGTCAGTTTAAATCCTTCAGAATGCATTTTGAGCAAAGAGAAAAAAAAATGGCTAAATGGCACTGGAGGGGGGGGGGGGGTCTGGGTTTTTAACCACAATCTTTAAGCGAAACTGTAAACAAGAGGCCAGTCACGCCTAGAGAGCTCCGCTGAGTATAATTGATGACACACCGTCTATTGATAATACATATTGTTATGAAGTTTGGTGTAAAAATATTCAGCGGTTCAGAAATTATGGCTTGGACAAACAAATATCAAAAATATCTTAAGATTTTCTTGATCCTGTGACCCGTGACCTTGACCCTGTGGATTTACAGAACGCAGAATAATTGATGACACACCGTCTATTGATAATACATATTGTTATGAAGTTTGGTGGAAAAATATTCAGCGGTTTAGAAATTATGGCTCGGACAAATAAAATGTTGACGACAGACGGACAGACGGACGACGGATGACAGACGACGGACGACGGACGAATTAGTATAAGAAAAGCTCTGCTGACTTTGTCAGCGGAGCTAAAAAAGTTCCGCATGTAGTGACTGTAAATAGTTCAAAATGCATATTGGAGGAAAGAAAAAAAAAATGCCTAATTGGCATTGGATAATTGTGGTCATCAAACTTGACCTAGAGACATGTACTGAAAAGAATTGAAATCCATTAACTTTTGTTTAAATTATGGCATAAAGAAAGTTTGGACAGACGGACTGACAGACTGATGGACAGACTGACAGATAGATGGACGGAGCGAGCTCTGTGCTATATCCCTCCCTTGTGGGAGGGGATAAAAAGTAACAAAGTATATGGTAGAAGGCTAATTTGAAATTAGAGAAACTAAGTTTGAAAAAGTGTTGTGACAAGGGTTAAATTAATGCCAATATTATTTGAAACCACTGTGTACAGCTTCAGTAGACCTTGCCCATAATGAAAAACAGAAATGGCATTGTAACAGAGTGTTTGGAGAATGAAAGGTAGAACCTTGAAAAGCAGAACTTTAATCCGAAAATTTATGCTGGGAATACTAAGTAAAATTGATTGGCAAAAAAGGGTTAAATATTTCCCAAAACCGGTAAAAGAAATCACTGATGTAAATGGAATCATTAAGTTGTACTGACCATGAAAGAATTAGAGTAAGGAAGTATGCGGCAAAGTCTAATTTCAAATACAAAGAATGTATGTCTGTAAACATGTTTAAAAGGGGTTAAAATCATGCCGATATTAATGAAAATCACCGTAGAAATGTTCAGTAGATAGTAGACATTGTCCCAAATAAGAAACAGTGACATTCCACTAAACAGTTTGAAGAATTAAAGGTGTAATTTTAACCCCCCCCCCAAAAAAAAACAACTTTAATCAAAAACTTTAACCTGAAAGTTGTAAGTTAAATTGCCAAACAAAAAGGGGTTAAATATTAAAAAAAAAACATAATGAGAATGATACAATCAAGAGTAATATTAATTTAAAAGAAAAAAAAACCCAAAACTTTAAGGTTGACTAAAAAACTTTAACCACAAACATTCACCAAAACTCCAAATGTTAACAGACGGACAGATGAAAGTCATGACTAAACAGGAAAAAAAAACCAAAACACTTGAACCTTCAGTAAAAAACTTTAACCACAAACTTTAACCAAAACTCTAAATGTTAACAGACGGACAGACAGACAGATGGATGGACAGGCGGATGGACAGACAGATGAAAGTCATGACTATAGCCCTCACTGTAAACAGTCGGGCTAAAAAGGACCTAAAATGTTCAGTGTTTTTGTTTTAATGAACTTCAAGATATCTATATCAGATTTCAGAAGAATTAAAGTCTCATTTCAATATGAATTTACACAATATAAGATATACAGAGGATACCTGTGTTTTTTGAGTGGATACTGTTATTATTTCTTGACTGACCAGCAGGTGAAATATAAATTTTCAATGAGCACAATTTGAGAATTTATATCTCACCTTGGTTGTCACAACTGAAATAATTATAGTTGCCACTCCCAAAACCATATGTATTTTTTTTATTATATATGTTGCCTATTCTAAACAAGAGGCCCCATGGGGCCTGAAGCACTCACCTGATAAAGTTGTTTAAAGAAGGATTTAATTAGTATCTATGGCTAGTAAACACTACAAAGGAATAAAGTCATGTAACAACTATTCATAGCTGTTGTCCAGTAAGATGATTTTTTCTGGTCTTGAGATGCTATCACGCAAATGATGCCCAGATTTCTAGTAATGGAAAATAGAGAGCCCAAATATTAACCTAGGGATTTAAGTTGAATAAACTGGAACTAAGCACCACCCCCTCCATCCCCCAAATCAGAATATTCCTCATTTTGAACCAAATTAAAATTTGTGCTCCAATTCTGAGCCTAAATACTAATCAAGGGGCTTGATTTGAACAAACTTTGATCTGACCCGTGTTAAGGATGCTGTATCCCAAACATCAAAAGATTCTGGCTGGTGGATCTGTAGAAGATTTTTAAGATCATTCCCCATATTGCACTAAGATGAAATTCAGGATCCCACAGATTGCCTAATTATACACCAATGGGATTGATTTGGTCAAACATGAATCTGCCCCATTTAACCCTTTACCCAACGAATCAGCCACATCTGCCTGCGAAATATGCAAATTCAGCAGTTGAAAAAATATTATTTTTCAAAAAATTTCAACAAAACCATATCGATGAGCTCGTTCCAACAAGGGGGTCACATGATATGGTTTTGTTGAAATTTTTGAAAAATTTAAAAAAATGATATTTAAAATAATAAATTTTGATATCGTCTGCGTTGGGTAAAGGGTTAAGGATTCTGTACACCTTATATCCAAAGATACTCATCAGTGGTTCTGGAGAAAAAAAGATAATTTTAAAGATTATTCCTCATAATGGACTAAGTTAAAATTTGAGGTCCAACAAGGCGCCCAAATATTAACACAGGGACTTGGTTTGAACACTGTTAGATCTGACCTCTCTAAAAAAAATAAAAAGATTCTGACTGGTGGATCTGAAGATTTATTTATTTATTTATTGGTGTTTAAGGTCACATATTTCTGCACAAAGGCTAATCATGACCTTGACAGTTTTACGGGAGGAGGAAGCCGGAGTACCCGGAGAGAACCACCGAGCAACTGTCAGCTCCCCAACATACTAACTCCACACAAGCAGGGTTAGCATTGGTTGAAGACAGTGCACCATTGACATGCACTACGCCTTAGTACACAACGTCACTGTGCCCCCACGGGGGTGAAGTGTCTTGCCCAAGGACACAACACGGTTGCGGCTTGCGGCAGGTGGGATTCAAACCGAGGACCTCTCGGCTTGCAGCCTGCATCTCTACCTACTGAGCCACCACGCCCCCAGGATCTAAAGAAGACTTTTTTTTAAAGATTATTCCCCATATTGCAGTAAGTTAAAATTTGGGCTCACATAGTGAGCCCAGTTATTAATTGATGGACTTTACTTGAACAAACTTGAATCCAATCCCTTTAAGGATTCTGTATACCATATATCAAAAGATTCTGACTTCTGGTTCTGGAGACAAAGAGTTTTAAAGATTATTCCTCATATTGGGCTAAGTTAAAACTTGGGCTCCAACAGAAAGCCCAAATATTGATACAAGGACATGGTTTGAACAAACTTAGATCTGACCTCCCAAAGGATGCTGTATACCAATATCAAGAGATTCTGACTGGTGGATATGAAGAATAAGATTTCCAAAGATTGTTCTTCATATTGCACCCATAAGGAGCCCAAATATTAACTGGGGGACTTGATTCAAACAAATATGAATCTAAACCCTGCAACGATGTTGTACACCAGATATTAAAAGATGGTGGTTCTGTAGAAGATTCTTTAACCCTTTACCTAACATGAAAAGCAGACAACACTTGCAAACAAAATTCTTGAATAACTAATTTTTTTCATTTTTGTCTCAAAAACATAGGTTATGACCCCTCGTTGGAACGAGCTCGACGAGCTCGTTCCAAAGAGGGGTCATAACCTATGTTTTTGAGACAAAAAATGAAGACAAATAAAAATTAATTGACGACTTTTGTGAATAGTGCTGGCCGGTCTGGCCATTACATTGTGTAAAGGGTTACAGAGTACATCTCACTTTGCAACAAAATTAAAATTTGGGCTCCTGTATTGAGTGCAAATGTAAACCGAGGGGCTTAATTTTAACAAATAGGTATTTCCACCCCATACCCCCACCCATGATACTGTATACCAAATATTAAAAGATTCTGATCAGTCATTCTGGAGAAGACTTTTTGACTCAGCATTTTTTTGATTTTCTCTACAGTACACTATGACAGAATCGATGGAATTTTTCTTACCATTCCACTCTACTGGTCCTAAGGATGCTTTATACCAAATAACAGATCTCTAGTGTTGAAGCAATTAATGCCATTTGGATTTTTACTAATCGACTAATCGCCGGGTAGTAGTCGACAATTAATCGACTAATCGGTTATGCAATATCAGATGCAAAACTAAGCAATAAATTCTACAAAACTGCAGTTTTAACTGAATTCATTGGCTGGAGTGGCTTCCAAATTATGATATAATTAATGAGTCTAACTGCGTGACATTACAGAAGTCGATGTTGCCATGTCCTTATCACCAAACAGCGAGTTCCGCAAAAAATAAATTGGTCTAATAATAAATCTTTGGTGTTCCAATATTCGGTTCTGTCATGTATTTTTAAGCAAAATTGAACTTTTCCCCAAAAATTCCCTTGTATATTGTGGTCTAATAAGATATTTCTGCACTTTGTTATTGTGCTAAAAAACTTTGAACGCAGAAAACAGGTCACTGAAGACGTGTACTCTGATGACGTGATTGTTCCATGACCTGCATAACTTAACCAACCCCCAATGAAAAGATAGATAAACCATAAACAACAGACTCATTGAATATTAAATACATCACGTGACCAAACAGTGCAATTTGTTTGGTCAGTATGTGCACCACGTAATGCGAGTTGTAAAACTTCATTCAATAGTAAATATCATTATGTGACGTTTTGTTTTCTGACAAATCTTATTACAGCAACATTTACCCAAAACAAGAACATGTTGAAAAAGCATGAACATCTGTAGAGAGCTCTTGTTTCCAATGTAGAAGCGCGAGTGCGATAGTGCTCCTCAAATCAAAAGCACTGAATTAATTTTAATAAAATTGAGTTAAATTTCTTAGAAGTTAAACAAAGTGGAAACTTCAATCCTTTCAATCCTTTAGAGAATAGACTCAGGCGACTAATCACTAATTGATTAATACCCAAATATAACAACAAGGTGCAACACCATCGGTATCCCCACCAAGGGTTTCCAAGTTGGAAAAAGTGGAAAAAGGCCCATAACTCTAGAAAAAATGGACAAAACCTGTTACTTGTGAGTATCCTTTTCCCCATGGTGGTCTATCAGATTACCAAAGATCATTTAAATCAAACATCCATTGACTGAGATATGAAGGTTCAAAGTTGTTACAGACAGGTGTATAAACAGACAAATGAATGGACAGTCGGACACCATGTCTATAACAACATTTCACCATGAAATAGCAAACATCTCTCATTTTCATAACATTTTCACCAAGTTTATTTTGTGTTCATTAATACTATTTTCACTCTGATTCCCCAGTTGTATCTACAATGAAAAACACTATTTTTGAACGTCTTGTGAACCTGAAATAAACAGAGGCCACGAATGAATCTACATTAAGCAATCAATCTCCATAGGATCAACTGTCAATCCTTGAGCCCCTCAGTAGTGACTAAAATAATGATTCCCCCCTAGAGATGCCTGATGAATCTGAAGAAGATGATTTTTAAAGAAATTCCCTCATATTGGACCAAGTTAAATTTTGGGCTCCCAAATATTAACCCTGGCTCTTGATTTGAACAATCTTGAATGTGATCCCGCAAGAGGTGTTGTATACTAAATCTAAAACTCTTTGGATTGGTGGGTCTGGAGAAGATGATTTTTAAAGAAATTTGCTCATATTGCATTAAGTTAAAAATATCAAGTCACTGTACCCGCTAGTTCATGAGATTTTTTTTAAAATTTTGGAGCATTTTTCCCCACCCCCTCCCTATGGGTCTGGTCATGTTGAGTTGAACAAAAATGCAATGCCCCCTCAGCACCATCACTCATACAAACTTTCACTTGAATTGGCCCAGTGGTTTTGGAGAAGCCCAAAACATGGTGTTGATGGAAGATGGATGGATGGACAGAGAGCGATTAGATAAGCTCAGCATGACTTCGTTAAGGTGAGCTAAAAAATCCTAGCTTGAGGAGTTAGCCGGACAAACAATGTACCCTAGATGCAGATGGATGGATGGATGGATGGATGGATGGATGGATGGATGGATGGATGGATGGATGGATGGATGGATGTAAAACAATATGACCCCCGACTAATCATCCTGGGAGCATAAAAAATAACTTATTACAATATGTAAATGATCAGGACAGTGACTAACTACTGAGGTCCTCCTAGGAAAACGTTTAGGAGGGTGCCTGCCTATTAGTATAAATGTAACTGTAACTCCATCCCAGCAAATCTAAAATCTCAATTGACAATAAATCAATTTAAGTCCGGTCTCAAAACCCATTTGTACAAACAGGCCTTTATCTGTTGATTTTGTTTGTAATCTCTGATCATTACACATTGTTTTATCCGTGCATGCGTGTGTGCATGCTCGTGCGTGCGTGCGTGCATTGTATCAGTTACTTTTTGTAAAGCCAAAGAGCACAATGTGGAGTTAAGGCTTAAACATTATTATTATTATTATTATTATTGCTGTATTGGGAACACCTTTACCAAACAATTTTCTTTAATACCATCCATTAGGATCTGTTAACTGTCAAAGTAATCTTACTGACAAATTTTGTGGTCTCAGAACAGATACTTGAACTCTCGACACTCTGAGTATTTTCAAAATATTTTTTATCATATGACTCGTCCGTTTTGTTCACTTTAAAACATTTGATATTTTGTTTTCATATTAATCAGGGATAAATAAAGCCTTCCGTCAATTTCATTGGTCAATTTCAAAACTAGACAATTTGATTGGCTGAACAAAATACAACTGAGCCACATTTTCATAATTTGCATAATTAGAGTTGGGAGCTTTCATTGGTCATTTTTAAAACTGGACAATTTGATTGGCTAAACAAAATACAACTGGGTCACATTTGCATAATTTCAGTGGGGAACATTAACGTTATCTGTCCTATTTGGGGTGGGTTATATTGTATTAATCTTTTACCTACAAGAAAAACGCCATTCATTTTTTTTTATATTTTCACTTTTTGCTTCCAAAACATAGGTTATGACCCCTTATTGGAACGTGCTCGACGAGCTCGTTCCAATGAGGGGTCATAACCTATGTTTTGGAAGCAAAAAATGAAATGTTTTAGTTATACGAGAATGTTTTTTCCAAGTGCCGTCTGCAACTCAAGTTAGGTGATGGGTTAAAAAGTCATACTAAGTGGCTAATTTGTGCGTGTGTGTGTGTCATATGATAAATAGAATATGAAATGAGAGTTTTTCTCATATAATATTTATGAAACTCATCCGAATTTTCCGTTTGGGCTCGCCAGAGGCTCGCCAAAACGGAAAATTCTTAGACTCGTTTCATAAATATTACATGAGAAAAACACTCATTCCATATCCTCTATTTATCAAATCTAGTCATGGCTGCTTCAAAGTGGCCATTACTAGATTTGATGAAAAATTCATGCAAATTCAACTCAACAAATCATTGGCCAAATAGTCAGTTTAATTTACAGGAAGGAAAATTGGTTAAATATGACCAAATTATACAAATTTCAAGGACAAGAGAGTTTGTGTCCTGGGAAGGAATATCCAAAAGCAATATACAAGGTGTTAATACACAAACAATAAGTCCTGTGAACAATAGTCAAATTACCGAGGCAGTGGTTTCTAGTCAAGTCTTGGCTGCCTATAGAGGCAGCCAAAACTTGATTAGAAATCACAGCTAAGCCACGAGATTCACCAGGTATTGTGCAGTAAAAATTCTGAAAAGTTACCAAGACCCTAAATAGATAAAAGAAACCCAGTATAATGTATTTTTATTTTTATTGTGTGAACACAGATTTTTAAATCTTTTGATTTATCAAGATTTTCCAGGTGGGCATTTTCCATTCATCTTATTTCAAATGAGATGGGTTATGAAGTGCAAGGGTGATCACTTGTTGCAAAACGACAGGACCTAATGATCTGAATAATTATGACATTCATAAAATTTTAACACTAGGCTACTAAAAAGAAAATCTTTTTTCTCAGGCATCTTCCTCGTCATTGAAAATTTGCCTAAAATTTACAGGGGTCGATGTAATTTTTAAAAATTGAACAGCAGTTTACTAACTTGGATAAATTTTGATTAGCATTTCCTATTACAGTGGAGCTCACTTAATTGAATATCTCTTAATTGTATATCCCTTTGAATTGAATATAATTTTCAAACACAAAACCATTTACCATACCTTCAGTACAAATTTGGTCTGTTAATTGCATATGGGTGGTAGAGTAAACTCCTGTTAATTGTATATAAATTTTTGTAATATGTCGAAAAAATTAATGTGACACGCACCAAATTCCCTTTATTTATCAACCTTTTTGGCCTCACTACATCCAATACAGGCATTTATTCTATTATATCTTGTTTGACAGAGCTCAATGAGATCTGTCAAACAAGATATAATAGAATAAATGCTCAGTTTACCCCCAGAACACAGGAAACTGTCCAAATCCCTGTTAATTGTATATCCCTGTTAATTGAATAATTTTCACTGGCAAAGTGACTATTCAATTAAGAGGATTCTACTGTATATATATGATTTTGTCATGTGAAATTGATTAGCTATAGTTGAAAAATGATTCAAAAATCTCAAAACGAATCCAGTTAAATCGAGTCCTGCAAATTTGCATATTAGTTTACTAACAAACCATGAAACTAATAGAATAGCTTAACATACTTACAGTTACATTCTCACTCGAAAGGGCCCCACATTCCCATGCATACAATACCTCTTGTACAGTGAAAGGCACATAAAGGCAGACTTCACTCCACTGAGTTGAACTAAAATGAAAGAACAAAAGTACAAACATACACTAAAATTCAATTAACCCTTTACATAACCCACACAATATGAAAATTTATTATTTTTAATATTATTTTTTTGAAATTTTTAAAACATTTCAACAAAACCCCATCAACTGACCCCTCACTGGAATGGGCTCGATGAGCTCATTCCAATGATGGGTCACATGACAAGGTTTTGTTTAATTTTTTGACAATGTTCTTTTCCTTCATTCTATGGCAAGTGGAAATTTGATAGAGAAGTTCTCACCGATTTCCATGCAGTGCAGTATGTAGAATTGATGCAATTACTTGATAAATTTTTTTTTAACTGCTCAATTTGTAAATTAACCTCTGGGGACCTCATTTTGCAGATGAGAGTCTGCCGATTTTTTGGTAAACAGTTAACTAGAGAAATGCAGTCAAAGGAAATATCCACATTCATATCTAGTCTGAGCGGCATCAAGCCTGAATATAAGCAACCTGTCATTTGCAAAATGGGGTCCCCAGCGGGTGAATTTGCTGATGCTATCCCATACCGTGGGCCAATTTATCCTCCAGGTACATCTTTCTGTTTTGGCTTGAGACCTTGATTCAGACTGAGATTTACTGAGGGTAAATTTTGTGATGCTACCCTGCTGTACAGGGTAGCATCACCAAATTCACCCTCTGGGGACCTCATTTTGCAGATGAGTCTGCTTATTTTCAGGCTTGAGCGGCATAGACGTGACATATTACTCATGTGTGTTATTTCTGTTACATTTATTTATTTATTTATTTTATATTTATTGGTGTTTAAGGTCACATATTTCTGCACAATGGATAATCATGACCACGACAGTTTTATGGGTGGAGGAAGCCGGAGTACCTGGAGAGAACCACCGAGCAACTGTCAGCTCCCCAACATACTAACTCCACTCAAGCAGGGTTAGCATTGGTTGAAGACAGGTGCACCATCGACGTGCAGTACGCCTTAGTACACAGCGTCACCGTGCCCCCACGTGGGCAATGGGGGTGAAGTGTCTTGCCCAAGGACACAATGAGATTGCCGCAGATGGGATTTGAACCGAGGACCTCTCGGCTTGCAGCCTGCACCTCTACCTACTGAGCCACCGCGTACCTGTTATTTCAGTTTGATTGGTGTTAGTGAGAAATCTTAGCCCTCTGTGTCATTCTAGTTTGCTTGGTGCTGATCAGGAAGCATAACCACATGTGCCACTCCAGTCTGACTGCTGTTAAAAAGAGCTAAGATTCCGTTCAACAGTTTCGCACTATTGCACAGGTGTAAAATTCTGAAGTAAGGACATATGTTGCAACTAATGCCATGTAAATTAGAGATGTATTTTTAGAATCAGAAATATGATTGCATTAAGCTATTTATTGGACAAGAGAATTTGATATTTTGGTCACAGAGTTGGAGTCTGATGCATAGGGGTAAATTACCAGAGAAATTATGGGAAACGGTGGCATCGAAAAATTGACTACTTTTAAAATGTCATTTTCACAAGGAGTTGTTACCAGGCATGTAACTAAAAAATGAGATTGAAAACATACCATTTTTTCCCCATATTTTAGAAACAGGAGATGATATGCTTCAGGGGTAGGTAAGTAGGGGTAGTGGGAAAATTCTGCTTTTGAGGCTGCTGAGAGGCTGAAAATGACTGATTTTGGCATTTTTTCATGCAATTTTACTGGTTGAAGCCTTGCATTTCACAGTAAATTATTTCACCCACATTCAGATTATTTATTTCTACTTAACCCTTTACCTAACATGAAAAAAGCAGACGACACTTGCAAACAAAATTCTTGAATAACTAATTTTTCGTTCCAAAGAGGGGTCATAACCTATGTTTTTGAGACAAAAAATGAAAAAATAATGAAAATTGGCGATATTTATAAAGTCAGTTTTGAAGGTTACGTTGGGTAAGGGGTTAATCAGATAGTGTTGTATGTTGTTAGTTGATTTTGGAAAATGTAAAACAAGTTATGGGTTAGATAACTATGTTAAAGAATATTTGCATTTGAAGAGAATGTATGGCATGTAATTTATTTATTGGTGTTTAAGGTCACATATTTACACAATGGCTAATCATGACCACGACAGTTTTACGGGTGGAGGGAGCCGGAGTACCCGGAGAGAACCACTGAGCAATGGCGAGCAACTGTCAGCTCCCCAACATGCTAACTGCACACAAGCAGGGTTAGCATTGGCTGAAGACAAGTGCACCATCGATGTGCAGTATGCCTTAGTACACAACGCCACCGTGCCCCCAAGCAGGCAATGAAAATGAAGTGTCTTGCCCAAGGACACAATGTGGTTGCAGCAGGTGGCATTCGAACCGAGGACGTCTCGGCTTGCAGCCTGCACCTCTACCTACTGAGCCACCGCGCTCCCAGCAGAACTGTAGGCATCTTAGGTATTCCAGTATTAATGGTGCTGTGAGATGGCTTAGCCATCAGTGTCATTTCAGTCCAACTGTGTTGGTGAGAAGGCTTATCAGGGTGACTATCAGACCTGTCAATTATCCTAATTTCACTGTAAGACTCCAGGTTCGGGGTCCAATCTTGTTTCTTCCTGCTTTGACACTTTTAAAAAAAAATACTTATTCGGTTATCCATCACATTTTTCTGCACCCACAAAGGCCGTGATCAAGGAAACGCAAAAGAAAAGAAGTTTGTGCAAAAAATAATAACCAACATCAGCTCTTCAGGGTTCTTACAGTCAAGGACCAAAAAAATTCAAGGACTTTTCAAGGATTTTTCAAGGACATATCAGCATTTTCCAAGGATGTTTTTTTAAAATGTACATTTGGAATATAACCATTTTTAGAAGCCTTACCTACTTTAACCCTTTACCCAACATGAAAAGCAGACGACACTTGCAAATTTTTTTTTGTAAAAATTTATTTTTTGTCTCAAAAACATAGGTTATGTTTTTGAGACAAAAATGAAAAAAATAATTGAAATTAATTGGCCATTTTTGAGAATAGCACAGGACGGTTTTGGCCGTTACATTGGGTAAAGGGTTAAAAATATCTTTTACCTCATTCTTCTAAATTCCAGAAAAACGGTGCTTCAAAATGCTCTCTAACAAAATTATGGTGCTTACAAAATGACACCCAGTTAAATAATGCCTGAACTTTAATTCCTCATTTAGCGATTATCCATTATTTTTGTTTTTCAACAAAAAAAAAGTGCAAAAGAGATGTTTCAATTGCCCACTATTACGCAGGAAAAAATGATATTGGGCAAAATTCAAGGACTTTCAAGGAGTCTGAGGGATTTTCAAGTACTTTTCAAGTACATTTTCTGAATTTTCAAAATTCAAGGACTTTTCAAGGATGTGCACACCCTGTAAAATGACTGTTATGTTGTGGGGGCAATCTCCCTCCCAAGACTTCTTCTAGGAGGGGGATAGTTACTCTCCTCTGATTTTCAAAAGAATATGCCGCTACAATTTCAAGAAACACTGTATCAATACACACCTATTTTTAATATCACCATTTGTATATATCTGATGTAATAAGCTGTCCACTTTACTTTGATCCGTGGCTGACCAGTTATCTGGACTCTTGCATTTGCCATCCTCTGGGAGACATTTTGTTGCCCACATAACGAAAAATGTTTCATTACATTCTGGAGTTGCAGTCATTATCTGAAAATGAATAAGAACTGTTCCATCTTCAGAATGCCAAAGAATTTGTAGACAATTTTTCACCGAATTTTGCCCCTTGTCTAGCCCTAATAGAGCAAGGCAATTTGAAAAGAACAAATCTATGTTTGATAATCGTAACGAACATACATTTCGTCTGAGCAATTTTTGAGAAAAAGTGAATTTGAAATACTGATGGACTGATGCTGAAAGAGCAAACCATGACTGAAAAGTGATTAGTTAAATTGGCCTTTCAGATGATGTAAAAGGTACATGTTCACAGCAATTTTCATTAACTTTCATAGGGATTGGGAGGAAGACAGCCTTTTTAGGTATGCCATAACCTTACAGACTATTCCAAATATTATATGATTATTGACTTTCCCTGAGGTTGATACATACAGATTATCATGATAATGTGCATGTCCTGTGATTTGTATCAGATTCGAGGTGGTGTACAGAATGGGATTTCAACGAGCCGGCTTTGCCGGCGAGTTGTGATCCCATTCTGGACACCACCGAGAATCTGATACAAATCACAGGACATGCACATTATCATGATAATTCATTTATCTAACAATTCTGTCACACAAAAAGATTAAGTCTTAAATTATTAATACAGTTTTGGGACATAATGTTGGGCGAGAAAAAGTTAAAAGTTAAAAAATTTATAGTAATTTATATATTTTTTATACTTACCAATGACCCAGACTTAGCTGGTGCTAACTCCACAAAAACCAGGGCCAAACACAAATTTTGCACCCCAATCCCCAAAATTTGCATCCAAAACAAAAAGAAATCATGTCCTAAAGGACCTCCATAGTACGACTCTACTGCGCATGCGCAGTGACGCAGTCGTCCCGAAATTGGCGCCAAATATCATTCTTACTGGCAGTGCCTGGTCAGCGCTATGTACTCAGCGGGGAGGCAAGAGTTCCCAACTCAGGGAGGGCCATCCCCGTCTGGGTCATTGGTAAGTATAAAAAATATATAAATTACTATAAATTTTTTAACATTTTTATACTGTACCAATGACCCAGACTTAGCTGAATAGTAAACAGGCTGGAGGGCCTAAGACATAGAGGAAAATCCAATAAGCTCAATTATAAAATAAAGAGGTAACCCCTTAAGGAGAAAAGGAGTATTAGGCTTTACATGTATCTTTCTTATTTAATATTTAAATTAGAAAGATACACTACCCTTAATAATTGAGCACAATAACATTCATGTTCTCTATTAACATCCAGTATAACCCTTATACTAATTATTTTTAAAGCAAGCCAATAAATAAAGAAGTCCAGAGAATTGAGACTCTTTATAATCATTTAAAAGTGTCCGAGTATTGTATATTAAAGCCCGTTTGACACTTGACATATACAAATGCTTCACACCGAGCTACACTTTAAAAATAAGACATGAATGAAATTAAACATTAATATTACACTTTAAAACCATCCCGGAAGCGACTCAGAAATACTGTCTTGGAGGAGGCATTCCCTTGCTTTTCACTATAAAGCAGGTGACCTAAGGGAACACCCGCCCCCCCCCCCCTTCCCCTTGCCCTGGGTCAAATAGCCCAGAGCGAAGAGGGCAGCCGGACGGAGTCACTGCCGGAACAGAAAGCCTGCATAACTATAGTTGCAACTGTTTAGTGGACGACATTCTGAGCAACAGATAACGGACCTAAACAATGCAGGTCTCCAGAAATGGACTCAATATTTCTGAGATAAAAATTAGTAAATGTGGATGGCTGAGACCAATAAGCAGCCTTCATTAAATCTGTAATAGCAACACTATTAGCATAAGCCCAGGAAGTAGAAAGAGCTCTTACTTCATGAGCAGAAATCTTAAGCACAGACTGCTGAGAAGAAGATAAATCTTCATACGCAGTACGGATAGTTAACTGAATCCATCTAGCAATAGAATGGACTGAAATGTCCTTTCTATTAGGCATCAAAGACAGAAAGAAACGTTTCCGTCCCTTTCTGATAAACTGAGATCTCTGTTTATAGATACGTAGTGCTCTAACAGGACAGAGTAAAGGCCTACGCCCGTCTGAAGACGGAAGAGCCTTAATAACAATAGGTTCCGGATATTTATTAGGAGCCTGATTCTTAGCTAAAAAACCGACATTAGTAGTGAAGGTGATAGTGTTCCCAACACTACGATAATGAGAATCATCCACCGATAGTGCATGAAGCTCACTGACTCTTCTGGCAGACGAGAAAGCTAAGAGAAAAGCTGTCTTATAAGATAAGAATTTGAAATCTACTGTCCCAAGAGGTTCAAATGGCTTTTCCTTCAATTTAAGGAGAACCCAAGCTAAATTCCACTTAGGAATTAATCTAAGAGTTCTGGGTCTATTTATCGAAAAGTTTCTAACCAATTTCGATAAAGAGACATTAGATCCAATTTGTAAACTATCATGATGTGCATAGGTATCAGATAACATAGATCTATAACCCTTTATAGTAACAGGTTGCAGTTTGATTTCGTCAAACAAGTATACTAGAAAGTTAGCAATGTCTGGTATAGAGGGATCAAATATATCAACAGAATGATCCCTACACCAACGACGGAAAACCTTCCACTTAGCCGCATAGTTTAGCGAAGAGGAGGTCCTCCTACAGTTAGAAATCGCGTCCACTGCTCGTCCTGTAAAGTGCTTGCCATGCAAGAAGGACCGCACAACGGAAAAACGTGAAGGTTGAGACCTTGCGGGTTGTGATGTAGTTGGCGCGATTTCCCCTGCCAAAGAAGATCCTCTCGTGGAGGGAGCTTCCGCGGTAGGTCCCACAACAGACACCTGAGTAGATTTATCCACGGTCTCTGTGGCGACAGAGATGCTACCAACAGAATCTTGCATTGAGATTGTTTTATCTTTAGCAATACTTGTTGAATTAACGGCGCTGGAGGATACGCATATCCTATCATTCCGTCCCAAGGGATCGTTAGAGCGTCTACTGCAAATGCTCTTGGATCCGGACACGGGGACACATACGTCTGCAACTGATTGTTGAGATGTGTCGCAAATAAGTCTATCATTGGCCGTTCCCATTGGTAGCAAATCTGATTGAATACTTGTTTGTTGAGAGTCCACTCCGACGGCAACAAGCGACCCTTTCGTGAAAGGGAGTCTGCTAGCACATTCAGACGACCCGGTATGTGACGGACCGAAAGAAGAACGTGATGTTCCAACGCAAACAGAAGGATTCTTTCCGTTAGATTGAACAACGGAACTGAATGAGTGCCTCCCTGATTCCGTATATACGCCACTACTGTCGTATTGTCGGATAGGATTTGGACATGAGCATCGTGAATAATGTCCATCCAGTGACGTAACGCAAGCCAGATTGACATCATTTCCTTGATGTTTATGTGCTTGCACAGGAATTGCGGATCCCAAAGACCCTGGCATCTCGAATCCGTTGGGATTAACGATGCACCCCAACCTGTTTGACTGGCATCCGTCATAATGGTAAAACTCGGATCCGGCAACTGCAGCGGAACTCCTTGAGTTAACCACTGAATGTTTGCCCAAGTCTGAATCTCTTGTTTCACTTGATCTGACAAGAGAACGTCTACATCGAGCGAATGAATTTTCACACTCCAATTCTGAGTCAGGAAAATTTGAAGAGGTCGTGTGCGTAGCCGTCCCATCGGAATGAGATCCGCGGCGGCTCCGCACAGACCTATCAGTCTCATAAATTCTCTCGCCGTGACTTTGTCTGTATTCAGACAATAGCGAGCGTAACAACTGACTAATTTCGCTCTGGTTAACGGCAGACGAACGAGATTGTTGTGTGTCTCGAAGCTCATTCCCAGATGAGTGAATGACTTGGACGGCTCCAGATCCGACTTCTCCTCATTTACTATGAAACCGAGACGTCGGAGCAATAGAAGAAGATTCTGAACATCGTTCTGAAGCGTTAACTCGTTGCCGTACCTCTGAAGAATGTCGTCCAGGTAGGCCGACGTTACCGCAGACGAATGAGCTCGGAAGTAGATCATTACCGAGTTCATTACCCGAGTGAAAGCCCAGGGTGCTAGATTCAATCCGAAGCACATGGCCCGGAACTGATACACCACTCCTAGGACTGCGAAGCGTAGATACTTTCGGAATGTCGGATGTACCATGACGTGAAAGTACGCATCTTTGAGATCTATGCTCGTTGCATAATCGTTCACCCGAATACTCGCTCTGACCGATCGAATCGTCTCCATATAAAACTTCGGAGCGACGATCAGCTTGTTTATCCAGCTCAAATCTATGACTGGACGGAACGAGCCGTCTGGTTTCGGAACCAGAAACAGATGGCTGTAGAATCCCAGCGATTCCTGGTTTTCTACGACCTCTACCGCGTTCTTCATTAAAAGAGACTGCACCTCTGATAGCAGAGCGTCTCTTTTCTGAGGGTTTGACGGAAGATGAGTCCACTTTGGACTTCGAGTTAATGGAGGCTTTCGTTTGAAGGATATCTTTAGACCTTCCGAAGTCACTCCTCTCACCCACGGGTCGTCCGTAATCGACGCCCACTCTTGAGAAAAACTCGACAACCTTCCGCCAACCAGAACGCGATAGAGGTTTGAGCCATCACCTCCTGGATCTGCGAGGCCTGCGGTAGGAGAAACCACGCCTTCCACGACCCGCACCTCGCCTCGTCGACCTCGGGGCGTCCGACCGATTGTCCCGGCCTGAAGGACGTCCCGAACGAGAGTCACTATCCTGACGGTCTCTCGAATAAGAGCTAGAGGACGCACCGGAACCTCTATAGGAACCTCTCTTGGGCGGATAAGACCCAGAAGTGCCCGCCTTATTCGTGTCTGCTGTATCCGACCTTTTAGGAGCGGATCTAAACAACAGAGAATCACTAGCTTTCTTTTTAATATTATCATAAATAGCGGAAAGCTTGCCGTCAAAGAGAAGATCTCCTGAGACCGAAGCGACTCTAAGAGAGTTCTTCACCTTAGAATCCACTAGTGTGGATGTAGACAGGGCTGCGTCACGTCTAACCAACTCCAGATTTGCCACTGAAAGGGCAGAGTTACACGTGGAATAAGCTACTGCCCTTGAAAGAAGTCTTAAGGAGGATTGTATATCCTGAAACTCTTCCCCTTGAAGACGCAGTGATAACGCCTTAGTAAGGTGATCTGCGTAAGATAAGGCATCTAAATTGGCTCTGTTAGACGCAATAGCTGTTTCCAACACTGCGGTTGGAATAGAAGCTGACGACGGTAATGATAGCTCTAAGTCTTCCGCCTCGTCGTCCATACGCAGAGGAACTCTCGGTATACCCTGACCTGCCGTGTCGAATTTATTCCTTGCATTAATGAAAGGCAGGTTGAGAGTATTTGCGGACAAGAAGCCTGCTTTCCCCGTCCTGGAAGCAAGTTTAAAAATAGCGTTGTTCAATAATTCAAATGTTCTTGCAACATTATTGGACTGCGACGGAAACTCGGGAGCGATGTCCCTGAACCGCTCGAAAAAATCAGAGTCCAATGACGCTATAATTCTCCTGTCCGGAAGCGCAGCAGTCTGGCCCGACGGAACAACTTGAGGAAGAAAGTGCCGGATGAAGTCCACGGCAGCTTTGTGTTGTTCCGAAAGGGATAGCTCCAATTCATCCGTATTCCTTTCACCATCCGGTCGGGCCTCCCGATGTTCCCGGTCGTCCGCCCCCGATGCTTCGGCGGAGCGTACCGACCCAGCGCCGTCGGATAATTCTCGATCCGACACCGTTTCTGTCGGCTGCTGGGATGCTGCGATAAGCTGTGCTATCTGCACTAGAATGTCCGACGTCGAGACCTGCGGAGGAGCGGTCTTTCGCTGCTTCGCCGAGGGCAGCTCCGCATCAGATGGCTCCCGCATACTTTTCCTATGCGAACGTCCGGAGTCCATCGGTCTCGAATCCCTGGCTGCCGGATGGTGTGACCTGGTCGCCGAAGAATCCTTCATCGGCGAAGCTGGCAAAATATCGGAGGTCACGCAGCCAAGGTGCGGTCGTGTGCGCCGACGAGAAGAGGAAGCCTTAACAGTCTCTGCGGACTGCTTATACAACGGAGCGTCCCGAGCGACGGACGTATGCTCCGCTAAAGACACATTTTGTACCACAACATCTGGTCCCAGATGTTGTTGTACGAGAGAGGGGCCTCTCTCGCTCGCGGCCCGGCTGGACCTGGACGAGCTAGGAACCGGACTAAAAGGCTTCCTCCGTTCTCGTTCACTATCCGCCGTCACTGGGTGTGCATCTATTATTTTTATAGTGCTCGCATCACCCAAAATTTCCTCTTGGACCGCATCGGACGAACCCGGCTGCTGAACCATTCGGTGAATGGACGCTACACCGGGCGAGCTAGCGGACGACATTTGTCTAATCTCCATGAGCACTTTTGCCGCTAGCTCTGTATTTAATTGTGACGACGGACGCACACTTGAAGAAGATAACATGGAAACATCACCCTGTTCTGGTTCCTCTGAAATAGAAACTGAGAGAGTAGAGTGACCTTGTGGAGAAAGAGCCGGCATCGCTCTTTCTCCAGAAACAACATATCGTGACACACGTTTCCAATGTTTCTCATCCCAATGTTCACATACAGGACAGGGATTAATGCGAGAACACTGACTACAATTAATGCAATAATCATGAAAGTCAGAGGAAGATTCTTCCTATTACAATTTGAACAAGTTCCCTTCATTGTGAAAGAACAACAATAAGTCCTAGTTACTCGCAAAAACCCCTGACACAAAGATACATAATAACATGATCCATTAATAAATGAAAAAACAATTGCAAAACAAAATAATTTTGAAAAAATATTTTTTCAGAGAAGCCCAAGTTGCTGAAAAGTAATGTTGAGCCCCGATGGATCCGATGGCAAAGTGTGGTCAAAAATTTTAAAATTATATAAAATAATTAATGAGACACTTTCGGATAATATAAATGTATCTTATAATGAGATAAACTACCTCAAAGGCAAACAGCCCCCCTCAAAAAAGGCTGTTGCCAATGAAAACAAACAGTGTAAACACAGAAGAAAACATGACTCCAGGCACTGAAAAAACTGGCCCGGAATCAGTCATCAATTACACTCTATCTGATGCAAAACAGAGACTCCCAGGGGAGAATCTGCAGAACATCAGATGGAAGATGCAGAACACAAACGTTATACACCCATGGGTGAAAACGTAACTATGGGGAAAATAACAGAAAACATTCTGTAACCAAGCAACTCTCCCAGGGAATTTTTAGAAATGAAACTTCTCAAAAATATGCCAAAAGCATGGGAGAATTGCAAGGGGGGACTTTAGAAGGTTAGGGGAGAGGAAACACTGAATAAGCAGTGCAACAATTAGCAAGAATGACAACAAGAGGCGTTTGCCTCGAAAATAGGCAACTTAACATAATTTCAACAAAAAATTTTAAGTACAGCCCTGATTATTTTTTGCCACTTCTTTTTTCCTCTCCTCCTTCTATCCTCCTTAGAATCACATTTTCTCCAAGAATTACGTGTCTGGCATCCTTTAAACTGAGATTTACAAGCACAAAGATCAGTGAGATGTTGACTGATGAAGGGCCAAACAGAGAATGATATTTGGCGCCAATTTCGGGACGACTGCGTCACTGCGCATGCGCAGTAGAGTCGTACTATGGAGGTCCTTTAGGACATGATTTCTTTTTGTTTTGGATGCAAATTTTGGGGATTGGGGGGCAAAATTTGTGTTTGGCCCTGGTTTTTGTGGAGTTAGCACCAGCTAAGTCTGGGTCATTGGTACAGTATAAAAATATAACCATATTTTATGGGACTATATTGTTGTGTACTCTAACAAACAATGAGTAACGCGGTCACCGCAATTTTCAAAGTTGTGATGTCAAGTTATTCACTCTCAGTGTCACTTCATTTTTAAATAGTTTGCCCATTCCAACCATTTAACCAATAGAGGTTTTTATTTTGTTTAATCAGTGTTTATTATGGGTGGGGGTGGTCATTGGCTATTAATAGTTCTATCGCTAACTGTAAGGAATTTTGTTTTGTTTTGTAAGCGATCAGCTGAGTCGATCATTGAAATGCACATAGAACATATTCATGCACCTGTTATGATAGCCCACCGCGTTACTGGAAACGAGTCGTCTAGGCCTATATGATACGGAATCGGAATGAGTCGTCTATATGATACGGAATCGGAATGAGTTGTCTATATGATATGGAATCGAAACACATTATGTGATATGTACCATTTCTCGTGGTTTTCAGGACAAAATCTATATGACTGTTAGATAAAACGGAATTATCAATCCCAGAAAAGTAATATTCACTGATGCCATTGGCCATATGAATATTACTTTTCAGGGGTTGATAATTCCATGTATCAACCTCAAGGAAAGTCAATGTTGTTTTATTATTATGACTGAAGAAAATGTTTACAAATTCCTTGCTTTATTACATATTTGTCAAGGAAAACAGCACATTCACATGCAACAAAATAAATTTAATTTCAACATAATTATATATGTAAAAATCACAATGTGCATCAACTTATTTGTTCATGTTGAAGGTAATTGTTATATTTGAAGAATTCCTAAACATTTATTTATTTATTACGGTTTAATGACACTTTAACAGCCAGGGTCATATCATGTCGGTGACAGTTTTATGGGTGGAGAAAGCAGGAGTACCCGGAGAGAACCACTGAGCAACGACGAGCAGCTGCCAGCTCCCCATCATCATAACACCGCACTGCAATACAGGCAGGGTTAGATTCCTAAACATTGGAACAAGGAAAATTGAAGCAAAAAGCAAGATGGAAATACCATTTCTATTTTTATCACAAACAGGTACAGTAGAATCCTCTTAATTGAATATCCTTTTTGCCAGTGAAAATTATTCAGTTAACAGGAGTATACAATTAAGAGGGATTTGGTCAGTTTCCTGTGTTCTAGGGTAAACTGATCATTTATTCTATTATATCTTGTTTGACAGAGCTCATAGAGCTCTGTCAAACAAGATATAATAGAATAAATGCCTATATTGGATGTAGTGAGGCCAAAAAGGTTGATAAATAAGGGGAATTCGGTGCGTGTCACAGTAATTTTTTCGACATTTTACAAAAATTTATATACAATTAACAGGAGTTTACTCTACAACCCATATGCAATTAACAGATCAAATTTGTACTGAAGGTATGGTAAGTGGTTTTGTGTTTGAAAATTACATTCAATTAACAGGGATATACAATTAAGAGATATCCAATTAAGTGGGCTCCACTGTATATGAGATCATTATATCAACCTAACTGCACTATTTATAGATAACAATGATAGAGGGGTGAAATATAAACTCGATTTCAATACAAATAAAATAGATCAGCAATACTGGACGAAATCATTTCTGTTGAGTGTTTTAGACAATTAAATTACCAGATTTTTCATTTTTTTCTGTCATACAATAAATTTACCAGAAAATACAAAAGTGGTCTTTGATTTCTACTTAAAAATAAAGATTAGATTTGATTTGCAAGATACTTTATGATGGATAGAAGTGCTTACCTCGGTACCATATAACTGTGTAATATGGCATAACATGAGAAAAGATATATCAAACAATAATGCTCGTGTCTGAGCAGTTTTCTCATTTTCATTAACACCACCAAGCTTTGCAAATTCATTAAATCTGTAAAACAAATTTTACAATTTTTTAACATTTAAAAAACCCAAGCAAATGCCATAAAGTGGTAAATCCTCAAGCTGATAAGAATAAAGCAAGTAAAAATGTTAATAAAAAAAATGAAATGTAACTTTTGCACAAATTCTGCTTTTAGATAGACAGATTATAAGTTATCTCTGCCAACATGTATGGTATATGGAGATTAACTCCTGTTAATTGAATATAAAATCTTGTAATCTGTCAAGAAATTACACTGACTCTCCCCAGTTTTTCTTTGTTTATAGATCTATTTGGCCTTAGTACATCCAATACAGGCATTTACTCTATTGTACCTTGTTTGACAGAGCTCACAGTACTCTGTCAAACAAGATATAATAGAATAAATGCTACATTTATCCCTAGAATACAAGAAAGTGACACAATCCCTGCTAATTGAATAGTCCTGTTAATTGAATAATTTTCACTGGAAAAGTGACTATTCAATAAAAAGGGTTCCACTGTATCAACTGATTCTCATTGGTGGATCATCAGAAGATTTTCAAAGAATTTTTCTCATATTACTCCAAATCAAAATTTAGGCTCTAATGAAGAGCCCAAATACAGGCCTCTAATGAGAAGCCCAAATACAGGCCTCAATTTTTTGAATGGAATCCAGAAATCTGATTCTCGTAATATTCCCATAAAATGAAACTGTAGAAATCCAAGTGGATTTGTTCAAATGTGAGTTGTAATCATTTATTTTTTCTTTTTTCTTTTTTTTTTTTTTTTTTTTGGGGGGGGGGGGGGGGGGGGGGGGGGGGGGGGGGGGGGGGGGGGGGGGGGGGGGGGGGGGGGGGGGGGGGAGGGGGGGGGGGGGAGAAGGGAACAATAACTTGACCCAATATGCATTTGAGGTATGACAATGTCTATCCAACAAGAAATATGTGGGGTTATGAGTTACATATTACTTAATTTTGTAATATGTTCATTGAGTACACCGAGTTCAAGGAATTAAAACTGAAATTTCTCACCCATCCGTACTGAATGTCAGTTCTGTACAGAAGATTAGGGGAAGTCTACGTATACAGCCAGGGGCAAATAGGGGCAATTCATCACAGGTCAAGTCATCCCACAAAAATTAACAAAACGTTTTATATTTTTGTTTCCTGACTTCATATTTTTATTTCTCATTTTGGCTTAGAAATGTTTCCTTCTGTTTTGTTATCTGTTTGCTCCTACCTTCTACCATCCCCTGCTACCCCAAGAATAGGGGGTTAATGTTCAGACTTTTTGCACCAAAGGGCCAAACTATGGTCAACCCAGTGGGTTTGAGTCCTTTAAAACTATATGATTCTGATGGATTCCTGTAAAAAAACATTTGTCAGAAATCAATTAAAAATTAAATCTCCCTCCCCCCCCCCCCCCCCCCCCCCCCCCAACAAAAAAAAATATACAAAAAAAATGAGGCCTGAAATATGAACTCAGGGACACAATTTGAACAAACTTGTATCTGACCCCCCATAAAGATCCCAAATATCATAAAGATTCTGACAGGTGAATGAAGATTTTCAAACAATATTCCTTATATTGCACTAAGATAAAATTCGGGCTCCCACAGGGAGCCCAAATATGAACCCAGGTACTTGATTTGAAAAAAAATTGAATCTTATCCTCCTAAATATGTTGTATATAAAATATCAAAACATTCCTGACTATTGCTTCTGGAGAAGAAGATTGTTTTAATTTTCATAATTATGCGGACTCCCCATGGAGGGTCCCCATTTTTTAATTTTCATAATTATGAGGACTCCCCATGGAGGGTCCCCATTGATGCAACCGATAGTAATTTTTTTTTCACTCATTCAATTCTACTCATCAAAGATACCAAATAACAGTTCTCTGTTCCATACGGGTTTTTGGATATATGGATGTTTGAAAAGTTTTCTGTTTTTAGCT